>CM057349.1:446324344-446778553 GCA_030015575.1 Agapanthus africanus
AGTATGAAGTGGACCCAGCCCAGGAACAAGATCTGCCATTCGAGATCGCGGAGATTTAGACCGCGACATCAGCGCCATCTCTTTTCTGCTATAAGAACGCTGTTATTTCTTTGGTTAGTTATTTCTTTCATGCAAATAAATATATCCTGAACTCTGTTATTTTAATGTAATAAAGTTGTGAACTATGATTTCCTTTACTCTGGTGTTGTGTTTACTGATTACCGTGTAATACTAAAAGCCAGAGTGTGACTACGGTGGGATTATTCTTTAACCGTAGGATCATGGCTGGCCTAGTCACCTTTCACATTCTGTATTTTAGGAAGCGGGGCGGGACAATTTTAAGTATAATGTAGATTGCATTTGAAATTCAAACTAATTTCTACAAAGTTCTTTTATATCTCAAATTCTAGAAATTTCATTTTTTCTTTGTTTTTCAAAAAATGGAGAAATTTAATTATTTTTGTCTTTTGCTTTAATGGTGTGGATGCTCTAAGAATAAAGTACTTTTCTATTTTTTTTATTTTTTTTAAAAATGGAGAGGGTGGTTTCTAACGAATGTCATTTGCATTATGATACACACACTGGCACTTTTGCACATGCGATACACGTTTGTAGCTTTATCCTATTTAGAGTAAAAAAAAAATCTTGAGGCCATGGGTAAATATAAAATGAAAGGGGCTTTTGGAGTAGAATTATTTTGAATGTTAATAAGTGAATAAAATAGTCGTTTTAGTAACTTGGATCAAAAGTATTCTAGAAGATATTATAATATATTATTTACCGTATTTAAGTAAAAGAAGATAGTTATAAATAAATAAAATAGAATTTGAAAAATAATAAGATTAAAATAATTTATAGAAATTTCTTTTTTGTCTTAAATTTGAGTATGATATAGATTGAATTTGGAATTCAAATTAATTTCTACAAAATTCTTTTTTTGTCTCAAGTTCTAGAAAATTCCATTTTTCTTTGTTTTTCAAAAAATAGAAAAGTTTAATTATTTTTATCTTTTTCTTTGATTATGTGAATGCTCTAAGATTTATTTTTTTTAACATAACAATCAATTGTGTTTATTTCTTTGTATGATAATATGGAGGTCCTAAAAATCGAGGATTTTTCTCCTTTTTTGTTTTTTAAAAAGAAAAAGGGCAGCTTCTGACCAGGTCCATTTGCACTATACAGTAGGATATATACTAGTTTCTGCACGCGCGTTGCACGTATCCATATGGTATTTGCACGTATCTATATGGTATTTATAATTGAAATTACGAAGCATATTATCATATTGTTAGTTAAATTAATGGTTTCATCAAATTATTTCAGTTAGTTTTGGCAGAAAAAACATAAATTATAATGTCAATAATGTGTCGTGTTTGAGTTATAAAATATATTGCAAAAAATTATTAAAAGATAGTTTTAAAAAATTCAAATAAAAAATGCAAGGGTTATGGAAACTTCTAGAAAGACAATACTCCATAGTTTAGTAGATGTGTATTGAATAACTTTAAATAAGAAAGACATTCAAGTAAAAACTTAATTTTAAGAGAATTCTAGAAAGTTGAAATATGCTGGGGCGAAACTTTTTCTAGAAACTTTTTTTATCTTTATCTGTTTAGGGATTGAATTTTTAAAATTCAAATGAACAATATTTTATTATTGTGTTGTCTTTTCTAGATGACATGGACATCTTAAGAATGGAGAAATTCCTTTTTTCTTTGTTTTAAAAAAAATGAAGAATGATGAATCCAACCAAATCCATTTGCATTATATGTACTTGAATTTGCGCATGTGCGTTGCATGTGTTAATTTAAAAATTAATTATTTTTTTTGGAAAAGAGAGAGATATGGAGGATTCTAATAATTAAAAAATAATTATTTTTTTGGGAAGAGAGAGAGATTGATAGAGATGTGGAGAGTTCTAGTATTTTTTGGGAGGGGAGCGGGGGAGGGGTGAGAGAGAGATGTAGACGGTTCTACATATAAATAATTAATTTTTTGGTAGAAGAGAGAAAGAGAGATCATGTGGATGATCTAAAAATTGATGATTTTTCTTTTTTTTTTCTTTTCGTTTGAATTTAACATTTCATTAGTGAAAATGAAAATTTATTAATAATGAGGGTTTATGTGTAAATTTTCATTTAAAAGAGAATGTTTGTGGAAGTTTATAAATAAAGGGTGTATGTGTAAATTTTCATTTGGATGCATTATTATTTCTGTCTTTTTCCTGGGTGAGGTGGAGGCTTTGGGAGATGAGCCTTTTCTCTTTTTTTTTCTTTAAATTTTGAAAAAAGGAGATAGAGGAAATTATAAAAAAGAAAAAATTGTCTTTTTTTTGAAATTGATGATACAGAGGTTTTGAAAAGTGAGGATTTTTCTTCTTTTTTTAATCTTTTTTCTAGAAGAAAGGAGATAGGTGGACCCCTCCCCCCCCCCTCTCTCTCTCTATATATATATATATATATATATATATATATATATATATATATATGAGACCATATCTATTTTGTTTATTTGATGATGAAGCCATCCTCCCCCCTCTAGGGGGGCACTGAAAATCGAAGAGAAGGCATCTGGTTTTGGAAAGGAAAATTTTGTTTTATGAGCTATGCCCAATTAGTTCAAGCTTACGATATCGAGTTAGAAAGAAACGAAGTTGATCTAAACTTCATCTTAAAAATAATCTTGTATGGTTGAATCTAGTTTTAATTATGCAATGGTTAAAAAAAAAAGGAAATACTAAAATTATGTTGTTTGGGTTCCTTATTTATGAAAATTATGTTGTTTGGGTTCCTTATTTATGAATTTACATAGTTGAGATGATAATTTTATGTTGGAATACATGGTTTAAGTTTAGTTAGATATAAAATATACTAAAGCTAGATCCTACTTTTAAACATAATAGGTGTCAAAATTAGCCCCCTTAAATTTTTTCGGTCTTTCTATCATTTGTTGGTTGTTTGTTTCATACCTACGACCTTTATTACAATTCATAAGGTATATTAGTTCTTCGAATCTTTAAATTTATGGAAACCTATATTAATTATCTCTCTTGTAATTGTTCGAACTAAATGAAACGCTATCTAGTCAAAAATTTATTATCCTAGTACATGAAGTTCCACATATAGCATAATACGCTTCAAATCGAAGAAAAAAGAAAATATCTTCTCTATATATAATGCAAATACCCTTGGTTAGAGATCAACCCTTCTCTATTTTTCTTGAAAAATAGAAAAAATGAGAAAAATCATCATCTCTCAAGCCCTCCACATCATCTCTCTCACCTCTTAATCCCTCCACCTCATCTCTCTCCCCTAAAAAAACAATTAATTATCTCTATATATAATGCAAATACCCATGGTTAGAGATCCACCTTCTCCTTTTTCTAAAAAATAGAAAAAGGAGAAAAATCCTCATATCTTAAGCCCTCCCCACATCATCTCCATCACCTCTTAAGCGCTCCATATCAACTTTCTCTCTCTCCTCCCAAAAAACAATTAATTGTTTATCTAGAACTCTCCACATCATCAATCCCCTTTTTAAAAAAAATAAAAATAAATAAAACTCTAGAACCCACCCCATCTCTCTCCCCCTCTCCCCCCTCTCAAATTTTTTCAGGCTACTCTCTCACCTCTCAAGCCCTCCACATCATTTCTCTCTCTCTTCTAAAAAACAATTAATTATTTATCTAGAACCTTCCATACCATCTCTCCAGATATATATATATATTTATCTCTTCTATATACATCTAGAACCTTCCATATCATCTCTCCATATATATATATATATATATATATATATATATTCTCTCTCTATATAATGCAAATACCCATGGTTAGAGGTCCACCCTTCTTCTTTTTTCTAAAAAATAGAAAAAGGAGAAAAATCCTCACCTCTCAAACCCTCCACATCATCTCCCTCACCTCTTATGCACTCCACATCATCTTTCTCTCTCTCCTCCCAAAAAACAATTAATTGTTTATCTAGAACTCTCCACATCATCAATCCCTTTTTTTAAAAATAAAAATAAATAAAACTCTAGAACCAACCACATCTCTCTCCCCCTCTCCTCCCTCTCAAAATTTTTTCAGACTACTCTCTCGCCTCTCAAGCCCTCCACATCATTTCTCTCTCTCTTCTAAAAAACAATTAATTATTTATTTAGAACCTTCCATACCATCTCTCCAGATATATATTTATCTCTTCTATATAAATCTAGAACCTTGCATATCATCTCTCCACACACACACACACACACACACACACACATATATATATATACCCATGGTTAGAGGTCCACCCTTCTTTTTTTAGAAAAAAAGGAGAAAAATTCTCACCTCTCAAGCTCTCCACATCATCTCCCTCACCTCTTAATCCTTCCACATCATCTCTCTCTCCTCTAAAAAAATAATTAATTGTTTATCTAGAACCCTCCACTTCATCAATCCTTTTTTAAAATAAATAAATAAAACTCTAGAACCCTCCACATCTCTATCCCTCTCCACCCTTCTCATATATATATATATATATATATATATATATATATATATATAATGCAAATACCCTTGGTTAGAGATCCACTCTTCTCCTTTTTTGTAGAAAAATAGAAAAAAGAAGAAAAATTCTTACCTCTCAAACCCTCCACATCATTTCTCTCACCTTTCAAGCCTTCCACCCCATCTCTCCCATTTTTTAAAAATAAATAAATAAATAATACTCTAGAACCCTCCACATCATCTCTCTCACCTCTCAAGCCCTCCACCTCAACCCTTCCCGTTTTTTAAAACAAAAAACAATTAATTGTTTATCTAGAACCTTTCATATCATCTCTCCTAATACACACACACACACACTCTCTCTCCCCCCCTAAAAAACAATTAATTGTTTATGTAGGACCTTCCATATCATCTCTCCCAATATATATATATATATATATATATATATATATATATAATGCAAATAGGGGTTGATTAGAGGACCCTCTCTCTACTTTTTTAAAAAATAAATAAGATTCAAGAACCCTCCAAATTTCTCTCCACCCTCCTTAAATTTTTTAAACTAACACGTGCAACGCACGTGCATAAATTCTAGTATATATAATGCAAATACCCTTGGTTAGATATGCACCCCTCTCCTTTTTTCTAGAAAAATAGAAAAAAGGAGAAAAATCCTCACTTTCCAAGCACTCCATATCATCTCTCTCATCTCTCAAGCCCTCCAAGTCATCCCTCCCCTTTTTAAAAAATAAATAAATAAATAAGACTCTAGAACCCTCCACATTTCTCTCTTCCTTTCTTAAAATTTTTCACACCTCATCCCTCTCCTTTTTTTAAAATAAATAAATAAATAATACTCTAGAATCCTCCACATATCTCTCTTCTCTTCTCAAATTTTTTTAAACACGTGCAACGCAGGTGCATAAATTCTAGTATTATATATAATGCAAATACCCTTAGTTAGAGGTCCACCCTTCTCCTTTTTTCAGAAAAATAGAAAAAATGAGAAAAATACTCACCTCTCAAACCATCCACATCATCTCTCTCACCTCTCCAGCCCTCCATATCATCTCTCTCTCTTCTAAAAAACAATTAATTATTTATCTAGAACCTTCCATATCATCTCTCCAAATATATATATTTATCTCTTCAATATACATCTAGAACCTTTCATATCATCTCTCTCTCTCTCTCTCTCTATATATATATATATATATATATATATATATATAATGCAAATACCCATGGTTAGAGGTCCACCCTTCTCCTTTTTTCTAGAAAAGAAGAAAAAATGAGAAAAATCCCCACCTTTCAAGCCCTCCACATCATCCCCCTCACCTCTTAAGCCCTCTACATCATCTCTCTCTCTCTTCCCAAAAAACAATTAATTGTTTATCTAGAACCATCTACATCATCAATCCCCTTTTAAAAAAAACAAATAAATAAAACTATAGAACCCTTCACATCTCTCTCCACCTCTCCCTCCTTCTCAATTTTTTTTAAATTAACACGTGGAACGCACGTGCATAAATTCTAGTATATATAATTCAAATACCCTTGGTTAGAGGTTCACCCTTCTCTTTTTTTCTAGAAAAAAAGAGAAAAATCTCCACCTTTCAAGCCCTCCACATCATCTCTCTCAACTCTTAAGCCCTCCTATCTAGAATCCTCCACATAATCAATCCTCTTTTTTTTTAATAATTAAATAAAACTCTACAACCCTTCACATCTCTCCCAATGTATCTCTATATATATTGCAAATAACTTTGGTTAGAGATCCACCCTTCTCATTTTTTCTAGAAAATATAAAAAATGAGAAAAATCCTCACCTCTCAAGCCCTCCACATCATCTCTCTCACCTCTCAAGCCATCCACGTCATCTCTCTCTCCTAAAAAACAATTAATTATTTATCTAGAACCTTCTATATCATCTCTCCCAATATATATATACTCTCTCTCTTCTAAAAAATAATTAATTGTTTATCTAGAACCTTCCATATCATCTCTCCCAATATATATACTCTCTCTCTCCTAAAAAAACAATTAATTGTTTATCTAGAACCTTCTATATATTCTCTCCCAATATATGTATGTGTGTCTATATATATATATATATAATGCAAATATTTTTGGTTAAAGGTCCACCCTTTTTATTTTTTCTAGAAAAAATGAGAAAAATTCTCACCTCTCAAGCCCTCCACGTCATCTCTCTATCTCTCCTAAAAACAATTAATTGTTTATCTAGAACCTCCATATCATCTCTCCCAATATATATATATAATGCAATACGCTTGGTTAGAGATCCACCCTTCTCCTTTTTTCGAGAAAAATAGAATAAATGGGAAAAATCCTCACCTCTCAAGCCCTCTACGTCATCTATCTCACCTCTTAAACCCTCCACCTCATCCTCCCCTTTTTAAAAAATAAATAAATAAATAAGACTTTAGAACACTTCATATTTCTCTCTACCCTTCTCAAATTCTTTTAAACACGTGCAACGCACGTGCATGAATCCTAGTGTGTGTGTGTGTAATGCAAATACCCTTAGTTAGAGGTCCACCCTTCTCCTTTTTTCAGAAAAATAGAAAAAATGAGAAAAATCCTCACCTCTCAAACCATCCACATCATCTCACTCACCTCTCCAGCCCTCCACATCATCTCTCTCTTCTAAAAAACAATTAATTATTTATCTAGAACCTTCCATATCTTCTCTCCAAATATATATTTATCTCTTCAATATACATCTAGAACCTTTCATATCATATCTCTCTCTCTCTCTCTATATATATATATATATATATATATGTATATATATAATGCAAATACCCTTAGTTAGAGGTCCACCCTTCTCCTTTTTTCAGAAAAATAGAAAAAGTGAGAAAAATTCTCACCTCTCAAACCATCCACATCATCTCTCTCACCTCTCCAGCCCTCCACATCATCTCTCTCTCTCTTCTAAAAAATAATTAATTATTTATCTAGAACCTTCCATATCATCTCTCCAAATATATATATTTATCTCTTCAATATACATCTAGAACCTTTCATATCATCTCTCTCTCTCTCTCTCTATATATATATATAAAATGCAAATACCCATGGTTAGAGGCCCACACTTCTCCTTTTATCTAGAAAAGAAGAAAAAATGAGAAAAATCCCCACCTCTCAAACCCTCCACATCATCTCCCTCACCTCTTAAGCCCTCCACATCGTCTTTCTCTCTCTCTTCCCAAAAAACAATTAATTGTTTATTTAGAGCCATCCACATCAACAATCCCCTTTTAAAAAAAAACAAATAAATAAAACTATAGAACCCTTCACATCTCTCTCCGCCTCTCCCTCCTTCTCATTTTTTTAAAAATTAACACGTGGAACACACGTGCATAAATTCTAGTATATATAATGCAAATATCCTTGGTTAGAGGTTCACCCTTCTTTTTTTTCTAGAAAAAAGAGAAAAATCCCCACCTCTCAAGTCCTCCACATCATCTCTCATCTCTTAAGCCATCCACATCATCCTCTCTCTCCTCCCATAAAACAATTAATTGTTTATCTAGAATGCTCCACATCATCAATCCTCATTTTTTTAAAAAATAAATAAATAAAACTCTACAACCCTTCACATCTCTCCCATTGTATCTCTATATATATTGCAAATAACTTTGGTTAGAGATCCACCCTTCTCATTTTTTCTAGAAAATAGAAAAAATGAGAAAAATCCTCACCTCTCAAGCCCTCCACATCATCTCTCTCACCTCTCAAGCTATCCACGTCATCTCTCTCTCCTAAAAAACAATTAATTATTTATCTATAACCTTCTATATCTTCTCTCCCAATATATATATACTCTCTCTTTTCTAAAAAATAATTAATTGTTTATTTAGAACCTTCCATATCATCTCTCCTAATATATATACTCTCTCTCCTAAACAAACAATTAATTGTTTATCTAGAACATTCCATATATTCTCTCCCAATATATATATATATATATATATATATATATATATATATATATATAATGTAAATACCCTTGATTAAAGGTCAACACTTCTCATTTTTTCTAGAAAAATATAAAAAAGGAGAAAAAAATCTCACCTCTCAAGCCCTCCACATCATCTCTCTCACCTCTCAAAGCCTCCACGTTATCTCTCTCTCTGCCCTAAAAAATAATTAATTGTTTATCTAGAACCTTCCATATCATCTCTCCCAATATATATATATATATATATATATATATATATATATATATATATATATATATATAATGCAAACACCCTTGATTAGAGATGCACACTTCTCCTTTTTTTTCTAGAAAAATTGAAAAAACGAGAAAAATCCTTACCTCTCAAGCCCTCCACATCATCTCTCTCACATCTCAACCACTCCACCTCATCTCATCCCTTTTTTAAAAATAAATAAATAAATAAGACTCTAGAACCTTCTACGTTTCTCTCTCTTCCCTTCTCAAATTTTTTTAAACACGGTCAACACACGTGCATTATTTCTAGTATATATAATGCAAATACTTTTGGTTAAAGGTCCACCCTTCTCATTTTTTCTAGAAAAAATGAGAAAAATCCTCACTTCTCAAGCCCTCCACCTCACCTCTCAAGCCTCCACGTCATCTCTCTATCTCTCCTAAAAACAATTAATTGTTTATCTAGAACCTCCATATCATCTCTCCCAATGTGTGTGTGTGTGTGTGTGTGTGTGTGTGTATTGTAACACCCGAGTTCACTTATACCAATTCCAGATCCGCATTTACTTATCCATGGTGTTTTCTTGATTTAGCGTGTTTGGGTACGAATGGTATTTTACATATTATTTTGCATTCGACCCGACCCGCTTGCTTGAACCTGTTTGATTCTTATTCATAGACTACCTTGACTTGTTGCATGGGTACGTGCATCTCATGTTTAATACATACTAGCATTTCATCTGGCATCACACTTTTACATATAACATTTTTTTGGTCACATAAAATATTTTAATATTACATTCTTAACCTGCCTGTTACCCTAACCCCGTGGTAGCATCCGCGCATCTTGTTCTCGTCCCGTTCGGTGAAACGGACGTGTTTGGATGGCTACGCGCACGTACGTGCATCCATTCTTGGGGGTATGTTTTTTCGTCACCTGAGCACTCGTTTTGAAATTCGGAAGTCGCACATAATTTTCATATTTTAAATCTGAGTTTTTAGACCCGACCCGGGCGCATTTTGGAATATTTTTGTACTTCGCCTAAATTCAAAATTATTTGATTTTATTTACTTTTTCTTTTAAATCTCGTTATCATCTTAACAAACAAATGTTTCTAAAATCTTTTAATTTTGAGAAAATCTTTCTCAGCTAACCCCCTGCCTCTATTCTTGGTGCCGGGCCCCACGAGATCTCTCTCTCTCTTCCTTTTTCTCTTTTCTTCTCGCCTTCTCTCTCTCCCCGCTACACTCCAATCTTATCTCTCTCTCTCTCTCCTCTCGATCTCTCAATCTTTCAATATCTCTCTTCCCTCTCTCCCCTCTCGATCTCTCAATCTCTCTATATCTCTCTTCCCTCTCTCTCCTCTTGATCTCTCTCCCCTCTCTCTGTATCTCTCCTCTCTCTCTATATCTCTCTCTCTCTAATATTTAATATGTATATTATTAACCAAAAGAAAATCCCAGACGTCTCTCTCTCTCCTCCCTCGTCATCCTCTTCCCTTCCCTCTCGCTTTCACCGCTTCATCGAATCCACATCCGCGCGACGCCGACGTTGTTTCTACCCTCGTCGTCGACCTTTTCTCGACCACCGCACCTCCCTTCTCTTCTTTTTTCAACCCAAAACCATCCCACCGCAGCCTTCTCAATCCCCGACTCCACCGCCGGTTCCTCCAAACCCAACAAGACCCGAGCCACTTCGAACCCAACAACTATCCCGGCCGCTCCTTCGACTCCTCCTCCAAACCCGAACACCCCTTACACCACCATCCTCGATTTCGTAGACCCCAACTGCATCCTCACCTTCTTCAACCTTAGAACCCAACTCGCCCAGCACCTCATCGCCGTTAAACCTTCATCTTCATCAACGCCGACTTCCTCTTCCCTTCAACCCCCAGACGAAGCAACTCAACATCTCCTTCTTCAGCCCATCACCAAACTCATCCTCACAACCCTGCCATTGTCGCCGTTTCCCTCCAGCCGAGTCTTGCTCCCACGCCTCCATCAAACAAGAACCCTAGCACCGATGACTCTACAGCCGAGCTATCACATCAGGCACAGCCGTCGCCTCCAGTCCACCTTCTTCTTCCTAACTCCGGCCACCTTAGTCGATAGCGCTCACTGTCGCCTTCAAAATCTGCAGCAATCTTTATCGGCTACATCTCTTCCTCGACATGAGCCTGGAACCCCTCGTAGCAGCAACATCGCAGCCCCATAGTCGTAACAGCACCTTGGGCAAACTTGGAAACTCTAAACGAGCTTTAAAGTTTCCGTCTTTCCTTGTTCGGCGTTTCCATGTTTTGTTTCCATTCCATGATTGATCCTGAGTTTGCCGGAAGCCGGCGTACCGTCGACGATCCCGACGAGCCAGCGAGCGTACCTGACCCGTGTGATCACACTGTACGTGGTTTGGATCCGTTCCGTGTACCGTGCGCGCATCGCGACGTTTTCCCGCCGATGTGAGAAGTTCCGCATCCCCGTTCCGGATCCGTCCAGGCAAGTTAATCTTGCTACATGCTACTTTAAACTACTACTTATGCTAATTAAAGTTCTATATATATCCCTTGATGGCACGTTACACCTGCAGCTTACATTTAATGCTATAATTTCCTTGTAACTGTTTGACGTTCCGTTATATCATTTTGTTTCATCGGATGAAACATGCGTTGCTGCATTTAGTTCTACCATACATAATACCCACAATCATAATTAGATTACATAACAATTATTGTATAGTCCACAGTACCCTTTTATGTTTATACCCTATTGGACACCCGTGTGATTCTTTAACCGGTTTTAGTTTTAATTATATCTTTTGAACCTATTATACAGGATGGTGCATCTCTAGATTACGTAGTGCATGTTAACATGATCCTAACATCCATATTTGTATACTGTAGATAAGTAATGATGACTGCGCATCCATATAATGTAATGTATACCTATTTGCTTACCATATTACCTGATCTAGTTTATTGTTCTGATAGTATTCATGCTGGTTCATTTATAATCTTTTTTATGTTAGTTTGATTATGAGTACCCACATGACATCTTGTGCTCCCGACATGACCTGATACACTGCCTACTTGATATGACATGGTACCGTACACTCTTGACATGACATGACACCTTTATACATTACCTGGCTTGACCTGATGTACCATGGCTTGAGCCGTTACCTGATCTTGTGTCTAATGCCAACAAACCTGACATGTAGTCCTCACGGACCGTTCCTATTGTCTATCCAGACAAACCTGCTTACCTGATCCTGTGTTGGTATTAGTTCTTGATTACTGAATACCTGACTTGACTTACACATACAACTTGGGGGTATAGGGAAATCAATGATGAAACCTGACTTGTAACTCGACAGTTCGATACCTGTTCTGATCAGTTTAGAGGCTAGGCCAGCCTTGGGATGATGCTGCTGACATCATTCATCTGTACATATCTCCTGTTTTAATGCCTAGCGGCATGTCTCGGATTCAGCCCGAGAATCTGGACCGTGGTCCCGGGTATGCATGGGATACTATTGAGTTACATCGATGATTCATCAAATTGATTTCAAAGACTTTAGAATAGAAAACCCAATAGAACAACTTAGTTTACTCACTGCACACTACCCTGCACTGCCTGCTTTATATTACTGTTACCCCTGCTTGTTCATCCATGTTTATATTTGCATTGCATGTTACCCCGTTTATATTTTTATTACTTGATGACATGACGCGCTGACGTCTGGGTTTTGCATGGCCCAGATCCTTCTACCTTGTTGCAGACCGATCAGGAGTATTGCCGCTGTTAGACTGAGCGGTGAAGTTCCTGTCGGTATGTAGTCTTACTTCCAGGTTTCATTATTGTACCTTTTGGCTTCCACACATTGTTATTTCTTGACTCTTTTGCTCTGGCTTATGGACATGTACTAGATAGTTGGTTTACTTTCCTGTTCTTGATATCTCTACAGCCGTAATGTGACTGTAGAGGGATTTTTCCTATCCACATGTAGTATGGTTGGCTATGTCACGTGCCCATCTTAGTGTACTCTAGGAAGCGGGGCGTGACATGGTTCTTTTGGTATCAGAGCCTAGGATATAGGTTAATCGGGTTTGATTCTTTTGTAGTTGGGTATTGGACCCAATACACAAATCAGAATACTCGTGATTTGGAACATGTCCTGCCACCTTGATTATCGTGATTGTTGAATCATATCCTTCTCTTGATCCTTTGTTTGGGGTGATATGCAAACCACTCTGCATTTCGACCTGAAATCCTTTTGGTTCTCTATTGTTTCTTCCTGTTTCTTGATTCTGATACTAGGATTTGGGCGACTTGGGTGGAGTTATGTAATTGTGCCCATGAACTGCAGCATGGTTATAATGCGGTACTCTATTTAAGTAACTTGGAGTCCTGGTCTTGATTCACTTCCGTATTCCATGATCGTTATATTACCTTACTTCTCTCGGTTTCATTGCTTACCAGTTATTGTTTCATCGTCATATTGAATCATGTTTACCGTGGTTAACTCTCTTCAGTATCTTGACTTCGGATGAAATCATCTCGATATCTTACTTGTCCTTGTTTTCCCCGCATTAGGATGTAGGGTTCCTAGGCACTCCAAGGAGGTCTCACAAGGCATCAACCATGCCAATTTCAAATTTTACGGTGCCGAGAAACCCTAAACTACGGATCGTTGGCTAGATGTCTAGGCGAAAAACAAACTAGTTAACAACTTAACTAAAGTTTAAACGGAAATACAACCTTTGTAGATCCGGTGCTCCACCTCCATAGCTCCGCAACGAAGTCCCCTCGCTGTCCAAATGAATTCCCGGGCTCTAGCGTCGGCTTCGTCGGAGAAATGGCGAGCTAGGTCGTCGATGTCCATGCCGAAGATGATCTACGTCGAGGCATCACTAGATCAAGCTCCAACTTCACCAAGTCAAGAAACTTGTGAAGAAAACACACTCTACTACTTGGCAAGAGGTAGAGGATGAAGAAATAGGAAGTGGGTAGACTTTAGAATTGGATTTCTCACTTGTTTTCATCAATCACCATTGATGAAGCAAGCTTCTTCAAGTGAAGAAGATGATGAAAGAATTATGATGAGTTATTAGAATAGAATAGAAAATCAATACTTATCATAATTCTAACTATGGTTGTGTGTAGAGAATTGACCAAGGTTAAAGCAATGGTTAGGGTTAAGGATGAGATAAGAATGGTGGACTAGGTCAAAGCATCATGAAGCTTCAACTAAACAACAAATAAAGCCACCATTCTTTTCTCTTTTCCATTTATTTTCCAAAATATATAAACAAATAAATAAATGAATAAATAGGTAATGGAAAAATAAAACCCTAATTATATGTTTAACCATGGTTTAATTCTTTACACTTAACCAAGTAAACATGTATCATCAAACATGATACAATCAAGTGCACGAAAGTATATCACATATACAATGTGTACATCCGAGTGAGAATATCCATTTAAAGTGAACCAATACTAGTTAATGCAAAGTAATATATCAAATATATAATTATACATTAAATCATTAAATCAACACTTGATTTAACGATCCGGTTATATCGCATATAACCGACTAGTATCCAATGTATCGGCTTATCGAATCAACCCTCGATTCGATAACTAGGTTATATCGCATACAACCAATTGATACATTCATCGCGAGAATAGAATACGGTATCACATACACGCATTATTCTCGGTCCCGCACATATCTCATATGCGCTCCTATTTCGTTTCGCTTGAGCCAGGAAACCTCTGTGTAGGACTCTAAAGACTCGTCAATACGCCGGCAGCAGGTGATGATCATATCAAACACCCACAAGCCGCAAGCGGTCTGCTAAACGTAACGGCCACCCGGGTATTGAACGATCAGAAGATCGACGAGCAAGCCCGCTCACACTCCAGTGAATCCAACCAGTAACACTACCGTACAGTCCGGTCTGATCATCTGATATGTCGCATATCTCGCCTAGGGGTGGTAAACGTCAGACCCCAATAGCTCGATAAGTCGTGTCGATATGAGGTCTATAACAATTCGAGAAACTACTGGTAACACTTACCAGTAAATCTCAGCAACCCTGGCCAGGGATTTCCTGTTATAGCCAATCGAACACAGCGCAACATCAACCCCCTATACCGGGAGAGACGAATCCCCTCCTATCGCTCATTGCCTCCATGTGACTCGGGACTGTACCCAAAAACCACCGTTTTGCACGCCCTCTTGGACGTGGTAAGATGGAAATCAAAGCACAGTGGGAACCACACAAGACTCTATGACGATCTCGGGTCAACAGACTACTCTGTACCAGTGTCACCAGAGAACTGCCATCTGACGTAAGGTATAATACCATCTGGGAGTTCTCGGCGAGTCCGTCCAGTGTACCAAGTCTCTACTGAGCACCCGTATATCATCTCTGATGTCAAACACCAATGGATATGGGATCATCCATCGCCCATCTGTATGGGTCGAGAAGGTATACGCTAGTCTACTCTGGTATATCGATGCCCCGTCTCGATACACCCACGACTAGGGACTCTGAAGGATGTACTTATGGACTACCATGTCCCCACTAGTATGATCCGCATCATAGTCCAGGTAGTCAAGTACACATCCTAAGGGCTTTACCAACATGTAACAGAGAGACAATCAGTATACACGTTAAGGTAAAGAGTAACCAGATAGCATACTATCATGTCGAGCAAGAAAGTCTTCCCTATATATGTCCCAGCATCCACTACAATATACATCCAATGTACAGTAATGGCCTCTAGAGCATACATATATCTAACAATCTCCCACTTGCACTAGGGTCATCTGTAGCAGTGGTTGTAGTATCTCATACTCAACCATCCCATAAAAATCTCTCTCTGGGAACAGGCCTTTGTGAGTGGATCCGCTGTGTTGTCCTCTGAGTCTACTCTCCTGTCCTCGATCCCCTGGAGATCAACCATCTCCATGATCAGGTAATACTGCCTTAGAATATGTCTGGATCACTGATGGGACGGACGTTCCTTGGCATAAGCCACAACTCCATTGTCTCACAATGGCAGGAACGGAGTTCATCTCATGAACTAATATACACCCAAACAGCCTCTTTGGTAGCATCTTAAGTAGCGATGTATCGAGCCTTTATCGTCTAGTATGCCACGGTATCTAGCTTGGAACTCTTCCAACATACCGCCCTTTTACTGAGGGTAAAGACAATGCCTGTGACTGACACTCAGTCGTCTTTATCACCCTGGAACACTTCCAGTGATTCTTCCCAGGATCAATTGATACCATCTCACTACAGTTAGTGAGTATTCTAACATCCACTTGGATCTATCTCATAGGTCCAAAACCCAGGATTTAGTAGGTATCACTTTGATCCTTTGTGGAGAATCATTGTGATAACCGGAGATTGACCGAGCGTAGCATAGGAAACTCTTTCCCTATCAAGAGTATGTCATCTACGTACTCTACGAGGATCGTTACCATACTCCCTACTACCTTTTTGTTTATACAAGGTTCATCTACCATTTTGATGATGTCAAACTCTTTGACTAAGACATCAAAACAGATGTTCCAACTCCGCGATACCTGCTTTATCCTATAAAGCATCTTGTACACGTTTCCGCTGCTCCCACTGTCTACGAGGCACTCTGGCTGTGTTCTTATAGACGCTCTATTCTAAAACATCATTTAGAAAAGCTGTCATGACACCCAACCACCAGATATCGTAGTCATGGTATGTAGCCGTGGCAAGTAGGATCTGGATGGACTTAAGCATAGGCACTGAAAAGGTTTCATCATTGTCCACGCCTGGTCGATGACGAAAACCTTTAACAAGTCTAGCTTTGAAAGTCTCAACCTTTCCATCTACACCAAGTAATCTTCTCAAGATATACTTGCTCCTGATGGGGATTTAACCCTTCAGATATAGCAACCAAAGTCCATACTTTGTTGGTGTATAAGGATTCCATCTCAGATTGCTAAGCATCCAGCCATTCTTACAGAGTCGCACTCCTGATGGCCTGCTCGAAACTAGTTGGGTCATCATCTCATGATGCAATCCTCGCTCCCACTGTCATAGAGAAACCGAAATATCTCTCAGGTGGGTGAGGAACCCTACTAGATCGGCGGAGAGGCTGAGGTTCGTTGGTTACTATTGAATCCTTTGGTTCTTTCAAATCATCAGCTGCAGTTTGTATAGCTGGAACATTTCCAGTTCTACATAACAGATCTTGCCTCGAGCTTGTCCGGATTTTGCTTTTAGACATAGGCCGGACAACCCCAAATCTTAACTAGCTTAAGACATGGGCTCTTCCCTTTCCATATCGCATATGAAGTGGTAGGCAGCTGATTTGATTCGAACCTATTCAATAGGTATGCAGCTTCTCAAGCGCATAACTCCCAAAAGGAAACAGGTAACTCAGTATTACTCATCATAGAGCACACCTTATCATATAGGGTGTTATTGCTCCGCCCCGATATACCATCGTGCTATGGTGTATACAGAGGAGTAATGCTGAGAGAGAATCTCATTCTCCTTTAGAATAATCCAGGATTTTCGTGCTCAAGTATTCTCCTCCTTGATCTCATCAAAGGACATAATACTTATACCCGTATTGGTTCTCTACTTCTAACTTATATTCTGTGAATATCTCAAAAGGTTCTGACTTGTGTTTCAACAGGAACATATATCTGGATCTTGAGAGATTATCAGAGAATGTAATGAAGTACAAAGAACCGGTCTTGGCATGTGTAGACAGGGGACCTTTATACATCAACATGTATCATCCCAAGAGTTCACTAACTCTTTCTCTGTTTCCAATAAACGGAGCTATGGTCATCTCATCTCTGTGACATGACTGACAAGTTTCACAAGATGTAAATTCAAACTAATTTAAATATGCATCTTTATGAAACTCTAGCTAGTCGGGTCGCATTGATATGACCTAGTCTACAATACCTCAAGAAGAATTCGTTCATTTCTGAACTCTTCCTCTTTTGTGTGTTCCGTATACTAAGAACTGTAGTTTGATTTAGAACATTAATGCTTTTAGATAACGTGCCTGAACCGATCAACTTTTGATATAGGAAATGTTCAAAACATTATCCAACAATACAAAATTTTATCATTTCTTTACTAATAAAGAGACTGATATGATTTTGTATATCAGGTTCGGTATCTAACAACATTCGTTCAGAATCAATGTATTGGTAATACAGGGTGACAGTGACCAACAGACTTGGCTGCAACACTTGCCCCGTTTTCTGCCTCATGAAACTTATCACCCGTTCTCAGTTCTCTACCTTTCGGTAGCCCTATGTAACATATTACATATCTGGGATCCTGATCTGGTATCACATACCCAGGACGTAAAGGATACTGAGAAACAGTTCTCTGTAATGAACACACCCGAAGATGATGCATCAGCATGCTCTTTCTTCGTTTGGGCGGCACGGGAATTCTGGTAATCCCCTATTTCCTGCTCTGTCTTATAACAATTATAAGTTGGAGCGGGACCAACGTTCCCCAGCTCAGTATAACAAGCGGGTTCGGTCAATATTCCGTATTATTATCTTGATTAAGGCGTGATATGGTCGCTACCTGGAGAGAGAGAGAAGAAAACACTCAGCGTGCGCTCTGTCAAGAATATATTGGTTATTATTTTATCTAATCAGGATGGCTCCCACTGCTTTTTATCAAATCTTCCTTCAAACCCTAAAAGGAAAGACTAGCCGGGATTAATTACACACTACAAGTTCGCCAATCTTTCAGCCAGGCCAGTGTCGGTACTTTGAGGGAGGTCCCCCGTGCTTTCGCATGAACCTAATTACTGTAAACCTCGTTTTCCCAGAGGCGTAACCACGTTGACACCTTTCTAGACACCTACTTGATCGGCTAATTGTAATGTATAAAACTCTCCCAGGAGTAACTCTTACTCGCAGCGGGTATCGGGATCCAACTATCTCATAGAAGGTATGCAATCTCATTGCAAATTTCAACACTTGAAATTCCCGATAATATTTTGCCCCTAACGTGCTATGACCTTGACGAAAGCCAACAAACCATAGCCCGCTAGTCAAGTTCAACCCGTACATTTCTTGATTGAATTAAACCCACCTGCACGACCCTTGACGAAAGCCAACAAAGCCGCACGACTACCCTAATCCAATCGCATCGTATGCTAGCAGATAAGCAGCATATAGCTACCGCACACTGCACCTTGACGAAAGCCAACAAATGCAGCACGAATACTATATACAACTTATCTGAAATGACGGAGGGCTACGACAGGTTTTTCTGAAAACCTATTGCGTAATGAACTTGATATCGTTGTAGGATCGAATGAATTTTGAAATGGAGTGTTTTTGAGGCTTTTCTAGTTTTGCTAAAGGAGTCACTCCCGGTGAAGGGATCGTCGGTCCTTTCCTCATCGAATAAGGTGCGGGATATATCATATATATCTCTGTGCAAAGCAAAAACACTTAAAAGCAATCAAAAGACAAACCGAGTGTGTAGCATCTGCCAGTTATTGCTAAAGGAGTCACTCCCGGTGAAGGGATCTCGGTCCTTTCCTTATCGAATAAGGTACAGGATATATCATATATACCGCTGTGCAAAGCAAGAACTGTAGCTACTTGTTTTATTTTGAAATTCGATTCTACAACATCTTAGGTTTCTTTTATTTCATTAATCACATTAATGAAGTCCCATCATTTAAGTACCTAAACATCACAGATAAATACGACGTACACTTATGCCATCCGCATTCGCCTCGATGTCCCCTCGTGCACCGTTAGGTTAGGTAACTAACGGCAGAGCGGGGCAGGGCTAGCGCGGGTGTAAAACATAAGTAACATCTATATAATATATCATATATACTATTTACTGTATCTATCACAGAACATCACATGATCACATCACAGATATCGCAGCAGAAGAAACATATGAAACATTGGATATACTAGGACGTCCGTGTTTTCAATACGAGCCAGTATAAAACACGGATTCCACGGTCGTGATGAATAGCCAAGCCCACACTCCTAGACCCCTACGAGAGCGGCAAGCAACCCTATCAATTCTAGAGTTAGGAGACCCGGACTCGACTCCTCGAGTTGGTCTCCCACTGGACTCCAGAACCCGGTTACTTGTGCTCTCCTCCTTGGGTCTATCCTAGTGCGGAAAAGTAAATAATATACAAACGGTGACAACTTCCGCAACCTGGAAGTGCCCCAATAAAAGAATATTACATACAAGTTTTTACATGAATGAAAAATGAAAAACACTCATCTCACATAAAAACCCCCGGCTATTCAAACACGACGATCCAATATAACATATCCAGCAACACATAACATCACATGTCATCAACGTAAGTAAATATGCGCATCCCAATTGTCGTTGACATATAGCAACGAAACCGGCGATATCACATATTACGCTTACGGTCACAGAAAAGAAAGTGTAAAACTACAACAGTTGGAATCCGCAACCACCTCAGACATCGCATGCCTGACCAAATGAATTACTTAGACATCGCATGCCTAACAATTATAAACCCCGCATTTTAGTCTCATTATCGAAAACTCTTTTCAATATCAAGTCGGGCAATTCAACAAATTCCTGACATTTTGATCGAATGCTCGTCGCAAACTTCAGCAGACGGCCGCACCCCCGATACCGTCGACGAAGTGCACCAAGGCGGAACACCGCTACCACGAGCACCCGGACGGATGCTTTCGGCGACGGGGTTATCCTACAGTCACTTGGTCGGGGCTATGGAGCGAGGCTGTCTATTAAGTTTACCCGGCGAGTATCCACGTACACTACGTGATTGCGACGGACTTTTGATCACATCAAAATTCCGTAGCAACCGATCAAGTGAGACTAAACTGCTATGTTTATAACATTCATTCAGTTATCTCATAACTTCTTGTGAATTCCAATTATTGTATCCCATTCCAGATAATTAGAAAATGTTAAACTTTCCGATTGAACATTCGAACACCCAAGTTTTCCCGATACAGATCAACACATGAAACAAGTCTAAAAACATTCAGTTCGTGCCTCAGTACCAACGGTCCAGCCGTAGAAGGGTCAAGCCAACGCCTCACATGTGGCACGCCGTACTGCCCCAAACCTGAAGGTTCAAAGGGCAGTTCAAGACGGTCACATAATCGAGTTAAGCTTTGTTGTCTTCTAGAGGGTCCATCGAGTTACTTGCACTACTTAGAACGTCTTTAAACTACGGAAAAATCCAACACTCGGAAATTTCCCGACAGGGGAAAAATTGGGTATTTATATCCGGTCGAACTTTTTAACATATTCTAATATTTATCCGGAAAGCCACATAGACAAAATCTGATACTCCGATCGAAACACCGAATCCCCAAAACAATCCCAGAAAATTCAACTCTTGAATAAATATTAAAAATTCCCAGAAAATCCAACTCCAGAAAATAGGAATTACTGTGCAAACAAAAGAAGCTGACGTCATCAATGGGCCGCGGAACCGCCGCAGAAGCTAGGCTTCTGCCGCGGTTCCGCCGCAGTTTGGACTGTTCATGAGAAAATTTTTGCGCCGTAATTCTTATATTTCCCTGCTGAATTTTTTAGCAATTTTTAATTTGGAAAAATCCCAGTTTTTGAAAAAAGGACAGAGAGCAATTTTGAAATGGTTTTCGGGTTCGTTCGGACTTCAAACTCCGTCTAGACTTCGCCTAATGCTCTAGCTTGGCTCTGATACCACTGTAGGGTTCCTAGGCACTCCAAGGAGGTCTCACAAGGTATCAACCATGTCAATTTCAAATTTTACGGTGCCGAGAAACCCTAAACTACGGATCGTTGGCTAGATGTCTAGGCGAAAAACAAACTAGTTAACAACTTAACTAAAGTTTAAACGGAAATACAACCTTTGTAGATCCGGTGCTCCACCTCCATAGCTCCGCAACGAAGTCCCTTCGCTGTCCAAATGAATTCCCGGGCTCTAGCGTCGGCTTCGTCGGAGAAATGGCGAGCTAGGTCGTCGATGTCCATGCCGAAGATGATCTACGTCGAGGCATCACTAGATCAAGCTCCAACTTCACCAAGTCAAGAAACTTGTGAAGAAAACACACTCTACTACTTGGCAAGAGGTAGAGGATGAAGAAATAGGAAGTGGGTAGACTTTAGAATTGGATTTCTCACTTGTTTTCATCAATCACCATTGATGAAGCAAGCTTCTTCAAGTGAAGAAGATGATGAAAGAATTATGATGAGTTATTAGAATAGAATAGAAAATCAATACTTATCATAATTCTAACTATGGTTGTGTGTAGAGAATTGACCAAGGTTAAAGCAATGGTTAGGGTTAAGGATGAGATAAGAATGGTGGACTAGGTCAAAGCATCATGAAGCTTCAACTAAACAACAAATAAAGCCACCATTCTTTTCTCTTTTCCATTTATTTTCCAAAATATATAAACAAATAAATAAATGAATAAATAGGTAATGGAAAAATAAAACCCTAATTATATGTTTAACCATGGTTTAATTCTTTACACTTAACCAAGTAAACATGTATCATCAAACATGATACAATCAAGTGCACGAAAGTATATCACATATACAATGTGTACATCCGAGTGAGAATATCCATTTAAAGTGAACCAATACTAGTTAATGCAAAGTAATATATCAAATATATAATTATACATTAAATCATTAAATCAACACTTGATTTAACGATCCGGTTATATCGCATATAACCGACTAGTATCCAATGTATCGGCTTATCGAATCAACCCTCGATTCGATAACTAGGTTATATCGCATACAACCAATTGATACATTCATCGCGAGAATAGAATACGGTATCACATACACGCATTATTCTCGGTCCCGCACATATCTCATATGCGCTCCTATTTCGTTTCGCTTGAGCCAGGAAACCTCTGTGTAGGACTCTAAAGACTCGTCAATACGCCGGCAGCAGGTGATGATCATATCAAACACCCACAAGCCGCAAGCGGTCTGCTAAACGTAACGGCCACCCGGGTATTAAGCGATCAGAAGATCGACGAGCAAGCCCGCTCACACTCCAGTGAATCCAACCAGTAACACTACCGTACAGTCCGGTCTGATCGTCTGATATGTCGCATATCTCGCCTAGGGGTGGTAAACGTCAGACCCCAATAGCTCGATAAGTCATGTCGATATGAGGTCTATAACAATTCGAGAAACTACTGGTAACACTTACCAGTAAATCTCAGCAACCCTGGCCAGGGATTTCCTGTTATAGCCAATCGAACACAGCGCAACATCAACCTCCTATACCGGGAGAGACGAATCCCCTCCTATCGCTCATTGCCTCCATGTGACTCGGGACTGTACCCAAAAACCACCGTTTTGCACGCCCTCTTGGACGTGGTAAGATGGAAATCAAAGCACAGTGGGAACCACACAAGACTCTATGACGATCTCGGGTCAACAGACTACTCTGTACCAGTGTCACCAGAGAACTGCCATCTGACGTAAGGTATAATACCATCTGGGAGTTCTCGGCGAGTCCGTCCAGTGTACCCAGTCTCTACTGAGCACCCGTATATCATCTCTGATGTCAAACACCAATGGATATGGGATCATCCATCGCCCATCTGTATGGGTCGAGAAGGTATACGCTAGTCTACTCTGGTATATCGATGCCCCGTCTCGATACACCCACGACTAGGGACTCTGAAGGATGTACTTATGGACTACCATGTCCCCACTAGTATGATCCGCATCATAGTCCAGGTAGTCAAGTACACATCCTAAGGGCTTTACCAACATGTAACAGAGAGACAATCAGTATACACGTTAAGGTAAAGAGTAACCAGATAGCATACTATCATGTCGAGCAAGAAAGTCTTCCCTATATATGTCCCAGTATCCACTACAATATACATCCAATGTACAGTAATGGCCTCTAGGGCATACATATAACTAACATAGGACTATTCAATCCTCGTGCGTTCCCTTGTTTGTTGTTGTCTTGGGAATGGATTCTCGCGGCACTTTCCATGATCGTATTGATTGTAAGGAAGGAAAGTGAGTTTCCAGATTCCCGGACTTTCGGAAGTTGTTTTGCTGGAGGAAGCAGTTCTGTCGGGCCAGTCAAGTTAGGGCTAGGCCGACAAACAAGGTTCTTTCGTCAATGGCAGTGGGTAAGGATGAAGCGCCGGCTTTATTTGAGTGTTTCATGGAAGTGTTTGAGGACATATCGGGTTTACCGCCGAGGCAGGACGTGGAGTTTGCAGTTGAGCTTGTTCCTGGTGCAGCGCCAATCTCAAAGGGCGTATTACCCAATGGCACCAGTGGAGTTGGAAGAAGTCAGGAAGTAGGTTGCTGAATTACTTGAGAAGGATTGGTTTCACCGCAGCAAATTTAACTGGGGAAGCTCCAGTTCTTCTAGTAAAGAAGAAAGATGACACAGGGAAGGCGTGCATTGATCGTCGAGAATTAAACCGAGTGATCATTATGAACTAGTACCCGATCCCTCCCATTGGCAAAGTGTTTGAGCAGCTTAGTGGCGAGAGGGTATTCTCGAAGTTGGATTTGCGGTTTGGATATCATCAGGTCCGAGTTAAATCTGAAGATATTTGCAAGACTGCGTACTGAACTTAGTATGGACATTACGAGTATTAGTGATGCCCTTCGGGGTAACGAATGCACCGGCGATATTTATGGACTTTATGAACCGAATCTTTTCACCATTCTTGAACCAGTCTATAGTGGTGTTCATGGATAATATTCTGGTCTACTCGAGGAGTAATGAAGAGCATGCAGAACATTTGAAGATCGCACTGCAGACAGTGAGGCAAGAGAATTATATGCAAAGATGAGCAAGTGCGGGTTTTGGGCTTGAAGAAGTGAAGTGTTGGGGCACGTGTGGCTAGAGATGGAATCGCCGTTGATCCTGAAAGATTACAGCAGTTCAAGATTGGCCGATTCTGAAGAATGTTGCGGAGATATGAAGTTTCTTGGACTTGCCAAGTATTATAGAAGAATTGTAAAGAATTTTCTCAGTTGGCTGAGCCGTTGACTAAGCTTACGCGCAAGGAGGTACCATTTGTATGGACGGAGAAGTGTGTGTCAGCTTTGGAGGCGTAGAAGCAGAGGTTGATAACCGCTCCTATTCCGACCGTACCAGACAGTTCCGAAGGATTGGTAATTTACAGCGATGTATCTGGGAAGGGATTGGGATGTGTTTTGATGCAGCATGGGAAGGTTGTAGTGTACGCATCGAGACAATTGAAGACCCATGAAAAGAATTACCCAACTCATGACTTGGAGCTAGCAGCTGTGATTTTCGCTTTGAAGATTCGGAGACACTACTTATTAGACGATAGGGATCGAGGTTTTCACCGATCACAAAAAGCCTGAAGTATGTGTTCACTCAGAAAGAGCTTGATATGAGGCAGCGTAGATGGTTGGAGCTGATGGCTGACTACGATCTTGATCTTAAGTACCATCCGGGGGAAAGTTAGTGATGTGCCAGATACGCTTAGTCGGTTGCCAGCAATTCACATGTTTACCGCACAGAAGGAACTTATTGAGGACTTTCGAAGATTCAATTTGGAGGTTGTGCTACCGCATTCTTCGGGACAGTTGATGCAGCTGCAAGTACAGTCGTCGTTGATCGAGAATATTAAAGCAGCACAATTGCAGGACCCTAGATTGTAAAAGTTTTGAGAACAGGTTGAAGCTGGACTTCGAACGGACTTGTTGATTCATGAAGATGGTTCGTTACGTTATGCTAGCCGTTTGTGTGTGCCAAAGGGAGATATTCGCGAAGAACTTATGAAGGAGGCGCACAGTTCAGCATATTCCGTACACCCAGGAGGCACGAAGTTGTACCGAGTTATACGACAGCATTTCCGGTGGGAAGGCATGAAATGGGAGATTGCCCGCTTTGTAGCAAAGTGCTTGGTGGGTCGGCAAGTTAAGGCTGAACATCAAAGGGTTGCTGGTTTATTGCTACCACTTCCGATTCCTCAATGAAAGTAGGAACATATAACCATGGTTTTCGTGACGGCTCTACCGAAGAGTCCAAAAGACAACAATGCAGTTGGGTGATTGTTGATCGATTGACCAAGGCAGCTCATTTCATTCCATTTCGAGTTGGTCAATCAACAGAAGTTTTAGCAGAACGGTGCATACAGGAGATAATAAGATTTCACGGAGTACCGGTGAGTATCGTGTACGATCGTGACACTCGTTTCTTATCACACTTTTGGAGGAGCTTACAGGAAAGTTTGGGGAATCGATTAAAGTTTAGTACAACTTATCATCCTCGAACAGATGGCCAGTCGGAGAGATTGAACCAAACTCCTGAAGACACGTTGATGGCGTGTATGTTAGACTTCAAGGATTCAAGGGAGAATCATCTACACTTGGTGGAGTTTCGTACAACAACAGCTTTCAGGAGACTAATCGGATGGCTCCATTCAAAGCATTATATGGTCGCAAGTGTCGTTCACCTGGTTGTTGGGACGACGTTGGAGAATGAAGATTGTTGGGACCAGATTTGGTTGTACAGACAGCTGAGAAGGGTAACACTATCCGGAATCTTATGAAAGCAGCACAAGACCGACAAAAGAGTTGGGCAGATATATCGAGAAGACCTCTAGAGTTCGCCATTGGTGATTTGGTATTCTTGAAGATATCACCGATTAGAGAGGTGATTCGTTTCGGAAGTCGAGGAAAGCTTAGTCCTCGATTCGTTGGACCTTTTAAGATTTTGGGGCGTATAGGAGAGATGGCGCATCGTTTGGTGGTACCGCAATCTTTGGAGAATGTTCATGACGAGTTTCTTGTATCTCAACCCCGTAGGTAAGCTCGAGATGAAATACATGTATTGGATCTTTCGGAGATGACTGTACGAGAAGATTTAACCTTCGAGAAGCGACCGATGTCAATTGCGGATCGAAGAGAAAGGGTTCTTAAGAACGAGGTTATCACTCTTGTACTTGTTTCTTGGAGAAATTGCTCGTATGGAGAATCAACTTGGGAACGAGAAGATGAAATCCGGCAGAAGTTTCCACATCCGTTCTTGAAATTTCTTGTTTGTTGATCCCTTTTTGTTCTTGGAATTTCGAGGACGAAATTCATTTGTAGTTGGGTATAATGTAACACCCGAGTTCACTTATACCAATTCCAGATCCGCATTTACTTATCCATGGTCTTTTCTTGATTTAGCGTGTTTGGGTACGAATGGTATTTTACATATTACTTTGCATTCGACCCAACCCGCTTGCTTGAACCTGTTTGATGTTCATAGACTACCTTGACTTGTTGCATGGGCACGTGCATCTCATGTTTAATACATACTGGCATTTCATCTGGCATCACACTTTTACATATAACATTTTTTTGGTCACATAAAATATTTTAATATTACATTCTTAACCTGCCTGTTACCCTAACCCCGTGGTAGCATCCGCGCATCTTGTTCTCGTCCCGTTCGGTGAAACGGACGTGTTTGGATGGCTACGCGCACGAACGTGCATCCGTTTTTGGGGGTATGTTTTTTCGTCACCTGAGCACTCGTTTTGAAATTCGGAAGTCGCACATAATTTTCATATTTTAAATCTGAGTTTTTACACCCGACCCGGGCGCATTTTGGAATATTTTTGTACTTCGCCTAAATTCAAAATTATTTGATTTTATTTACTTTTTCTTTTAAATCTCGTTATCATCTTAACAAACAAATGTTTCTAAAATCTTTTAATTTTGAGAAAATCTTTCTCAGCTAACCCCCTGCCTCTATTCTTGGTGCCGGGCCCCACGAGATCTCTCTCTCTCTCTTCCTTTTTCTCTTTTCTTCTCGCCTTCTCTCTCTCCCCGCTACACTCCAATCTTATCTCTCCTCACTATTCACGCTCTCTCTCTCTCTCTCCTCTCGATCTCTCTATATCTCTCTTCCCTCTCTCTCCTCTCGATCTCTCTCCCCTCTCTCTGTATCTCTCCTCTCTCTCTATATCTCACTCTCTCTAATATTTAATATGTATATTCTTAACCAAAAGAAAATCCCACACATCTCTCTCTCTCCTCCCCCGTCATCCTCTTCCCTGCCCTCTCGCTTTCACCGCTTCATCGAACCCACACCCGCGCGACGCCGACGTTGTCTCCACCCTCGTCGTCGACCTTTTCTCGACCACCGCACCTCCCTTCTCTTCTTCTTTCAACCCAAAACCATCACCACCGCAGCCTTCTCAATCCCCGACTCCACCACTGGTTCCTCCAAACCCAACAAGACCCGAGCCACTTCGAACCCAACAACTATCCCGGCCGCTCCTTCGACTCCTCCTCCGAACCCGAACACCCCTTACACCACCATCCTCGAATTCGTAGACCCCAACTGCATCCTCACCTTCTTCAACCTTAGAACCCAACTCGCCCGGCACCTCATCGCCGTTAAGCCTTCATCTTCGTCAACGCCGACTTCCTCTTCCCTTCAACCCCCAGATGAAGCAACTCAACATCTCCTTCTTCAGCCCATCACCAAACTCATCCTCACAACCCTGCGATTGTCGCCATTTCCCTCCAGCCGAGTCTTGCTCCCACCTCCATCAATCAAGAACCCTAGCACCGATGACTCTACAGCCGAGCTATCATATCAGGCACAGCCGTCGCCTCCAGTCCACCTTCTTCTTCCTAACTCCGGCCACCCTAGTTGATAGCGCTCACTGTCGCCTTCAAAATCTGCAGCAATCTTTATCGGCTACATCTCTTCCTCGACCTGAGCCTGGAACCCCTCGCAGCAGCAACATCGTTGCCCCATAGTCGCAACAGCACCTTGGGCAAACTTGGAAACTCTAAACGAGCTTTAAAGTTTCCGTCTTGCCTTGTTCGGCGTCTCCATGTTTTGTCTCCATTCCGTGATTGATCCTGAGTTTGCCGGAAGCCGGCGTACCGTCGACGATCCCGACGAGCCAGCGAGCGTACCTGACCCGTGTGATCACACTATACGTGGTTTGGATCCGTTCCGTGTACCGTGCGCGCATCGCGACGTTTTCCCGCCGATGTGAGAAGTTCCGCATCCCCGTTCCTGATCCGTCCAGGCAAGTTAATCTTGCTACATGCTACTTTAAACTACTACTTATGCTAATTAAAGTTCTATATATATCCCTTGATGGCACGTTACACCTGCAGCTTACATTTAATGCTATAATTTCCTTGTAACTGTTTGACGTTCCGTTATATCATTTTGTTTCATCGCATGAAACATGCCTTGCTGCATTTAGTTCTACCATACATAGTACCCACAATCATAATTAGATCACATAACAATTATTGTATAGTCCACAGTACCCTTTTATGTTTATACCCTGTTGGACACCCGTGTGATTCTTTAACCGGTTTTAGTTTTAATTACATCTTTTGAACCTATTATATAGGATGGTGCATCTCTAGATTACGTAGTGCATGTTAACATGATCATAACATCCATATTTGTATACTGTAGATAAGTAATGATGGCTGCGCATCCATATAATGTAATGTGTACCTATTTGCTTACCATATTACCTGATCTAGTTTATTGTTCTGATAGTATTCATGCTGGTTCATTTATAATCTTGTTTATGTTAGTTTGATTATGGGTACCCACATGCCATCTTGTGCTCCCGACATGACCTGATGCACTGCCTACTTGATATGACATGGTGCCGTACACTCTTGACATGACATGACACCTTTATACATTACCTGGCTTGACCTGATACCATGGCTTGAACCGTTACCTGATCTTGTGTCTAATGCCAACAAACCTGACATGTAGTTCTCACGGACCGTTCCTGTTGTCTATCCAGACAAACCTGCTTACCTGATCCTATGTTGGCATTAGTTCTTGATTACTGAATACCTGACTTGACTTACACATACAACTTGGGGGTATGGGGAAATCAATGATGAAACCTGACTTGTAACTCGACAGTTCGATACCTGTTCTGATCAGTTTAGAGGCTAGGCCAGCCTTTGGATGATGTTGCTTACATCATTCATCTGTACATATCTCCTGTTTTAGTGCCTAGCGGCATGTCTCGGATTCAGCCCGAGAATCTGGACCGTGGTCCCGGGTATGCACGGGATACTATTGAGTTACATCGATGATTCATCAAAATGATTTCAAAGACTTTAGAATAGAAAACCCAATAGAACAACTTAGTTTACTCACTGCACACTATCCTGCACTGCCTGCTTTATATTACTGTTACCCCTGCTTGTTCATCCATGTTTATATTTGCATTGCCTGTTACCCCCGTTTATAATTTTATTACTTGATGACATGACGCGCTGACATCTGGGTTTTGCATGGCCCAGATCCTTCTACCTTGTTGCAGACCGATCAGGAGTATTGCCGCTGTTAGACTGAGCGGTGAAGTTCCTGTCGGTATGTAGTCTTACTTTCAGGTTTCATTATTGTACCTTTTGGCTTCCACACGTTGTTATTTCTTGACTCTTTTGCTCTGGCTTATGGACATGTACTAGATAGTTGGTTTACTTTCCTGTTCTTGATATCTCTACATCCGTAATGTGACTGTGGAGGGATTTTTCCTATCCACAGGTAGCATGGTTGGCTATGTCACGTGCCCATCTTAGTGTACTCTGGGAAGCGGGGCGTGACATATATATATATATATATATATATATATATATATATATATATAATGCAAATACGCTTGGTTAGAGATCCACCCTTCTCCTTTTTTGGAGAAAAATAGAATAAATGGGAAAAATTCTCACCTCTCAAGCTCTCCACGTCATCTCTCCCACCTCTGAAACCCTCTGCCTCATCCTCCCCCTTTTTAATAATAAATAAATAAATAAGACTTTAGAACCCTCCATATTTCTCTCTACCCTTCTCAAATTTTTTTAAACACGTGCAACACACGTGCATGAATCCTAGTATATATAATGCAAATACCTTGGTTAGAGGTCCACCCTTCTCATTTTTTCAAGAAAATTAGAAAAAAATGAGAAAAATTCTCACCTCTCAAGCCCTCCACATCATCTCTCTCACCTCTCAAACCCTCCACGTCATCTCTCTCTCTCCCCTAAAAAAACAATTAATTGTTTATCTAGAACCTTCCATATCATCTCTCACAATACACACGCACACTCTCTCTCCTAAAAATCAATTAATTGTTTATCTAGAACATTCCATATCATATCTTCCAATGTATAAATATATACTCTCTCTCCTAAAAAAATAATTAATTGTTTATCTAGAACCTTCTATATCATCTCTCCCAATACACACACACTCTCTCTCTCCCTATCCTAAAAAACAACTAACTGTTTATCTAGAACCTTCTATATCATCTCTCCCGATATATATATATATATATATATATATATATATATATATATATATATATATAATGCAAATAGGGGTTGGTTAGAGGACTCTCTCCCAATTTTTTTAAAAAATAAATACTCTAGAACCCTCCATATTTCCATCTCTCCCCCCTTTTAAATTTTTTAAACTAACACGTGCAACACACGTGTATAAATTCTAGTATATATAATGCAAATACGCTTGGTTAGAACTCCACCCTTCTCAAGCCCTCCACATCATCTCTCTCAGCTCTCAAGCCCTCCACCTTATCCCTCCCCCTTTTTTAAAAATAAATAAATAAATAAGCCTCCAGAACCCTCCACATCATCTCTCTCACCTCTCAAGCCCTCCATCCGATCCCTCCCCTTTTTTTAAAATAAAAAATAATTAATTGTTTATCTAAAACCTTTCATATATATATACACTTTCTCCCCCCCTAAAAAACAATTAATTGTTTATCTAGAACCTTCCATATCATCTCTCCCTATATATATATATATATATATATATATATATATATATATATATATATATATATATAATGCAAATAGGGGTTGGTTAGATGACCCTCTCTCAATTTCTTAAAAAAATAAATAAGACTCAAGAACCCTTCACATTTCTCCCCCTCCTCCTTAATTTTTTTAAACTAACACGTGCAACGCACGTGCATAAATTCTAGTGTATTTATAATGCAAATACTCTTGGTTAGAGGTTCACTCTTCTCATTTTTTCTAGAAAAAATGAGAGAAAATAGAAAAATCATCACCTTTCAAGCCCTCTACATCATCTCTCTCACCTCTTAAGCCCTCCACATCATCATCTCTCTCTCCTCCCATAAAACAATTAATTGTTTATCTAGAATCCTCCACATCATCAATCATCTATTTTTTAAAAAAAATAAATAAATAAAACTCTAAAACCCTTCACATCTCTCCCAATCTCTCTATATATATTGCAAATAACTTTGATTAGAGGTCCACGCTTCTCATTTTTTCTAGAAAAATGGAAAAATGAGAAAAATTCTCACCTTTCAAGCCCTCCACATCATCTCTCTCACCTCTCAAGCCATATCTAGAACCTTCTATATCATCTCTCCCAATATATATATATATATATATATATATATATATACCCTCTCTCCTAAAAAACAATTAATTGTTTATCTAGAACCTTCCATATCATCTCTCCCAATATATTTACTCTCTCTCCCCTAAAAAAAATTAATTGTTTATCTAGAATCTTCCATATCATCTCTCCCAATATATATATACTCTCTTCCCTTAAAAACAATTAATTGTTTATCTAGAACCTTCTATATCATCTCTCCCAATATATATACCCTCTCTCCTAAAAAACAATTAATTGTTTATCTAGAATCTTCCATATCATCTCTCCCAATATATATATATATATATATATATATATATATATATATATATATATATAATGGAGGAAAGATACCATAGGAGGAAATTTCCTTCTATGGTGTCGAAAAAATCCACCCTCGCTCATTTTTTCCAACGATCGGCACCCACCATCTTCATCGTTATCATCTAAGATGCGGGTACACCAAATTTCATGTGATCCTACAACTTTTTCACTGTTGATTTAGTAGTGTAAAAAGTTTTATTGTCGGTAAACCGTTAATTTTGAACCCTCTAAATCAACGGTGAAAAAGTTGTAGGATCACATGAAATTTAGTGTACCCACATCTTAGATGATAACGATGAAGATGGTGGGTGCCGATCTTCGGAAAAAATGACGAAGAGTGTATCTTTTCGACGCCATAGGAGGAAATTCCCTCCTATGGCCTATTTACTCCATTAAGCTCTCTCTCTCTCTATATATATATATATATATATATATAATGCAAATACCCTTGGTTAGAAATCCACCCTTCTCATTTTTTCAAGAAAAATAGAAAAATTGAGAAAAATCCTCACCTCTCAAACCCTCCACATCATTTCTCTGACCTCTCAAGCCCTCCACGTCATCTCTCTCGCTCCTAAAAAACAATTAATTGTTTAGCTAGAACCTTCCATATCATTTCTCCCAATATATATATATATATATATATATATATATAATGCAAATACCCATGGTTAGAGGTCCACCCTTCTCATTTTTTCTAGAAAAGAAGAAAAAATGAGAAAATTTTTCACCACTCAAGCTCTCCACATCAGCTCCTTCACCTCTTTAGCCCTCCATATCTTCTCTCTCTTCCCTTCCAAAAAACAATTAATTCTTTATCTACAACCTTCTATAATCAATCCCCCTTTTTAAAAAAAAAACAAATAAATAAAACTATAGAACCATCAACATCTCTCTCCACCTCTCCCTCATCAAAATTTTTTAAACTAACACGTGCAACACATGTGCATAAATTCTATCTCTATATATAATGCAAATACTCTTGATTAGAGTTCCACCCTTCTCATTTTTTCTAGAAAAATAGAGAAAATGAGAAAAATCCTCACCTCTTAAACCCTCTACATCATCTCTCACACCTCTCAAACTCTCCACGTCATCTCTCTCTTTATCTTAAAAAATAATTCATAGTTTATCTAGAACCATCAATATCATCTCTCCCACAATATATATATATATATATATATATATATATATATATATATATATATATATATATACACACACACACTCTGTCTCTCTCCTAAAAAACATTAAATTGTTTATCTAGAATCATCCATATCATCTCTCCCAATATATATCTCTATATATAATGCAAATACCCTTGGTTAGAGGTCCGTCCTTTTCATTTTTTCAAGAAAAATAGAAAAATTGAGAAAAATCCTCACCTCTCAAAACCTCCACATCATTTCTCTCATCTCTCAAGCCCTCCACGCCATCTCTCTCTCCTAAAAAACAATTAATTGTTTAGTTAGAACCTTTCATATCATTTCTCCCTATATATATATATATATATATATATATATATATATATATATATATATCTTCTCTCTATATAATGCAAATATATTTAGTTAAAGGTCCACCCTTCTCCTTTTCTCTAAAAAAAGAAAAAAGGAGAAAAATCCCCACCTCTCAAGCCCTCCACACCATCTTTCTCACCTTTCAAGCCCTCCACAACATCATCTCTCTCTCTTAAAAAATAATTAAAAATAATAATTTTTCATCTAGAACTTTCCATATCATCTATCCCAATATATCTATCTTCTTTATATATAATACAAATACCCTTGGTTAGAGATTCACCCTTTTTCTTTTTTCTAGAAAAATAGAAAAAATGAGAAAACTTCTCACCTCTCAAGCCCTCCACATCTTCTCTCTCACCTCTTAAGTCCTCCACGTCATCTCTCTTTCTCTCTCTCTCTCTTCTAAAAACCAATTAATTGTTTATCTAGAACCTTCCATATATATATATATATATAGACACACACACACACCCTTGGTTAGACGTCCACCCGTCTCTTTTTTTTCAAGAAAAACGAAAATAGGAGAAAAATCTTCAGTTCTCAAGCACTCCACATCATCTCTCTTTCTCTCTGTCTCTTCTCACAAAAAATAATTAATTGTTTATCTAGAACCCTCCATATCATCTTTCCCAATATATATATATATATTTATATATATATATATATATATATATATATATATATATATATAACCCTCTGCATCATCTCTTTCACTATTCTCCTAAAAAATAATTAATTGTTTTTAAACACATGCAACGCACGTGCATAAATTATATATATATATATATATATATATATATATATATATATATATATAATGCAAATACCCTTTGGTTAGAGGTCCACCCTTCTCCTTTTTTCTAGAAAAAAAGAAAAAGGGAGAAAAATCCTCCCCTTTCAAGACATTCACATCATCTCTCTCTCTTATCCCAAAAAACAATTAATTATTTATATATCTAGAACCTTCCATATCATCTCTCCCAATATATATATATATATATATATATAATGCAAATACACTTGGTTAGAGATCCACCCTTCTTCTTTTTTCTAGAAAAAAAAAACCACAAAAATCCTCAGCTCTCAAACCTTCACATCATCACTTTCGTCTCTCAAGCCCTCCATCTCATCCCTCCCTTTTAAAAATAAATAAATAAATATGACTCTAGAACCCTCCACATTTCTCTCTTCCTTTCTTAAATTTTTTAAACACGTGCAACTCACGTGCACAAATTCTAGTATATATAATGCAAATATCCATGGTTAGAGATCTACCCTTATCTTTTTTTCTAGAACCCTCCACATCTCTCTCCATATCATCTCTCAAGCTCTCCATATCATCTCTCTCCTCCCAAAAAACAATTAATTGTTTATCGAGAACCCTCCACATCATCAATCCCCTTTTTAAAAAAACAAATAAATAAAACTCTAGAACCCTCCACATCTCTCTCCACCTCTCCCTCCTCCTCAAAATTTTTTAAACCAACACGTACAACGCATGTACATAAATTCTAGTCTCTCTATATAATATAAATAGCCTTGGTTAGAGGTCCACCCTTCTCTATTTTTCTAGAAAAATAGAAAAAATACGAAAAATTCTCATCTCTCAAGCCCTCCACGTCATCTCTCTCACCTCTTAAGCCATCCACCTCATCTCTCCTTCTCCTAAAAAAAAATTAATTATTTATGTAGAACCTTCCATTTCTCTTCTCTATATATAATACAAATACCCTTGGTTAGAGCTCCGCCCTTCTCCTTTTTTCTCGAAAAATAGAAAAAATGAGAAAATTTTTTATCTCTCAAGCCCTCCACATCATCTCTCTCAGCTCTTAAGCCCTCCACATCATCTCTCTCTCTTCTAAAAAATAATTAATTGTTTATCAAGAACCTTCAATATCATCTTTTCCAATATATATATATATATATATATATATATATATATATATATATATATATATATATATATATATATATATATATAATGCAAATACCTTTTATATAGAGCTCCACTCCTTTATTCTTTTTTTCTAGAAAAAAAGAATAGAGGAGAAAAATTCTACATTTTCAAGTTTATACATTATCAAAAAGACCTCCACATAATGTAGAAATATCCACATCTTTCTCTTCTAAAAAAATCAATTTTTTAATTAACACGTGCAACGCATGTGCACAAAATCCCGTTAATAGTTAATGCACTTCAACTACACAGCCAAATTAACATACTCCCCATTGGAAACTTTGCTGCATGAGTGTTTTAGAACCAGAAGCATCAATTGTTGGAGGACTCGTGGACTGATTTACTTCTAAAGAAAATTAATTTGTATTCCTGATTTTAAACATTCCTTAATTTTATAATTGTGCTAAGCACCTCACAATATGGTTTTGAATTTATTTTTTAAAACGTGGTTAAATAAACATGATTACACGACTTTTCTCCGCTTCTTAGCAGTTACCATTAGGGCAGAAACTCAATTTGAGCGTTTAATTATCATTTTATGAAAAGACTGTTTTCATAATAAGCATTTACAAATTATTTGATTGTTGCTTTTTTCACATCACATGTATTTTCTACCACTTCCACATCTAATCTCTCATCGGATGTTTAAAAACGTTAGAAAAATCATCCGTCTTACAGCTTTCGTTTGTTTTTCTCTCGTGACTCCTCAGTTTCATCATCTCTTCGTCTTTAGAAGAGTGTACACATGAACATGGATCATGATAGTTTATTGGACTTACGTTATTATGAGTGTTTTATGAAGAAGTCTTTTTGTTGCCAAAGGTTCTACGAAGTGGTTATTCAACTTTAAAACACAACGTCACCGTAAATATCAGCTTATAATATTGTTTTATTTATCGAAGCAACAATCCTAAACCAGTGTACGTTGTAATGTTTTTATTACCAAACAATTCATAGCTGGTTTTATGAAAACACTACAATTTTTAATCTGAACAAAAAATTGACAGGCTGAAAAAAATTAGAAATCAAGATGTCTGAGAAAACCACTAGAATTTATAAAACAGCTTCTCGGCTGTTCTCGTCTTCTATGCATTTTAGGACATGTTTGTTTAACATGAAGAACCAGAGAAGTAATGTAATTAAGGCGTTTGAAAGTTATTTCCGGTGTTTTAAATGTTTGTTTTGATGAAAAAAGTGTTTGAAAGTCAGTTCTAAATGATGACATGGATTTTATGTGGTATGACTAATTTCAAAAATCTATTCTTCTGAGGATGTGAGTATGGGGTATAAGGAACAAGACAACAAATAATTTTGTAATACTATTTCTTTGTTATTTCCCAAAAAAGAAACATAGAGCAAATATGAATTATTATATTTTTTTGTTTTGCTCATACAAAAAGTACCAGATTTTACTTCATAACCACTTCTTTCTTTCAAATACAAATAACAGACACAAGAAGTAAGACTTCTTATATGACATTTTTTAGAAGTTGTTTCAAGAATGCTTCCGGTACTTCCAGCCATCCAAACGGACCCTTAGGGTATGTTTGTTTGATATGAAAAACCATGAATGTAGGCTCTGTTTGTTTGCACGGAACTAGCATGAAAGCACCGGAAGTAAACATGTTTCAAGTACTTTAGTTGCTGGTTTGCACGGAAGTAGAACTTGAAAGTTACTTAAGATGATGATGTGGATCCTATGTGGCATAGTTACTTCCAAGATTTTAGTCCCCTTATTTTGAATGGTAAGAAACAAGAAAAATGATTAATTATTTAATGCTTCTTTTTATTATTTCCAAAAAAGCAATAATTTATTACTATTACAAAAGGTTTTTTTTTTGTTTTGCTTACGAAGAAAACATAGGAAGTTGTTTTATATTGTACTTCTTCAAAAAAAAAATACAAACAAACGATAAAAATAAGATTTGGGTTTACTTCCATAACTATTTTTTGGAAGTTACTTCTAAATTAATTCCGGAGAATCAAACATGCTCGCGGTGGAAGTGATGATGCTCATAATCGGGAACTCCCCAGATCATGACACGTGGCAGATGGCGTGTCCCGAGGCACACGGAAATATGGTATGAACCACGCATTGGACGCATCCCCCGGGCTATCGTCCCGCTAAGGATGGACCCGACCTCCGAGGATGCCCTGAACGTTCCTGCGCTCGCCATATAAACGGCCATTGGCTCGCCTCCGAGCCCTTCCACACGCCGAGCACCTCGGCCCTTCGCTTTCGAGCTATCAAGGAAACGAACTAGCTCGGCCTCCCGCCCTCTTTTAGGCCTCTCGCCGAGCTAGGCTTCTTCGGTTCTATCAGGCGACCTAGAACGCGGGTCACAGGTGCCTTCGCCACGGCTCCGTGAATCTCGCCATACGCGAGATATCCGCCACCCCAAGATCCCGCATTCCACGCTGTCGCATTCCCCCATTAACGAGCGTATCTTGTCATTAATGGGGGGATCCCGCCATTCACCAGGCGTAACGCCATGGGCGTAACGGCCGGCGAGGATCTCGCGCCAGCTAGCCCATGGCAGCCGCTATATAAACCCTCTCTCAGACGACTCAGATAAACGAATTTTAACTTCAATAGATTGCTACTCTGCCCAAATACCTCGACTAACTTGATCGTCGGAGGGTCCACGGTGGTACAACCATCCCGGACTTCTTTGCAGGTAGCTCGGCTTCATTCCAAATCAAGCACACTGAGATCCACATGCCTCGGGAGGCAACCCTCAAACCCAATCTAAGCCATTCATTACGCTTGCGACAGATCGACGGAAGACAACAACTGAAGAAGATCCTGACCTCCATCAGTTGGCGCCGTCTGTGGGAATCGAAAGTTCCACTCATCGAAAGTTGATCTCCCGATCTTGAACTGATGGCGAGTGATCATCGTGACGATCCTAGCACAAGCCGCCGTCCTCCCCACAACGGAGGAGCAGACGGATCCTCTCCTCCCCTTAACGCCATCATGCCTTGTCTGCATGGATCGACAGGCTCGCGTCCATCGTGGATGCCCTTGTCCGTGTCCAAACAGTGGGACAAGCCCCCCCCAGGTCGCCGTTTCCCCACCTTGGGATCGCAACCTCTGCAGAGGGGGAGATGACGCTGCCCATGCTGGCATGACTAAACAGCGTCTCGCTATCTCCGGCGGCCATAGGTCCCCCGTGGCGACCAATTCAATGACCCGCTGGGCGCCTCACAGCTCCACGCCGGGGTCTCGCGAAAAAGCACCCCGCCCTGAGGCCCGTCGCGCCCCTGTTCATCCCGAGGAGGTGTCGGTCAGCTCGCCCACTCCAGGCATGACCGGCACCCTCTCCCTCGACGGGGTCGCACGGACGGCGCTCACCGTGATATCCCACGAACAACCTCGCCAGGGGACTTGAGGAATCTCATAGAATGGAACCGAGTCGCAGCCAGGCGCAGGCCGCCAGCGGAGGGGCCATAACTCCGAATACGCCGAATCCTTGGGGTACAACGACCGTCTTGATGCCCTCGAAAAGAAGATCGAGGGTATACATCGGGAAAGCCGTCCTTCAAGTGAGGGGCAGCCGACTCTCTTACGAAGCCCTTCACAGAAGAGCTGCTCGCTGTCCGCGTCTCCTCCAGAAACAAGCATCCAAATGTGGCCCTCTTTTAACGGGAAGTCCGACCCGAAAGACCACCTGGACGCGTTCACGGTGGGCATGAGCTTCCAGGACAACTCTGACGCCGCCCAATGCCGAGCGTTCCCCGCCACTCTCATCCGTGCCAGACGAGATTGGTTCAGAGGACTCACGCCACGCTCCATCTCTACCTTTGATGAGCTGACCGTCCAGTTCCTCGAGCATTTCGTCGGGAACAGACGGCAGAAGCGGACCGTTGAGTACCTCTTTACTCTAAAGGGCGGGGACAAGGAATCCTTCAAAGGACACGTCACTCGCTTCTACAAAGCTTTTCTTGAGGTTCCAGAGCACAGGGACGAGACTGTCATCACGTCTCTTAGGTCGGGTCTTAGGCACAAGAAGTGGCTCCGCTCCTTTGCATTAGCGCAACCTAAGACCATGGCCGAGGTAAAAGCCTGGACCGAGCAAGAAATCCAGCTCGAGTCCGAGGTAAATGCGAACCTACCATGGAGCGACCAGGCCGATCAAAAGAAGAGGGGTAGAGAAGAGAAGAAGAAGGTTGACCGGCCAAAAACCATACTCCCCGAAGTTCCAGGAGTATACTACACTCAATATCTTCCAGACTGAGCTGTTGGAGGAGGCAAAGGGGTAAGCGATTTTTCAAGCTCCCTACGTTCACCAATAGAGCGGCCAAACGGACATGAGGCCCATACTGCGCCTTCCACATGTCGCAGGGACGCCCCACCGAGAACTGCAAACAGCTCCGCGACTACATCGAGGAGTTAATTCGCTCGGGGCACCTGGAAATGTACTTGCGGGAGAAGCGACAAGCAGACAGGGAACATGAGAACCATCCCCCTCCCGGCGAATTAACGATCAGCCAAATCATGGTCGTATCAACGGGGTGTGCGCCTGGAGCCGGCGTGATTTGACGCCTCCTGCCGGTCGAGGGGACTAGCAGCCAGCCCCGGAAGAAAAGCAAAGCAGCCGAACCCACCACCTTCACCGACGAAGACCTCCACGGGATATCCTTGCCTCACAACGACCCTCTTGTGATTACAACACGGGTCCACCGCTACTAGGTTCAAAGGATACTGGTTGACTCAGGAAGCTCAGCGGACATTCTTTTCTACGAATGCTTTTTACGTATGGGGCTCGGCCCGTCGGCCCTGAGGCCAACCGCCCATATTCTATCAGGATTTACTAACCACTCCATCCCGACAGAGCGAGTGGTCACCCTCCTCCTTAACATTGGGGAGGCGGGCCGTACGAGAACCGTACCAGTGGAGTTCATCGTCGCTAGAATTCCATCGACCTACAATATCCTCTGTTCCCCTCCGAAACATGGAGACGCGACCGCGCAGGTCCGTCTTGCCTGAATTTCGGGGGCAGATGCTAATTGGTGCTATCCGTCCACCTCTCCGAAGATGCCAAGTTGATTTATGGCACCATATATCGAAGGTTTAGACGGATGCGGCCGATGTAGCAGACTTGTCAGATTCCCCCCTCATTGAGGGGTTTTTGATTGTGGGGACGCTCTTCCTGCAAGCGCAAGCCCCTACAGTTAATCACGCTACCGCATCGCGGGTAACCACTTTCTCCTTCTCCAGATGGTCACTTTGTGTCGTGGGTGTTTGTTTTGTTTTTGGTTGCCCGTGGATTGTATACGGAGACTAATTTATGTTGTCGCCCATAGGGCGTGGATTAGTCCAAATCCCCTATCTTCTTAGATTTGGGTTTGGGGGTTGGGTTTAAGGATACGTTAGTCTCATTTGGGACTAAGATCAACTAAACGTATGTTAAGGATACGTTAGTCTAATTTTTAGATTAAGATCAACTTAACAGGATCGTTTAGATCAAACAAGAGAGCAATTGGGATCTATTATTTAGTTTAGGGACATTGCGGTCGATTACCAGTTTAAGGACATGGTGGTCCAATGTTAGTTTAAGGACATCACGGTCCAAGGTTAAGGACATCATAGTCCATGAGTGTAAAGACATCACAGTCAAGGTTAAGGACATCATAGTCCATGAGTTTAAGGACCCCACAGTCCAGATTAAGGACATCATAGTCCGTGTTTAAGGATCTCACAGTCAAGGTTAAGGACATCATAGTCCGTGAGTTTAAAGACCTCACAGTCAAGGTTAAGGACATCATAGTCCGTGAGTTTAAAAACCTCACAGTCAAGGTTAAGGACATCATAGTCCATGAAATGTATGGTTGTCGGGACCCGTCACCTCTCTGAAGACGTTGAAGGATTACAATGACAAATATCAGAGGATTTCAGAGATGTACCTTTAAACCAATGTGGGTTGAGAGACATGTAGTCCAATTGGGACTAAGATCTGTGATTTATGAGCATATGAACTCAATTAATCTGAATTGAGGACTTATGGTCAATTTGGGCTAAGTCCATTCAATTACAATGTTCAACATTTGTTTTTGAGTTGTTAGATGTTTGTTTGAGCCCAATCCCTTTAAAAATGCTATGCATTGGTTTGGTCTCTCACAATATTTTGTCTTTAGTTGAATACTGTGCATTTATCATAGCTCCAGGCTTATTCAAAGAACAGTTTATGTTTTGTCCAAGTGCACATAAAAGCATGTGGCGCACTTGGCACTAGCGCCAGTCGATGAGCGCAGTGTGCTATGGTTAAAGCGCTAATGCGCTTAGCGCCAGATGCGCTAAATGAAGAGCGCTAATGCGCTTTGCGCTAAATGAAGAGCGCTGATGCGCTATAGTTGAAACGTTGAGGCGTTTGGCGCTGATACCATATAACGAGTGCAGAGCGCTTTTAGTAATGCAGCACACATGTGAGGAGCACGTGGCGCGCTTAGCGCTAGCCAATGAGCGCAGTGCGCTGTGTTTGAAGCGCTACGGCACTGCAGCGCTTCGCGCTAGATGAAAAGCACTAAGACACTTTTAAATTAGGAGCGCTAAGGCTCTTCTTAGGTTAACTTTGCGCTTTGAAGATTATCTTTTCTTTGATAAGAGGCATTATCTCAAGATTCTAAGAACAAAGTTCTTAGTTTATACGAGATATTTCAATCTCTTTTTTGATGAAAATGTTTGCCTTTATGGCTCTGTGATCCTAAGAGAATTGAATAATTCTCCCCCCTTATAATGAGATGTTCATAATCTCTTTTGTGAAAGACAATTTGTCTTATAGATCTATGATCTGTGAGAAGTAAATACTTCTTTTTATATTGAGACAATTTCGTCTTTCTATTCTTTTTTACCTTGAAAAGAATTGTCTTCTTTTGCCGAGAGTTTCTTCTTCTTCTTGAGATTTTCTCAAAGTTTATGGGGGGGTTCCTCCTCTTGAGACTTGAAGTCTCGGGGCCTTTATATAGGGCAAGATGGTTTGTTTAATCAGTTAAGGAGATCTTTTCTCCAATTGATTTGGGGAATTTCCCATCATTGGATCTTTGATCCAAGGGATTCTGGTTTACAGAAGATAATCTTCTTGTTTTTTTACCAAGATTGGGAAATCTTTCCCCCTTACAGAATTTGTTCTTTACTTTAGTGATTTTTAATCACCATTGGATCATTGATCCAACAGTGTTCCAAATTCAGGGCACAATCTTTTCTATTTGGAAAGATTCAACAGAATTTCATTCTTGTTAATTGATGATTTAATCATATCCGTTGGATATTTGATCCAACGGTGAGGAACATTTAGTTCCAGCGCTAGCGTTTATGCGCCCTGCCCATGGTGCACTACTTGTAGCACAGCGCATCTAGCGCTAGCGCTTATGCGCTTTGCACGGGGTGCGCTAGTTGTAGCGCAGCGCTTTTATAAAAGCGCGGCTTTAATTCAAATTTTGAATTCTGAACAGAGCTTTGCTCTGATTGGGGAAACATCCTCCTGGGACGCCCGACGCTAAACTCCCTTCGGGCCCAAATCTCGACCTACCACCTCGCGATCAAGTTTTCACTCGATCAAGGGGGAATAGGCCAGGCCTACAGGAACCAGCAAATCGCAAAGATTTGCTTCACAGCGGCATCTACGCCCGAGGAATGAAGCGATGACCTTGAAAGCGCGGGTGACTTCCAGGGGTCCTTGGATACTCGTGACAAACAAAAAGAAATTCGAGGGGCCCCGGTGGAGGCGCTAACAGAGGTCCCCCTCAACGAGGGGGACAATGAATGAACTGTTCAGATTTGATCACTCTTAACGGGAGCCCGGCGCGACGACTTGATACACTTCCTCAGAGGAAACTCGGACTGTTGGGGTCAAAATTTGCACCCCGGTTGACCAAGTCAAAGTCAAGGTCAACCCCAAGCCAGGTGGGCCCAAGCCCAAGCAAGTGGGCCAATGCCCGGGTCGAGCCCGAACACGAAGCGTCCGGCCTTCCGCCATACCAAAATAAAAATCATGTAACAAATAATTTTGATGTAATTTTTGTGCATGAATGTATGCAAAATGGGCATAAAGCCAATTTTTTGTAAGTCCATGGCTTATGTGCAAAAAGAAATGGCACATGAGCCATGGGATGGGCAAAATGCCATTTTGTAAAGCCCAAGGGGTTATATGTAAATATGTAAGCCTATATAAGGCAACATGATAAAAATATCTAAGATATACTTTTCATTTCCCCTAAAAACCTAGGGTTTGTGCCTCTTTCCCCTTTCTGAAGGTTCCAAATCTTCTTCTTTCTTTTTGAATTAAATCAAGAGTTTTACTCTTCCTTTTCCAAAACTAAATAGTTTTTCACCACAAAACCCACAAAGGGGAACTTGGATCTGTCATTAGATCTCAAAAAGAAGAGATTTTTAAAATCTCACATCTCTTGATCTTCAAGATCCGGCCAAACGACAGGAAGAAGAAGGAGACCCATCTCCAGAAACCCCACTTTGGGGAAGAACTAGGGCTCAAGGGGAGAAGCCCCTTCATCAGCTTCAAAATATCCTAGGAGTTTAACTCCTCACACACACACACACACACACACACACACACACAAAATAATAAGTGCTCCATTATGAGAGTACAACTCTCATTGCAGGGACCAAGTCCCTTTTAACGCCCGAGCGCCCACGTGCTGACATGTGGAGCGCTAGCGCTCTTGCGCTCATAGCGCTAGCGCCCAAAGCGCTAGCGCCCGAGCGCCCACGTGCTGACACGTAGGGCGCTAGCGCTCTTGCGCTCAGAGCGCTAGCGCCCCACTTGTTGACACGTGGAGTACTAGCGCTCTTGTGCTCAGAGCGCTAGCGCCCAAAGCGCTAGCGCCTCGAGAACGCCCACGTGCTGACACGTGGAGCGCTAGCGCTCAAAGCACTAGTGCTCTTACGCTCAAAGCGCTAGCACCCAAAGCGCTGGCGCTTTTTCCCACACATCCTTTTGGATGCCCTTTCCCTTTCTTTTTGTTATATATATGTATACACACACACACATACTCTGCGTGGCTCCCGATGTATCCAAAACCCCCTTTCAAAACACAACACATGCACGCTGCACATTGAGTTCGCATGACCAGTTTTAACCCATCAATCGGAGGTTCCCTCGCTCCAAAGACGGGGGTAATTAACGGCAGCTTAGTCTGCGGCTGCCGGAGATTCGGATCCCCATAATCAATAATCCCCAGCCTATCCTAGGCAGGGGGAATCTATACTGCGCCTGACAAGCGCGCGCGTATTCCTATCTCAATAGGGTGACGAAAAACACCCTACAGATTCTGGCACGCCCGGTGGGACCTATCTCTCCTCCTATATTTCGGGTTAAACGTTCATGCGAACTCAGTCAATATACATACCTATATTTATACTGAAATAATGCTCTTTCATGCAGGTTTTCAAGCAATCACTTCTCAACAATGTCTCCAAAGATAAACTCGGCTCCCATCTCTTACACGATGAAGATGGACTCCAGGACGGTCCTCCTGGCCAGTCTTGGGCGACAGTGGGAGGAGCCGCTGCTACAGTTCTGCTCTATTCTGTTCGTGCCAGCCAACGCCATTCCAGGTCCTCAAGCTCCGGTAACAGACAAACCAGCCTCGAGAGGTAAAGAGGCCAAATGTGGTGATCTCGAGGGCACCACTACCCAAACGAAAGTCGGTGTCTGAACGACTTTCCTTGGCCCCAGCTGGGGGAAAGGCCATCAACACCCACAAAGCAATAAGGCATCTCGGGAAAGCTCTAGCGGTGCCCCTGACAATTGCTCGGTTGGGTATTTTCTCTAAGCTCCCCATCACTCGGCTTATGGCGGCTTCCCGAAGAGTAGAAGCCTACCAGAGCGCTCAAGGCAGAGAAGCTGAGGCAGAAGCGGCTCAGATACAGAGCCAACAAAAGGGCTGGGGCTCCGGCCATGTTAAAACTTATGAATTTCCAAGGCCCAGATCGCTCCGTGAAACCAGCTGCCAGTGATGAAAGGACGGTTGAATGTGTTATCCACACAGTCTACATGGTAGGCGCGCGTCCCAGTGACAACCTTCGCAGCAGGGATAGGGCCACCAGATATCAAATCCAATCTGGTTTGAATGTGGCTATCACTTCCCAAGACCAGCATCCTCCAGAGGGTGATGAAAATCCCCACAATGAGGATGGTAGGCAGAAAGACCCCTCAGTCCATGTAGAGTCAAGCTCGGACAGCGAGAAAGAGCTGACTTTCCGCCCCAGGACCGTGGAGCAAGAGTTGCTTCAAAAGCTCCGAAAGCAACTCAGAAACAAAGACAAGGAGATGGCCAAGCTCTACTAAAAAATTGATGACTTGACAAACGTCGTCTTACAGCTCATGGCCCAACTTGACTCTCAGCCGCCCAATCAAGCACATGGCTCTACTCATGGACCAGGAAATGGTGTCCCGAGATAGCCGGCGCCTATTCCCTCAAATCTAAAGGTGGGCGGACCGCATGAAGACCAGTCGCATCCTATCTCGGGAAATGTCTTGGCGGCCGATGACAGCAACCCGCTAACTCAAGATCAAATCATGGATTTGGTTGCCAACAAAGTCAAAACGTTGGTAGCCGAAGCCGGAGAGCAAAAAGATGCCAGCAGTAGCGGGAGACCATATCCTGCTCGGTACGATCTTGTGGAGTTTCCCACTGGCTATGTCGTCCCCAAATTTGAAAGGTTCGATGGGACGGGAAATGCGAACCGGCACATTGCCCAATTTAAAGCATCATGCGCAAATACTAGGGGCAATGATGCGCTCCTTCTCCGTCAGTTTGTTAATAGCTTGACGGATGTTGCTTTCGATTGGTATGCAGGCATACCAGATGACTCGATCACGACGTTCGCTCAAATAGAATCCATGTTCAAGCAAAGGTTCATGAGTGTCAGCGATAAAATCACCATTGCCGACCTCGTAAGGACAGAGCCAAAGAATAACGAAAGCAACATGGATTTTATAGTCCGATGGCGTAATCTCTCTGTCAAATGTGAACCGCCGTTGGAGCAAGACTAATCCGTCAGTCTTCTTATAGAAAATCTGAAGGACTGGATGAAACCTTTCATGTCCACCGCAGGCTTTAAAACATTCCAAGAGCTGACTAAAAAGGTCCAAATGTTGGAATGCTCAAATCCGGGGTCCGCTCAGGATCTTCAGTTCACAAACATACCGAAACCTTGGAGGGACGACAACCGAAAAGGCAGAAGTTCTAACAGCACCGATTCTCTAAATAAGTAGAGAGCGGGCGGAGCAAAAACTAACAAATCTCGAGAACCAACTTTGGAGGAAAGAAGAACTAAGGTCTACTCATTCCGAAAGGACAAGGTCTACAAATTTTTTAAAGATGCTCTGAAGAATGGCATGCGGCTACCAGAACCAAAAAGGCTAAGTGAAGCGAACATGACTGATCATCCCAACTTTTGCCCATACCACCGAGTGGTGGGACACACTATTGAAGACTGTTGCATCTTCAAGGATTGGGTCGAGAAACAATACAAGGCGGGAGAAATATCATTGTCCCCTGGCGTGTTAATAAACAATCAAGCTGCGACCGTCAATTTCATACAAACGGAGACCGAAGTCCTTCAGGGACCTGATTCTCTCAGACATCTGCCTTTCTATAAAAAGAGCGGACCAAGGCAGCAAGCTAAGAGCCAAGCGAGCCACATTGCCAATGAGGAAGCAATAGACGGGTACACAACCCATACGGTCTATATGATGGAGCTCAGAAGAGCAAGTCCTCCTACGCCTTATAACCATGACAATGACGCGGTTGTTGCCATCCAAAATCGGCCCGATCCAAATGATGAAGAGCTCGCTCAGGCCATTGAGCCAAAGGAACCCGCGGTTCATGCTGAATCAAGTTCAGGCGGTAGGGATGACCCCGTTGTCATACATGGAACTATAGAACAAGCATTATTCCAATGGCTTTAAAGGCAACTTCAGAACAGGGATGAGAAGATGACCAAGGTCCATTCTAAAGTCGACGAGCTGGCAAATGTCATGGCGGATCTCACGACCCAAGTTGCCCGATTGCAATTACAGCAAAATCAAATTTTGGTTCGTGAGCTGGGGATTGATATCCGGAAGCAGCCGACCGATGCTCCCTCTAGCCCGAGAGCGGAACACCTTTGTGAAAAACGGACGCGATCAGCCTCCACTCCCTCCGATACGTACACTGAACGTGGTAAGCGGACATTAGGCGAACCAAAGACTTATCGTCCTCAGGGTCCAGCATCAGTAAGGGCACCTATTCCAATGGAGAGAAAGAAGAAAGTATACTCCTTCAGGAGGGATAAAGTCCGCGAAATATTCATGGACGTCTTGAACAAAGGTCTTCACCTGCCTATTCCAAAGAGGCCACATGAGATGAACATGACCGGCGATCCCTATACTGCCCATATCACAGAATGGTGAGTCATACCATTGAAGACTGTTATGTTTTTAAAGATAGGGTGGAGAAACAATACAAACTCGGGAAAGCCTCACAGTCGTCAGATGTACCGACAAGCTACAGAGCTACGGCCATCAACATAGCCCCGCCAAGATCAAAGTTCGAGGAGCTGGGATAAGCAAACCACAGACCACCAAGTCTTTAAACTGGAAATAAGTGACCACCACGTCATTAAACTGGGAACAATCGACCTCTAAGTCGTTAAATTGGGAATGTAAAAAATATATATATATATGTAAATAAACAAAAAAAAATGTGTAAATAAAAGAAAAATAAAGAAAAGCCGAAATGATGGGGCAACTCGCAAAAAAAATCAACGAGTAAAATAAAGATGAAAATAAAGACGAAATGATAGGGCAACAGCGAATAAAAGCCGAAATGATAGGGCAATCGCGACCTTCGCGATAAGAAAAGCTGAAATAATAGAGCAATCGCGGTAAAAGAAAAAAAACGGCGAATGATGAGTCGCTCCTAGTACCGTATTCCAGTGCAGCGATGCAGACGCTGACCAAAATCCAATTTCTCAAAATTCTTCCAGTCCTACGGCCAGTCCCTAAATCGACTACCGTATACAATCCACGGGCTCAAATAATTCTCATCATACCCATATCCCACCGCAATCACCAGTTACGCGGCTGGTCTCCGCCTTTGAAATTATGCTCCATTGAGAAGACCCACTCATGTGTCCTCACGATACATAAGGTGAACAAACCTTTGTGGGATCCTTACGACTCACAAAGGAAAAACACACTTGGGGTTCCTTACGACTCCTAAGGAGAAAATGCACCTACGGGATTCTTACGACTCGTAGGGAGAAAATGCTTTTATGGGACCCTTACGGCCCATAAAATTGAAAAGCCTTAGGTGATAGGGATCTAAACCTGTCTCCTAAGCCATCGCTCCCCAATCCCCAAGTGGCGAATGATGAGTCGCTCCTGGTACCATATTCCAATGTAGCGATGCAGACGCCAACCAAATTCCAAACCCCATACCCCAAGTGGAGAATGATGAGTCGCTCCTGGTACCATATTCCAGTGCAGCGATGCAGATGCCAACCAAATTCCAAACCCCATACCCCAAGTAGAGAATGATGAGTCGCTCATGGTACCATATTCCAATATAGCGATGCAGACGCCAACCAAATTCCAAACCCCATACCCCAAGTGGCGAATGATGAGTCGCTCCTGGTACCATATTCCAGTGCAGCGATGCAGACGCCAACCAAATTCCAAATCTCATACCCCAACGGCGAATGATGAGTCGCTCTTGGTACCATATTCCAGTGCAGCGATGCAGACGCCGACAAAGTCCCAAAATTTTTCCGGCCCTACGGTTTGGATCATACATCCTGCAAAACCGTATACAATCCACGGGCGTAAAACGATCCCAATCTCTCTTAAGTCCTACCGGTGAGACAAAAAAAATGGTATGTCCACAAGCAAAATGAGCACGGATGAAAACCCGAAAGGGCTCCGTGAGTAAAAACAGCAGGGCTGCCGGCGAGTTTGTGAAAACCCGAAGGGGCGCAAACTCGTGAAAAAGAGATGAAATGCACTCGCAAAGTCTTCTCGACTTTGTGAGGAGAAAATTCCTGCGTGAGATCCTTACGACTCACAAAGGAGCAACACACTTAGGAGTCCCCACGACTCCTAAGGAGAAAATACACCTACAAGATCCTTTCGACTCGTAGCGAGAAAATGCTTTTATGGGACCCTTACGGCCCATAAAATTGAAAAGCCTTAGGTGATAGAGATCTAAAGCTGCCTCCTAAGCCATCAATTCCCAAATCCTCTCGGGGCAAATGATGAGTTGCTCCTGGCATTATTCCAGTGCAGCAATGCTGATACCAACTCAAATCAAACAAATCAAACCAACCAATTCCAACATTGACCTCTGCGTTAAACAACAGACACTCCGTAACGGGGAAACATCAAGCAGACACTCCGTGCCGGGGACACGTCGACCAACGACACTCCGTGCCGGGAAAACGTCCAACACAGACACTCCGTACCGGGGAAACATCCAACAATAGACACTCTGTAACGGGGAAATGTCAAGCAGACACTCCGCCTCGGGGACACGTCGACCCGCGACACTCCGTCGCGGGGAAACATCCAACACAGACACTCCGTACCGAGGAAACGTCCAACAACGACACTCCGTAACGGGGAAACGTCAAGCAGACACTTCGTCTCGGGGATACGTCAACCACAGACACTCCGCACCGGGAAAACTTCCAACAACGACACTCCGTAACGGGGAAACGTCAAGCAGACACTCCGTCTCGGGGACACGTCAACCACAGACACCCCGCATCGGGGAAACGTCCAACAACGACACTCCGTAACAGGGAAACGTCAAGCAGACACTCCGTCTCGGGGACACGTCAACCACAGACACTCCGCACCGGGGAAACGTCCAACAACGACACTCCATAATGGGGAAATGTCAAGCAGACACTCCGTCTCGGGGACACGTCAACCACAGACACTCCGCATCGGGGAAACGTCCAACAGCGACACTCCGTCTCGGGGAAATGTCCAACAGAGACACTCCGTACCGGGGAAACGTCCAACAGCGACACTCCGTCTCGGGGAAACGTCCAACACAGACACTCCGTACCGGGGAAACGTCCAACAACGACACTACGTAATGGGGAAACATCAAGCAGACACTCTGTCTCGGGGACACGTCAACCACAGACACTCCGCACCGGGGAAACATCTAACAACGACACTCCGTAACGGGGAAACGTCAAGCAGACACTCCGCCTTGGGGACACGTCGACCAGCACACTCCGTCTCGGGGAAACGTCCAACACAGACACTCCGTACCGGGGAAACGTCCAACAACGACACTTCGTAACGGGGAAACGTCAAGCAGACACTCCGTCTCGGGGACACGTCAACCACAGACACTCCGCACCGGGGAAACGTCCAACAACGACACTCCGTAACGGGGAAACGTCAAGTAGACACTCCGTCTCGGGGACACGTCAACCACAGACACTCCGCATCTGGGAAACGTCCAACAACGACACTCCGTAACGGGGAAACGTCAAGCAGACACTCCGTCTCGGGGACACGTCAACCACATACACTCCGCACCGGGGAAATGTCCAACAACGACACTCCGTAATGGGGAAACGTCAAGCAGACACTTTGTCTCGGGGACACGTCAACCACAGATACTCCGCATCGGGGAAACGTCCAATAGTGACACTCCGTCTCGGGGAAACGTCCAAGACAGACACTCCGTACCGGGGAAACGTCCAACAGCGACACTCCGTCTCGGGGAAACGTCTAACACAGACACTGCGTACCGGGGAAACGTCCAACAACGACACTCCGTAACGGGGAAACGTCAAGCAGACATTCTGTCTCGGGGACACGTCAACCACAGATGCTCCGCACCGGGGAAACGTCCAACAACGACACTCCATAATGGGGAAACGTCAAGCAGATACTCCTTCTCGGGGACACGTCAACCACAGACACTCCGCATCGGGGAAACGTCCAACAACGACACTCCGTAATGGGGAAACGTTAAGCAGACACTCTGTCTCGGGGACACGTCAACCAGCCGATACTCCGCCTTGGGGAAACGTCAAGCAAACACTCCATGCCGGGGACACGTCGACTACAGACACTCCGCCTCGGGGAAACGTCGACCAGCGACACTCCGTGCCAAGGGCACGTCAACTAAATCACTCCGGGCCAAGGAAACTTCTACCACGGACACTCCGTCTCGGAGACCCGTTAAGCGTCGACCGTCCATGTCATAAAAAGGGCAGTGCATCCCAAAAAGTGGGAACCAAGGCAAGCCGCCTCCACGTGAAAGAAGATCCATCAATTTCATGCACACGACTCAAATGTGCGGTGTGCATTTATTGATGGGGGGCACTTTGTTGGGGTCAAAATTTGCACCCCGGTTGACCGACTCAAAATCAAGGTCAACCCCAAGGCCCAAGCCCAGGCCAAGCGGGTCCATGCCCAAGTCGAGCCCGTGGCCAGTCTCCTCCATGCCAAAATATAGATCATGTAATAAATAATTTTTATGTAATTTTTTATGCATGAATGTATGCAAAATGGGCATAAAACCAAATTTTTGTAAAGCCCATGGCTTATGTGCAAAATGAAATGGCAAATGAGCCATGAGATGGGCAAATACCATTTTTGTAAAGCCCAAGGGGCTATATGTAAAGTGTATGGCCTATAAAGGCAAGGATAATGAAAATATCCCAACAACTTTTTTCTCTCTCCAAAGAGCAAATTTAGATCTGAGATCTTTCTCCTTCCTCAAGGTTCTAAAACCTTCTTCTTTCTTTTGAATTAAATCAAGAGTTTTACTCTTCCTTTTATAAAACTAAATAGTTTTCCACCATAAAACCCACAAAGAGAACTCAGATCTTCCATCAGATCTCAAAAAGGAGAGATTTTTAAAATCTCACATCTCTTGATCTTCAAGATCCTGCTAACAGAGGAGGAAGAAGGAGACCTATCTTCAGAAACCCCACTTTGGGGAAGAACCAGGGCTCAAGGGGAGAAGCCCTTCATCAGCTTCAAACATCCTTAGAGTTTAACTCCTCATACACACACATACACACACACACACACACAAAATAATAAGTGCTCCTTTTTGGGAGTACAACTCCCATTGCAGGGATCAAGTCCCTTTTTGCGCCTGAGCGCCCACGTGCTGACACGCGGAGCGCTAGCGCCCAAAGCACTAGCGCCCGAGCGCCCACGTGCTGACACATGGGGCGCTAGCGCCCGAGCGCCCACGTACTGACACGTGGAGCGCTAGCGCTCTTGCGCTCAGAGCGCTAGAGCCCAAGCGTCCACGTGCTGACACGTGGGGCGCTAGCGCTCAAAACGCTAGCGCTCTTGCGCGCAGAGCGCTAGCGCCCGAGCGCCCACGTGCTGACACGTGGGGCGCTAGCGCTCTTGCGCTCAAAGCGCTAGCACCCAAAGCGCTGGCGCTTTCCCCACGCATCCTCTGAATGCCCTTTCCCTTTCTTTTTTTATATATATGTATATATACACACACAGTCCCTCTCAAAAAAAAAATTTGGACCGGGGCGCTGTTTCGCATCCTGCAAGGGGGTTGCTAGCCCTCTTGAACCCTAGCCCGCTATCCGGGTAGCGGGACCACCGTAAAAACTCTGCGGGGCCTCCGATATACCCAAAACCCTTTCAAAACACAAAACTGCACATTGAGTTCGCATGACCAGTTTAACCTGTCAATCGGAGGTTCCCTCGCTCCAAAGGCGAGGGGTAATTAACGGCAGCTTAGTCCGCGGCTGCCGGAGATTCGGATCCCCACAATCAATAAACCCCAGCCTACCCTAGGCAGGAGGAATCTGTACTGCGCCTGACAAGCGCGCGCGTATTCCCATCTCAATGGGGTGACGAAAAACACCCTACAGATGAATCTGTAGGGTGTTTTTCGTCACCCCATTGAGATGGGAATACGCGCGCGCTTGTCAGGCGCAGTACAGATTCCTCCTGCCTAGGGTAGGCTGGGGTTTATTGATTGTGGGGATCCGAATCTCCGGCAGCCGCGGACTAAGCTGCCGTTAATTACCCCTCGCCTTTGGAGCGAGGGAACCTCCGATTGACGGGTTAAACTGGTCATGCGAATTCAATGTGCAACGTGCGTGTGTTGTGTTTTGAAAGAGGTTTTTGGATATATCGGGAGCCACGCAGAGTTTTTACGGGGGTCCCGCTACCCGGATAGTGGGCTGGGGTTCAAGGGGGCTAGCACCCCCTTGCGGGGTGCGGGGCAGCGCCCCGGCCTAAATTTTTATTTGGGAGGGACAGTGTTGTAGAGTGTGTGTGTGTGTGTGTATATACATATATATAAAAAAAGAAAGGGAAACGGCATCCAAAAGATGCGTGGGAAAAAGTGCCAGCGCTTTGGGTGCTAGCGGTTTGAGCGCAAGAGCGCTAACGCTTTGGGCGCTAGCGCTCTGAGCGCAAGAGCGCCAGCGCTCCACGTGTCAGCACGTGGGCGCTCGGGCGCTAGCGCTTTGGGCGCTAGCGCTCTGAGCGCAAGAGCGCCAGCGCCCCACGTGTCAGCACGTGGGCGCTCGGGCGCTAGCGCTTTGAGCGCAAGACCACTAGCGCTTTGATCGCTAGTGCCCCACGTGTCAGCACGTGGGCGGTTGGGCGCTAGAGCTTTGGGCGCTGGCGCTCTGAGAGCAAGAGTGCTAGCGCTCCACGTATCAGTACGTGAGTGCTAAAAGGGACTTGGTTCCTGCAATGGGAGTTGTACTCCTAGAAAGGAGCACTTATTATTATGTGTGTGTGTGTGTGTGTGTGTGTGAGGAGTTAAGCTCCTAGGATATTTTGAAGCTGATGAAGGGGCTTCTCCCCTTGAGCCATAGTTCTTCCCCAAAGTGGGGTTTCTGGAGATGGGTCTTCTTCTTCTTCCTGTCGTTTGGCCGGATCTTGAAGATCAAGAGATGTGGGATTTTAAAAATCTCTTCTTTTTGAGATCTAATGACAGAACCAAGTTCCCCTTTGTGGGTTTTGTGGTGAAAAACTATTTAATTTTGGAAAAGAAAGAGTAAAACTCTTGATTTAATTCAAAAAGAAAGAAGAAGGTTTGGAACCTTCAGAAAGGGGAAAGAGGCACAAACCCTAGTTTTTTGGGGGAAATGAAAAGTGTATCTTAGATATTTTCATCATGTTGCCTTATATAGGCTTACATATTTACATATAGCCCCTTAGACTTTACAAAATGACATTTTGCCCATCCCATGGCTCATGTGCCATTTCTTTTTGCACATAAGCCATGGGCTTACAAAAAATTGGCTTTATGCCCATTTTGCATACATTCATGCACAAAAATTACATCAAAATTATTTGTTACATGATTTTTATTTTGGTATGGCGGAAGGCCGGACGCTTTGTGTTCGGGCTCGTCCCGGGCATTGGCCTACTTGCTTGGGCTTGAGCCCACCTGGCTTGGGGTTGACCTTGACTTTGACTTGGTCAACCGGGGTGCAAATTTTGATCCCAACAAAGTGCCCCCATCAATAAATGCACACCACATATGTGAGTCGTGTGCATGAAATTGATGGATCTTCTTTCGCATGGAGGCGACTTGCTTTGGTTCCCACTTTTTGGCTTGCACTGCCCTTTTTACGACGTGGACGGTCGACGCTTGACGCGTCTCCGAGACGGAGTGTCCGTGGTAGACTTTTCGCTGGCCCGGAGTGATCTGGTACCTGCTTTGTAGGAAGCCCTCACTGACCTTTTTGCGACATGGACGGTCGACGCTCTAATCCGGGGCGATTTGGTTCCCGATTTGTGGGAAGCCTGCACTGCCCTTTTTGCGACATGGACGGTCGACGCTCTGATCCGGAGCGATTTGGTTTTTGACTTATGGGAAGCCTGCACTGCCCTTTTTGCGACATGGACGGTCGACGCTCTGATCCGGAGCGATTTGGTTCCCGATTTGTGGGAAGCCTGCACCGCCCTTTTTGCGACATGGACGGTCGACGCTTGACGCGTCTCCGAGAAGGAGTGTCCGTGGTAGACGTTTCCCTGGCCCGGAGTGATCTGGTTGCTGCTTTGTAGGAAGCCTGTACTGCCCTTTTTGCGACATGGACGGTCGACGCTTGACGCGTCTCAGAGACGGAGTGTCTGTGGTAGACGTTTCCTTGGCCCGAAGCGATTTGGTTCCCGCTTTGTAGGAAGCCTGCACTGCCCTTTTTGCGACATGGACGGTCGACGCTCTGATCCGGAGCGATTTGGTTCCCGATTTGTGGGAAGCCTACACTGCCCTTTTTGCAACATGGACGGTCGACGCTCTGATCCGGAGCGATTTGGTTCCTGATTTGTGGGAAGCCCGCACTGCCCTTTTTGCGACATGGACGGTCGACGCTCTGATCCGGAGCGATTTGGTTCCCGATTTGTAGGAAGCCTGCACTGCCCTTTTTGCGACATGGACGGTCGACGCTCTGATCCGGAGCGATTTGGTTCCCGCTTTGTAGGAAGCCTGCACTGCCCTTTTTACGACATGGACGTTCGACGCTTGACGCGTCTCCAAGATGGAGTGTCCGTGGTATACTTTTCCCTGGCCCAGAGTGATCTAGTTCCTGCTTTGTAGGAAGCCTGCACTGCCCTTTTTGCGACATGGACGGTCGACGCTCTGGTCCGGAGCGATTTGGTTCCCGATTTGTGGGAAGCCTGCACTGCCCTTTTTACGACATGGACGATCGACGCTCTGATCCGGAGCGATTTGGTTCCCGATTTGTGGGAAGCCTGCACTGCCCTTTTTGCGACATGGACGGTCGACGCTCTGATCCGGAGTGATTTGGTTCCCGATTTATGGGAAGCCTGCACTGCACTTTTTGCAACATGGACGGTCGACGCTCTATTTGACTTGCTCTTCTTCCCGCGGTGTCAGGGGTGAACTTGACTTGCTCCGCTTCTTGCGGTGTCGAGATTGGATTCTGACTTGCTCCGCTTTCTACGGTGTCGGAGTTGAAGTTGACTTGTTGATTGTGATTTGGGTTGACATCAGCATCGCTATACTGGAATATGGTACCAGGAGCGAATCATCATCTGTCTTTGAGAGAATTTTGGGATTGTTTTTTTTGTCGGCATCTGCATTGCTGCACTGGAATAATGCCAGGAGCAACTCATCATTTGCCCCGGGAGGATTTGGGAATTGGTTTTTGCTTGGCATCAGTATCGGTACACTGGAATATGGTACCAGGAGTGAATCATCATTTGCGCTTGCTTATCAGGAAGCGATGGCTTAGGAGACAGGTTTTAGGTCCCTATCACCTAAGACTTTTCAATTTTGTGAGCCGTAAGGATCTCACAAAGTATTTTCTCCCTACGGGTCGTAAGGATCCCGTAGGTGTATTTTCTCCTTAGGAGTCGTGAGAACCCCCAAGTGTGTTGCTCCTTTGTGAGTCGTAAGGATCTCATGCGGGAATTTTCTCCTCACAAAGTTAAGAGGACTTTGCGAGTGCATTTCATTTCTCTTTCACAAGTTTGCGCCCTTTCGGGTTTTCACAAACTCGCCGGCAGTCCTGCTGTTTTTACTCACGGAGCCCTTTCGGGTTTTCATCCGTGCCCATTTTGCTTGTGGACATACCCTTTTTTTCTTTTTTTTTTTAAAATCTTCACCGTCGGTGGGACTTTGAATGTGGTCTCACCGGCAGGACTTGGGAGGGATTGGGATCGTTTTATGCCCGTAGATTGTATACGGTTTTGCAGGATGTATGATCCAGACCGTAGGGCCGTAAAAATTTCGGGACTTTGTTGGCGTCTGCATCGCTGCACTGGAATATGGTACCAGGAGCGACTCATCATTCGCCATTGGGATATAGGATTTGGAATTTGGTTGGCGTCTGCATCGCTGCACTGGAATATGGTACCAGGAGCGACTTATCATTCGCCACTTAGAGATTGGGATTTGGAATTTAGTTGGCGTCTGCATCGCTACACTGGAATATAGTACCAGGAGCAACTCATCATTCGCCACTTAGGAATGGGATTTGGAATTTGGTTGGCGTCTGCATCGCTACACTGGAATATGGTACCAGGAACGACTCATCATTCGCCGTTTAGGGATTGGGATTTGGAATTTGGTTGGCGTCTGCATCGCTACACTGGAATATGGTACCAGGAGCGACTCATCATTCGCCACTTGTGGATTGGGGAGCGATGGCTTAGGAGACAGGTTTAGATCCCTATCGCCTAAGGCTTTTCAATTTTATAGGCCGTGAGGGTCCCATAAAAGCATTTTCTCCCTACGAGTCATAAGGATCCCGCATGTGTATTTTCTCCTTAGGAGTCGTGAGTACCCCGAAGTGTGTTTTCCTTTGTGAGTCGTAAGAATCCCACAAATGTTTGTTCTCCTCATGTATCGTGAGGATACATGAGTAGGTTTTCTTAATGGACCATAATTCCAAGGGCAGAAACCAGCCGCGTATCTGGTGGTTGCGGTGGGGCATGAGTATGACGAGAATTATTTAAGCCCGTGGATTGTATACGGTAGTCAATTTGGGGACTGACCGTAGGGCCGAGAGAATTTTGAGAAATTGGATTTTGGTTGGCGTCTGCATCGCTGCACTGGAATATAGTACCAGGAGCGACTCATCATTCGCCCTTTTTTTCACCGCGATTGCTCTATCATTTCAGCTTTTCTTATCGCGAAGATCGCGATTGCCCCATCATTTCGGCTTTTATTCACGGTTGCCCTATCATTTCGGCTTTTCTTTATTTTTCTTTTATTTACGCATTTTTTGTTTATTTACATATATATGTATACATATATTTTTACACTCCCATTTAACGACTTATAGGTCGATCGTTCCCAGTTTAACGACGTGGTGGTCAATCATTGCCAGTTTAACGACGTGGTGGTCAGCTAGTGTTCCCAGTTTAACGACGTGGTGGTCCTCTTTGCTTATCTCAGCTCCTTGAGTTTTGATCTTGGCGGAGCTGTATTGATGACCGTAGTTCTGTGGCTTGCCGATACATCCGAGGACCGTGAGGTTTTTCCAGGCTTGTATTGGTCCTCTGCCCAATCTTTAAAAACACAGCAGTCTTCAATGGCATGACTTACCACCCTATGGTATGGACAGTATACGGGATTGCCGGTCATATTCATTTCATGTGGCCTCTTCGGAATAGGCAATTGCAGACCGTTGTTCAAGACTTCCTCGAATATATTGCGGACATCATCCCTCCTGAAGGAGTACACCTTCTTCTTTCTCTCCATTAGAGTAGGTGCCCTCACTGATGCTGGTCCTTGAGGCCGATCAGTCTTTGGTTCGCCTTTTTCAGATAATGGCACATGTCTAAGAGGATTGGGTTCCCGAAAGGCTTCGGTCTCCATTTGTATGAAATCGGCAGTCGTAGCTTGACTGTTTGCTAACACGCCTTTAGACAGTTCTATCTCTCCTGTCTTGTATTGCCTTTCGACCAAATCTTTGAAGACTAAGCAGTCCTCAATGGCATGACCTATCACACTGTGATAGGGGCAATATTTTGGGTCGTCGGTCATATTCGATTCTTGCGGTCTTTTTGATTCTGGTAGTTGTGGACCGTTTCTTAGGGCGTCCCTGAATATCTTGTGGACTTTTTCCCTTTTGAAGGAATAGACTTTTTCCAGTTTCTCTTTCAGAGGCGATTCCCCCCCCCCCCCCGCGTATGTATCGAAGGGACTGGAGGCTGATTGCGGCCGTTTTTCGCAAAGGCGCTCCGCTCTTAGGTTGAAGGGGGTATCAGTTGGCTGTCTCCGGGTATCAATACCTGGCTCATGAACCAAAATTTGATTCTGCTGTAATTGCAATTGCGTGACTTGGGTCGCGAGATCTGCCGCGACGTTTGCCAATTCGTCGACCTTGGACTGTACTTTGGCTAACTTCTCGTCCCTGTCCTGAAGCTGCCTCTGAAGCCATCGGAATAACGCTTGTTCTGTAGTTCTGGCTATGACAACCGGGTCATCTTTATTGCTCGAGCTCAATTCCGTAGGGACCACGGGCTCCTCTGGCTTATTGGCCTGAGCGGGCTCTTCATCACTTAGATCGAGCCGATACTGGGTAGCGTCAATCATATCATCACCATGGCTGTGAAGAAGAGGAGGATTCGTTTCTTCATGTCCGACCATGTAGACAGTGCGAACCACATACCCAGCCATCTTTTTTTCTTTGGCGGCTGATTTCGCGGAGTGGTCCGGGCTTTGGAAATTCATAAATCTTAACATGGCAGGAGCCCTAACCCTTTCGTTGGCTCTGTATCTGAGCCGCTTCTGCCTCAGCTTCTCTGCCTTGAGCGCTTGGCAGGCTTCTGCTCTTCGGGAAGCCGCCATAGGCCGAGTGATGGGGAGGCTTGAGAAGACATCCGCCCGCGTGTCCGTCAAAGGCATCTCCTGGGTTTGCCCGTGACGTCTGGCAACTTCTTTTGTTCTGACGGCTTTGCCCCCAGCTGGGGCCGTGGAAAGCCGTTCAGACACCGATTTGCGTTTGGGTTGGGGTGCCTTCGTGACCACCACATTTGGCTTCTTGCCTTTCGAGGCCGGTTTGTCGGTTACCGGAGCTTGAGGAGCTGGAATGGCGTTAGCTAGCACTGTTCCCCTCCGAAAGGCGGCCAAGACGACGTGAAGACGTCTTGCCTGAAATTCGGGGCAGATGCTATTTGGTTTTATCCGTCTATCTCTCCGAAGATGCCAAGTTGGTTTATGGCACCGTGTATCGGAGGTTTAGACGGATGCGGCCGATGTAGCAGACTTCGTCAGATTCTCCCTCATTTGAGGGGTTTTTGATTGTGGGGACGCTTTTCTCTGCAGGCGCAATCCCCTGCAGTTAATTACGCTACCGCATAGCGGTAACAACTTTCTCCTTCTCCAGAAATTTCACTTCGTGTCGTGTGTGTTTGTTTTGTTTGTGGATGCCCGTGGATTGTATACGGAGACTAAGTTATGTCGTCGCCCGTAGGACGTGGATTAGTCCAAATCCGTATTTACTTAGATTTGGATTTGGTGTTTTAGTTTAAGGATACGTTAGCCGCATTGAGGCTAAGATCAACTTAAACGTTCGTTAAGGATACGTTAGTCTGATTTGAGACTAAGATCGACTTAACGGAAAGAGCATTTAGGGGCTCTATTGTTCCAGTTTAGGGACGTAGTGGTCCGTTTAATATATATGGCCAGCGGAACCCGTCACCTCTCTGACGACGTTGAAGGATTACAACGACATGTGTCAGAGGAGTTCAGAGATGTACCTTTAGACTGCAGTTGATTAGGGGATACGAAGTCTATTTGAATGTTTAAGGATACATTAGCCGTGTTTGAGGCTAAGATCAACTTAAGCGGGATCGTTTAGATCCGACAGAAGAGCGTTTAGGGGGGGCTCTACTGTTCCAGTTTAGGGACATAGTGGTCCGTAGGTAGTTTAAGGACGCTGCAATCCATATTCCAGTTTAGGGACGTGGTGGTCCATTTCCAGTTTAGGGACATAGGGGTCCATTGTAGTTTAAGGACGCATAAGTCCGTGGGTTTAAGGACCCCACAGTCCGTGTTGATGTATGGTCGTCGGGACCCGTCACCTCTCTGACGTCGTTGAAGGATTACAACGATAGGAGTCGGAGGAGTTCGGAGATGTACCCTCGAACCTCAAACCGGATGTAAATTGATTTAGGAGAGCAGCCGTGCTCAGTCAATTTAATTTGAGGACTTACGGCCATGATTGGGCTAAGTCCAGTTTTAAAAAAAATGTTTAACATGTTTATTTGTCTTTGGCCTATTGGGCCTTTACTAGGGCTCTGCCCCTGTTTAATAATGCACTGCATTTTTTGTTTTGTTTGGGCTCTGCCCTTTTATAAATGATACAGAGCATCTATTTTGTTTGGGCTCTGCCCTTTTTTATAAACGATGCAGAGCATTTTATCTTGTTTGGGCTCTGCCCTTTTAATGCATTGCATTTTTGTTTGGGCTCTGTCCTTTTAATGCATTGCATTTTTGTTTTGGCCTGCTAAGCCTTTTTTGATTTGGGCCTGGCCCTTCAGTAAACAATACAATGCATTTGTCAGGCGCTTTGCGCCAATCATTGAGCGCAAGCGCTTGTGGTGGTGACACGTGTCACGCAAGCGCAGTGTGCTGCGCCAGTGCGCTGCGCTTGCGATGCTGACACGTGTCGCGTTCTGGTAGGTTGCGTCAATTTCAGAGAGCAAAGCTCTATCTTAACAGCGCATAGCGCAAATGATTCTGGTGCTGACACGTGGCGCTCTCTGGTGGTTTACGCCAACCCAGGAGCGCAACAGTGCAGTTTTGCAAGTGCAAGGCACTATTTCAATAACTTGATCCAATTTTTGGATTCAAGAATAAAAAGTGCAAGGCACTGTTATTATTTATTTATTTATTTATTGAAGATCATTGATCTTGTTCTTAGATCAGTGATCTATTCAGAAGAAAATCTTCTATTTTATAAAGGTTTTTGCCTTTTTCTTGAATTTTCTTCAAAGCTCTCTCTTGTTTTGAAGTTCTTGATCTCTCACAATGTTCATGCCCCTTTGAATTGGGGTATAGGGGTCTTTATATAGTGCCCATAGATTTGTTAGGTTTGTTAAAGAGATCATTCTCTGAGTGATTTGGGGAATTTTCCCCACCGTTGGATCTTTGATCCAAGGGCTTCTGTTTTACAGAAGGCAATCTTCTTGTTTTTAACAAGAACAGCAGGATCTTACTAGAATTTTAATTCTGTTTGGCGCAGATGCACCAGCGCTTGACACGTGTCACGCAGCGCAGAGCGCAGCGCAACTGCGCTGTCGCGTAGCGCACAGCGCAGCGCAACTACGCTGACACGTGTCGCGCAGCGCAGCGCGACTGCGATTGCGTTAACACGTGTCGCGCAGCGCAGCGCTTGCGCGACCGAAGCGTTGCTTCCTTTAATTTTGTTTTAGATAGAGCCTTGCTCTGATTGGGCGCACTGCCTTGGATGCTGCGCTGACGTATCAGCTTCTGACACGTGGCACGTTGCGCGCAGCGCATGGAATTTAAAGCGTTGCTTCAAAATTTGAATTTTTGAAATTCAAACAGAGCTTTGCTCTGATTGGGGGAAACAAATGCCCCCCCACCGTTGCGCTCACGTGACGCGCACGTGAGTGCAGCGATGGTAAGATCCTAGCCATTGAATCAACCGGTGAGGTGAAAGGGCGCAGGCGCCTATAAATAGGACCCTTGGTCCTTAGAAAATTTTTACCATTTTCCAAGAACTTGATTTTCAGAGCTTTGCTCTTGCTTAAGAACTTCAGAGCCTTGCTCTTGTTTCTTCCCAAGAACTTCAGCGTTCAAAACTTAGAACATTTTAGGTAAAATTAAATTAAATTAAATTTAATTTAATTTAATTAACAGAGCCTTGCTCTTATAGATTTTTGATCTAAAGAAAGCTCCTTTGGGGTTTCATCAATAGAGCCTTGCTCTCAAAAGTCTATAGATCTACAGAGATCTTGTTCATGGGTTTTAACCCATGAACAGAGCTTTGCTCATGGATCAAATGTAGATCTTTTTTATAAATTTTCATGGATTTTTTAAGACTCAAAATTTTTAATCTTTAGGAGTTAAAGTTTTCTTTCTGATGGATTTTTCCATTATTATTATAGAGCTAGGCTCTTTTTAAGAAAATTTTATTCCCTTGAAACCAGAGTTTGACAAATGTCACTCTGTAACAGAGCTTTGCTCTAAAAAAGAAGATTTTCTCCTTGTCTCTAGGCATTTCCCATCAATGAGGATATTCTCTTGGGAATCTTTTCATTAATTAACAGTCTCATCCAATGATGAGGCTGTCTTATTAAATGATGCACTGTCATCCAGATTTTGTGGGTCCCCATTTAGTCCCCTACGCACTGCATTGCAGTGTGGTGTAAAAATTTAAAATGTCTAGTGTTGGAATTACAACACTGACGGTTAATTTTTGTCTCTCTGCAGGAAACATGTCTTTCGATACTTCATTCCCATTTGCTCGTTCGGAGGAAGGGTTTCCCGAAGCGCCTGTGGACCGCGAAGTCTTAGTTATGATCAGGGACCACGACCCGGAATATAAGAATCTTCACCTTTGGGGGTCGTGGTACAACCAAATTATCATGGGTCGACGGAGCTTTTCGTGCGCAGTACCGTCAGAGCCTATTACGGCGATCCACTATGCCAGCCCACCCTCGATGCAGTATGCCGTGGAGATGGTCGATTGGACTTCAAAGGGCTTTCTTCATCCTGCTATAGATGCAATACCGGTTCAGCGTCCTATGGTTTTGGATATCCTGGGACGCCTTATTTGTCAAGGCGAGGCGCGACCTTGGGGGCAATCATATAACATAGGTCTGATCCCCCGCCATCCAATCGGCTATCTGCAATGGGCTCGCTATATTCTATCGGCAAAGAAGTCGCAGTTGATAAGGCTAGGGTTGTACACTGCAGTTTACGCTTCTCTCTTCCAATATCCTACGCTTCCCACTTAGTGGTTTAAGGCCTTTTTGGAGCAGTGGAATATTCCTACTCACACTTTCCTCGCAATGGACCGAGAGGTGTCGATTTCTTTGGAGGAATTCACAGAGGTCTCCGGCTTACCGGTTATAGGGGAGCACTATGAGGAGTTGCTTCCTACAGACGAGTATGTCTTCGGTGCTAAGCCGGCAGTAAGGGGCCTCACTCCGGAGAATGTGTTCAACATCAATTTCCAAGTTTGATCAAAGTGTTGAACATTTATGAGGCCCTTTTTATTGAACGTGGGAGCCGTGGAGTTAGCTTCGAGGATTTTATCGCTCGATTCCTTCACCCAAACGTCCTGTCGGCAGAAGCTGCTAAGTTTGCCACACTTGATGACCCTTTCGGTCTAGGTTTGGATAACCTGCCGGCGAAGGAAATAGATCACAAGGACTTTTTCCTTCCTAATTCTCCGGTCGTCTCTTTTGCGGAGGTTGCAGCCCCTGAGATGGATGAGGAAGCGTTCTTTTTAGGATTCTTGGGCTATGGCTGAGTTGGTTTGCGCTCCCGATGCATTCTCGCCTTACGAGGCCCTCCGCCTTTTACTCAGCTCACCGGATGACCATCGGGGTAAAAGTAGCCGTCGGGATCGCCGGTTTGGCACACTTGTATCACGACCTTAGTCAAGCGGCGGATGCTAATGAGCCTGGAGTACTGCACGTGATCTTCCCGATGCATTACTTCATATCATGACTTGAGCTACATACCCGAGGCGTCTTTGGTATGCACAAAAGGCCCTCGTTCTATGACAGGTGCAGCTTCCCTCGAATCATGCAACTGATCGGCGCCTCCATTGTGACCCCATCGCCACGGAACGCCAGAGGTCTGCTCCTTCACCCCCACACAGTTGGAGACGGGATGTCTTTAATTGACAAAGTGTTGACTGTCGGAAAGGCATCTACCACTGCAGTGCGGCCATTGCAAGACACTTTCAAAGATGGAGCCTCAGTTTTGACGGCTCGGGAGACCCTCCATCTGTATTCCTTCAGACCGGGCTTCCTGGTATTTAGGCAGAACGGTGCGGCGATTTTCATGAGATACAACCCGCATCGTTTTGCCCAACAACTGAGCTACGATCAAGGGGTACCATTGGAAGCTTTTCTACTGGAACCTGCTGCTACTGAAGAAGGTATGGAGAACGCGCTGCATCATTTCATGCGCCTGAATACGGGTTCTCACTTTTTTATCAATGGGCCGGCTTGCGCCCCACGACTCCTTAATGTATATAAAGAATGGTACAATCATTCGACGGGAGCCGTTATAAAGGAAGAAAGGCGATTGCTGGTCGACCGTAAAGGTGTACCCCCCGGTAGCGACTGCAAAGCTCCTCTGGTGCCAAGGACCCCGGTAGTGCCTCCACTGAAAGATGCCAGAGCCGGACCACCGCGTGCGCAGAGTCCTCTACACGGATTGCTACTTCCCGATATTGCGGATGCACCACCAGCGCCCTGTGCTCCAGTGGAAACAGTAGTTGTGGATTCGTCGGAGTCTGGTGTGGGCGCAGACATCGGGACCCGCCGCCCCAAGGTGCCTGCAAAGCGCAAGTCGATCCCGGGTGCACCGAGGGCTGGTGGGCAGAAGAGGAAAAAGAAGTCGCTCTTCGCAGCTGACGTTGCGTTCGGTCAGGAACCTCACGCTCCCTATAGCGAGGGCCTGGGTGAGTATGGGACCAACAGGGGATTAGTCATGCCGCCGGATGACACGGACATGGCGGCCGCCATCGCAGCTTCAGAGCGATTGGCGAGGCGCGACGCATGGCTAGCTAAGCTTGCGCAATCGGGTAATCACTAGTCGCATTTTTCATTGCATCATATCTTTATTATTGCTTTTGACTAACGTTTTCCCCCTCTTTTCTTCAAACAGGCATCACCACTGAAGAAGCCATTGCTGCTTCCCTCAAGACTTTCCAAGAGGAGGAACGACTTAGAGCGTCCTTAGGCCATGGTACATTTCGACTCATCAAGTCTTTTATTCTCCTTTTATTATGGTCGATCTAATCCCCCCTTTTTTATCGCAGGAACCACAATGCCGGTCCCGCCAGGTGACGCGGAGACTCCTCCCGAGCCAGCCGCTGATGTTTCTACCTCCTCGGGGCTACCGCGAGAGGCCAGACTTGAAGAGCCGATGAGAGATGCCTTGAAAGCTCTGGGGGCAACTCTAAACGAGGACGATGACACCTTGATGAAGGAAGCGTCGAAGAGGTCCACTGCGACGGCCCGGGAGGAGAGGAAGCGATTGAGGCGTGAAGCGAAGGCACGCAGGGCTGCTTTGGCTATTGGAGCGGGCCCAAGCACCGTCCCTCATGCTGACACTCCCTCAGAAGATCCCCCGGTCGCCTTGTCTACATCTCATAGACAGGCGGTGCGTGCCAATAGGGAGGCTAATAATAAGTCCACCTCAGGTAATACTTCTTTCAAAATTTTGTTGTAAGAATTATAAAGCTGTCGGTTCTTATATATTCTGTCCTGCAAGGCCAAGTCCAACCGAGGGGGAGGTGGAGACCGTCGAACCTGAGGGGACAGAAGAAGAGGTACTGGTCGAACCCGAGCCGATGGCGGATGACACAACCGGGATTGCCGGGCCCGAGCTAGTGGTTGACGAAATGGTCACGTCCACTATGCCTGAGCAGGTGGCCGATGCCGAGCCTGAGGTAGCAGCGGACGGAGCACCTGAGCCCGATGACCCCATGGCGACGGTGGACGAGACAGCCGCGACTGCTGAGCCCGAGGGAGTAGCGGGTGAGGTAGACATGATTCCTGAGGACGAGCCGACCGCTCTTTCTCAAGAGTCTGGCAATGCTTTGATCATTGCTCTCCCCGCCTACGGCCCTCCGTCATCTCCTGGCCTCGCGAGCACGACGACGGCCCCCGTGGAGTCTGGAGATGAGGCCACGGTGGTGGACTTATATCGATGGAGGAAGGAGACGCCTCCGTCTCGGCTGGAGGCTCATCAGGTAAATTTCGGATTACCGTCCCCCTTTTTTTATCTTGCAATCTTTCCTGACAGGTTTATCCTTGTTTTTTAACGCAGGTGCTGCCAGTGCCGATGCTCCATTGCTCGAGGGAGCACCGTCAACTACTGCCTTGGCGGTGGTCACCTCTCAGCCTTCCCTTGTACCATCGAAGATGTTGGAAGGTATGGGTTTGCAACTTATTAATTTCATCTTTCAGATGCATAATTTATGTACTAAAGTCGTATTGTTGTGTCTTTTCAAGAGTGCTTTTGACCATCTTTATCAGGTGTTGCTCCCACACTTCTCCTTCCCATCTGAACTCGCTTCTCCCTCTGGTGGCGCTGGTGAGTATAGTTTCCGACTGATATCTTTCTTTTTCAGTGATGGGATTATTTCTAACTTTTCCCCGTCCTGATTGCAGTGCTACAAATCGAAGGAGGGGATAACAGATCGGTCGCGCCACCGGCTCTTCCGGCCTTGCCACTTGCTGCAGCTGGTACAGTAGACTATCTCGTCAATGACTTTTTCATATTTTTTGAACCTTCATCTAATCGCATTTTGTCTTTTCAGCTGTTGTTCCGATCTCGGCGCCTTTTGAATCCCGCATTATAATGCCAGCAGGCCCTTCCTGAGACGTCCGTCTTCAAAGGGTGCCATGAATAGTCTGCGCATGGTGAGCGACTACATCGAGGAGCTCGACGTCGAAACTCCAACGTCTGCAGCGGATTTTTCTACGACGGTTAACCCAATGTTGGTGATACTTGTAAACTTTCATGATGAAGACATCGTCACGTCTTGGGTTAACCACTGCAGGGAGATCGAGGCCCGCCTACATCAACTGGAGTTTATGCGCCCTGCTCCTGAGACCTTAGCCGCAAGCCATCAAAGAGCCGCGTGGATTGAACAAAGCGCTTCTTATGTCCACCACTTGGAACAAGAAGCGGCTTTAAGGTTGAGGGAATACCAAGAGACCTCGAGCGAGACGGCTCGTCTGCGTGCTGAGGTTGAGGCGAATGCCGCCCAAGTGAAGGCTATATTTGAGGGCCTCCTGGAACGGATCTCTCATGGGCTAAGCTTGAAGCGGAAGCTTGATGTTGCCGAGCGTGACGCCCCAGGCCGGGAAGCTGCTCATCAGGCCGTTGGGAAGCAGCTTGCATCTTTCATGCAGCAGCGGGCTCAAGTGGAGGCCGAACTGGCGGTGGTGGCCGATCAGGAGAAAGCGTGGAAGGAGGTGCGCGAACAATTGCTAGAGCTATGCAAGACGCTTCCTTCCCAGTAGTTCTCCTTGTATCCATATACTTGTAAAAAAATTTCTTTTTTTAATAAGATGTATCCATTCTTTATTCTTTTGTACGCTTCACCTTGTACTTGATTAAATTAATAAATAAAGATACACATTTTTTCTTTGCAATGTCTTGTATGCACTTTTGCTCTCTCCCTTTCTCTTATTATCAGCATGTTGTCTTGATGAACATAATCGACAGATAATAGAGTAAGCATCTTAATTCCTTCACGAGATAGCGATGGCTTAGGCCGCAGGTTCAGATCTGCTGCCTAAGACTTTTCAACTCTATGAGCCGTGAGGGTCTCATAGAGACTTTTCTCCTTACGGATCGAGAGGATCTCGTAGGTGGATTTTCTCCTTAGGAATCGTGAGGATTCCTAAGTGTGTTTTCTCTTATAAGTCGTAAGGATCCTATAAGAGAATTTTCCCTCTTACGAGTCGAGAGGACCCGTAAGCGGTTGTTTCCCTCCCTGTCGAGATTCGACTTTGGAGAGTGAGACCCGTGAATAGTATACAAGAGACCGTTTTAGGCTGACTTGCAGGGTCCCGGTGCTTAGGAAACAAGCTTTTTAATTCTTGCTGCCTAAGGCTTTATCTTGCAAATTGAGACGAATCAGGAATTTCCCGCGGAGACACTGATTTCTCTGTGAGCCGACGCGAGTTAGGAGGCTCTCATCAAGGACGCTAGTTTCCCTGAGTTGAGGAGTTTGCCAAGGACACTTATTTCCCTGGTGTTGAAATGAATCGAGAATTTCCCGCGGAGACACTGGTTTCTCTGCGAGTCGACGCGAATCAGGATTTTCTTCGCCAAGGACACTTGTTTCCCTGAGTCGAAGGATTTTGCCGAAGACACTGGTTTCTTCGGAGTTGAGATGAATCGGGAATTTCTCACGGAGACACTGGTTTCTCTGCGAGCCGACGCGAATCAGGATTTTCTTCGTCAAGGACACTTGTTTCCCTGAGTCGAAGGATTTTGCCGAAGACACTGGTTTCTTCGGAGTTGAGACGAATCGGGAATTTCCTGCGGAGACACTGGTTTCTCTGCAAGCCGACGCGAGTCAGGAGGCTCTCATCAAGGACGCTAGTTTCCCTGAGTTGAGGTATTTGCCAAGGACACTTGTTTCCCTGGTGTTGACACGAATCGAGAATTTCCCGCGGAGACACTGGTTTCTCTGCGAGTCGACACGAATCAGGATTTTCTTCGTCAAGGACATTTGTTTCCCTGAGTCGAAGAATTTTGCCGAAGACACTGGTTTCTTCGGAGTTGAGACGAATCAGGAATTTCTCACGGAGACACTGGTTTCTCTGCAAGCCGACGCGAATCAGGATTTTCTTTTCAAAGACACTAGTTTCCCTGAGTTGAACTGATCTGTGGTGGTCTTTCAGGTTTTATATAAGTTACCGTCAAGACCGTGAAGCTAGGAATTTGATCTTCGCTTCGTTTGCTGGCATTGCGTCTGCTGTATTGAGACGAATGTCGTGGTTGTCTCTGGGCTGTTGGTGAACCATCGAGATTTGGCTTTGCTTTCTGGCGGAGTCTGCTGGGAGGGTGTGGTTCCCTCTTTGTTTGCGCCCTTGGATTGTATACAGGGATCGATGTGATCTCAACTGTAGGGCAAAAGTTATATATATATTTTTGTTTTATTTCCGCGATGCTCTATCATTTCAGCTTTTATATCGCGAAGGTCGCGATTGCCCAATCATTTCGGCTATTTTTCACGGTGCCCAATCATTTCGGCTGCTTATCTTATTTTTACTCGCTGCTTTTTATTGCGAGTTGCCCAATCATTTCGGCTATTTTGTGTACATACGTTTTTACTTGCTGCTTTTTATTGCAAGTTGCCCCATCATTTCGGCTATTTCGTATGCATGTGCGGCCTACTGGCTTTTCGTCGTAAACCTAAAATTAGACACCGATTTCGGCATCAGCACCGCTACAACTGGGATATTGCCAAGAGCGAATCATCATTTGCCTCCGTCGATGTCGAGCAAAGGTGGCTTAGCGAACAGGGTTAAGGTCCTGTCGACTAAGGCTTTTGACTTCATGAGCCGTAGGGGTCTCACAAAGGTATTTCTCCCTACAAGTCGTAAGGATCTTGTAGGTGTATTTTCTCCTTAGGAATCATGAGGATTCCTAAGTGTACGTTCCTCTGTAAGTCGTAAGGATCCTACAAAAGGGTTTTCTCCTTGTAAGTCGAGAGGACTTATAAGGGTTGTTCATCATGCGAACATATCCCCAGTCACGGATGGGACTTGGTTAGGGAAATGTTTATTCGCGCCTGTGGATTGTATACAAGAGTCAGTATTGAGCCACATGTAGGGCAATATCCAAGGTTGTGGGGGGTTTGATTAAGCACAGGTTTAGGTCTCTGTAAGTTAAGACTTTCAAATCTTATGAGCCGTGAGGGTCCCATAACAGAGTTCTCCTTGCGAGTCGTGAGGATCTCGCAAGTGTATTTACTCCTTAGGAATCGTGAGGATCCCTAAGTGTGTTGCTCCCTTGTGAGTCGTAAGGATCTCACGCGGATGGTTTCTCCTTACAAGGTCGAGAGGACTCTGCAAGTGTCTCCTAACGAGGTTGCGCCCTTTCGGGTTTTCGCAAACAATCGCCGGTAGCCCTACTGTTTTTACTCACGGAGCCCTTTCGGGTTTTCATCCGTGCCCATTTTGCTTATGGACATACCGTCTTTTTTTCCTTTCTTTTTTTATTCTTTTTATTATTCTTTTTTTTAACGAGGTCGCGCCCTTTCGGATTATCACGAACACTCACCGGTAGCCCTGCTGTTTTTACTCACAGTGTCTTTTTGGGTTTTCATCCGTACCCATTTTGCTTATGGACATACCGTTTTTTTTATTTTATATATTTTTATATTTTTTTTTGTCAGCGTGAGGATGCTGCGGTAGTAGTTTAAAGACGTTTCGGTTATTAGCTAGTTTTAGGACATAGTGGTCCGTTGTTAGTTTAAGGACGTTTCGGTCCGTCATTAGTTTAAGGACGTTTCGGTCCGTTGTTAGTTTAAGGACATTTTGGTCTGCCATTAGTTTAAGGACGTTTCAGTCCGTTGTTAGTTTAAGGACATTTCGGTCCGTGGCGAAGAAGGCTGGCTACTATTTATAGAGTTTGGGCTTAGGAAGATAGTGAGCGGACATAGTCGTCGTCATCTATCATTGACCTAAGCTGAAACTCATTAGGCGTAATATTTCTTCAGGAAACGGCCGTTTATTGGCCTGAAAGGTCTTTCACCGTGCATATCCATGAGCAGATAGGCTCCACCCTGGTAGATTTTGTCTATGATGTACGGGCCTTCATGGTTCGGCTCGAATTTTCCCCGCTTGGCGCGATTGGGGATCATAAGCCTTTTGACCATTAGCACGAGTTCACCTTGGCGGAATGTCCTCGGTCGGGTCAATCTTTCATATGAGCGCGTCATCTTTGTTTTATAAGCCTCCAGATTTTGTTGCGCTATGAGCCAAGTTTCATCAAGGGCATCAAGCTCTTCAAGTCGAAGGTGAGCATTTTCTTCATCCGTCAGCTCGTAATGGACTGCCACTCGTAGAGAGGGTAACTCTATCTCGAGGGGGAGTACTGCTTCTGTACCGAAAACCAACGCGTACGGCGTTGTGTTCGTGGCCGTTTTGAACGTGGTTCGATACGCCCAAAGAGCTTCCTGCAGTCTCTCGTCCCAGTCCTTCTTATTTCGAGACACCGTTTTCTTTATGATCTTTGTCAAGGTCTTGTTGAAGGCTTCAGCTAGACCGTTAGCTCGCGGGTTATAAACCAAGGAATATCTCCAGTCTATATTATGTTGTTGCGCGAAGCGGCTGATCTTGTGGCTTCTGTAGGCGGGCCCGTTATCGGAGATGATCCGTCGTGGAGTTCCAAACCGGTATATGACGTGCGTCTTGAAGAAATGGAGGATATTCTCCGTCTTCACTTCCCTCAATGGTACTGCTTCCGCCTATTTGGAGAAGTAATCAGTCGTCGCCAAGATGAAACGATGTCCCCTGGACAATGCTGGTTCGATGGGGCCGACTATGTCAGTTCCCCACATTTTGAACGGCCAGCTAGTCACCGTTGGATGTAGTGGATTTGGATTCTGGTGGATGAAGTCCCCGTAGATTTGGCACGAGTGGCACTGCTTCGCATATTCGAGGCAGTCATGAATCATCGTGGGCCAATAGTAGCCCATCCATTTGGGTGAAGCAGTCCTCGAGAGGATGCCCTATTACTCGATGATAAGTGCAATAGTTCGGGTGAGAGACTTCGCTTGCTTGTTTGGGGTTTTTGGACTCCGGCAGCGTAAGCATCTGATGTTTCAGAGCGAGGTCAAGTATTCTCTTCGTCTTGTCCCGAGGAAAAGAGTATGCTCGACTCATTTTCTTTACAAGGAATAGGTCGGAACCGCTCGTTTCCCGTTTGCGTGGCTTCTTAGTCTCGCTTTGTTGCTGTTGGGCACCTTCTTTGCCTTTCGACTTATTTCTGCCTCTGCGTCGAGCCTTTTTTATAACAGGTTGACAGGGAGCGGCATTTTCATCTTTCGCAGCCTGTTGGAGGAGGCGTTCAGTTTTGGCTTTCTCGTAGATTGCCATTTCGCGGTTGTGGTCGTCCCGGACTTTTTGACCGGCTTCCCTTATTAGCTTGTCCATTTGCTCTTCGAACGACGGACTGGGCACCTTTGCTCAGGAACTTTTACTGGTTCAGTATTAACGTCTTCCGATTGAGCATCCGCTTCTTCATCGAAGTCATATACGATGTAGCAGTCGTGGAGTAGCTCTCGTTTCTTGGATCGAATGTATCCAAGCCCGATTGTTTCCATCCTCCCACTAGGCAACTTGTGCTGAGTCCCGGGAACGTTCCAGACCCTGTCATAGAATTTGGCTTTCCGAGCGGTCTGTTTAAAGGGTATCCCCTGGCGCTTCAGCAATCTCTTCAAACCTTCTGTATAATATCTAGGCAAACGGATGGGCTGAAGCCTGTCAAGCGTGGGATCCGCACCGTACCAGATTTCTTTCTCCACTTTGGTTTCTTCAGAGCGGTAGAATAGAATTGCCTTTTCACCTCTTCGCCTGGGAGGGACATAGAACGTCCGTAGCTCCTCTACACTGTAGACATCAAGTGTATCCGGTTCTTTATGGTGTTTAAGCGGCGCCATGGCGACTTGCAGACTTTGCTCTTCGTCAGCGGACGTTTGTATCGAAGGTCGAGCAGAGAATACGGCGTGGACCTCGTCTTCCGAGTCGCTACCAAAGATCAACATGGGAGCGGGCTTTCCCGGCTTGTTGCGTTGGGGCGGACCTGAATAAATCATTTCCTCTTCCTCCTCGGTATCATTGCCGAAGACAGGGATGGTGGCATTAGCTTTGTTCTCCGGCTTGTGACACCTCTCCGTGTCTTCGAAATCTGGTAAAAAGTATTTGGCATCTTCATATTTGTGGACCTCGTTCACAGAGAATGGGTTCAGTTCTCCTGTCACGGTATACTCGAGACCATCCTTAAAATATTTCATACACTGATGTTGTGTAGAAGGGATGATGTTGTACTCGTGTAACCATGGTCGGCCGAGCAATGCATTGTAGCATGTCTTGGCGTCTATGACGTGGAACTTAATGTCCGTGACGAGTAGCCCAAAGCGTAGCGTCAGTATCACAGATCCAAGAGTTTTTGATGATTGGGAGTCGAACCCAGAGATGGTGATCTTGTCCCGAGCAAGGTGCTGGACGCTCATGCAGATTTCCTTTAACACCCGCACGTTGAGGAGATTAACGGGGGATTCATTGTCGATCAGGATTTTGCCTATCTTTATATTGTGGCAGTATCCTGAGACATAAAGGGGGCGATTGTGTTCACACGTCCCTAGGAGAAGGTCCTCGTCACCAAAAGTGACATCGGCCGTGTGCACTTCCTCCAGCTCATCCTTCATCTTTTCTTCGCCGAGGAAAGCTTGGAATCACTCCGACTCTTGTAGTGCCTTGATTAATGAATCTCTTTCCTCTTTTGATAGCAAAAGGGCATCAAGAATGCTGAGCTGCGAGGGTAGCTTCCTCAGATGCGCAAAAACGTTGTAATCTACCTTATTTTTCTGTGGCGGGTCCTTGGCAGTTAGCTCTTCTATGACTTGGTCATACAGGGTGATGTCCTCAGAGACCCTTTCTTTCCCTTTATCTTTTTTGTTTGAGGGTCCGAGATTCTTTTCGGGCAGTGTACGATTACGCAGCCGGATATTTCCACAGGCCCTCGGTTCTTCTTCTTTTCCCGAGGTAGACTCCTTAAAGAGGGGGCTAAGAGCCAGCTCCTCGTCGGAATCGCTCCCGAATGTAAGCACTTGTGATCCCGCGGCGTTAACCATGCGACAATTGCCGGTAGTTTTGTTAAGCCTCTCGGTCGTATTTTTCCGCTCTCGACGAGTTTTCCGTTTCTCCCGCTTAAAATGTTGTCGGCGAGCAACATATCCTTGCCACCATCTATCGAACGCTTCGCACTCTTCGGTGGGGTGTGAAATCTTCCGATGATACAAGCAGCAGGAGGGGTGCATTTCCACTTCACCAGTAATGCTTCCTTCAGAGAATGGCAGCTTCATACACATTGATATGGCCTTAGCAAACCTTTTCCTCATCTTGAATTTGCTTTTATCCGCGGTGGATGTATTTTGTTCTAGTGGGAGCGCCTCAACTCTTTCGTCAAGTCGCTGGCGCTTGGCCCTTTCAAATATAGCCGTCTCGTGTTCCCGATCAGCTTTACTTTTCAACAGAGCTTCGTTGAGGAATGCGTCAATTACTTCATCCGATGGCCCGAGAATTTTTGGTTCAGGATCTGCCCCCAGCTTTCCAGTGCAATGAGTCTCCTCATCGTCCGTGAACGAATGGGAAATCACATGACAGCTCGCTACGTATTCTTCGGATTCATCCGACGAACTTTCTTCCTCATCTTCCTCTTGAAAGACGTGGTTGAGGAACTCTTGGAGTGTAATGAGAGTCCGCGCTTTCTGGTTGTATTCCTCCAGCGCATCAATTTGTTTTTGTAAGTCCGTGCGCTTGTCGCCAGGCTTCACGGGCTTCTTGGATTTCTTATTCTTCTTCTTTGAAGATTTTGATGGCTGGCTGTGAGCGCTTGGGTCATCACCATCGGTCCTTGGAGTTGGACGCGGCTTCAACATCCCCTCAATGATATGAGGTTCCAACGGGTTCTTCCACCTGATCGCTGGGCATATTTGAAGATCGTTCAGCATTCTCTTCGTCTTGGCTGACAGCACAACCCCCCATGGAGCTTCTTCGATGAGAGAGCGCGTTGCCCCCGGCATATTCATCCTTTTAGAGGCGTGAGGTTGCGGTGGATTCACCTTCCATCTGTCAGATAACGCGAACTTGCCCTGTTGGTACTGGTCTTCAAGCCAATTCTTGAAGACGTAGCAATCTTCGATCGGATGACCCAGTACTCGGTGATAGGGACAGTAGTTGGGCTCATTGACATCATTTGGTTGCGACGGACGTTTTGGATCCGGAAGATTTATGAGTCGGTTGCACAACGCCAGCTCGAATAATCTTCTCATCTTATCTCGGGGAAACGAGTAAGGACGTCCTAGCCTCTCCTCAAGGGGTACGTGCGGACGCATATTATTTTGACGGACAACCGACTTTGAGATACTTGGCTGTTGTTGAGCATTGGCGACAACGATCGCTTTCCCTTTCCCCTTTTCATTTCGGGAGTCCGGCTTTGGAAGAGGAGGTCTATGGCCCATCTGATCCATTTTCGCTAGCTTGTCGATCAGGGCCTGGAAGGTAGTCGGCTTGAAAAACATCATAAATTGCGAGATGGTTTCTTGCGGATCAAGGGTTCCCACAAACATACCCACTGCAGGAGCTTCTTCAATCCGTTGCTCGCATTTTGACCATAAGTTCCGCCACCGTATAGCATATTGGACCCATGTCTCGCCTGGCTTCACCCTGGCGTTAATCAATGCTGTCATCGGGGTGCGTTCACTGGCGCTTGCAAAACGCTGGGTAAACAACAGCTCCATCTCCGCGAAGGTCTTGATAGAGTCGTTTGGGAGCTCAGAGTACCATTTGAACGCTGTATCTGATAAGTTGCCAACGAACTGGCGAAGCAACAAATTATCATCACTGCCGGTGTTGCCGCAGAGCGCCCTGAACTGGGCAACATGCTGGTGGGGATTGCCTGTCCCCTTATAGACGTGGAATTTGGGTATTGTATAGCCCGGCGGGTACTTTATCTGATCATACCAGCTCGAATATGGTCGTCCTGTTTTTACGACCTGACCAGCTGCCTCAGTCGCATGATGAACCCGTATTTGTTGGGCTATATACTCATCCAAGTCAGCTTTGGAGATTGTATCCTCCTTGGCTGTTGACAGAGCCGGTGGAGGATTTGATGTTTCTCCCCTGTCGTCTTCAAGGACGATTGGGGGATCTTCAGCTGGAGGATCTTGTTGGATCATCATTCCCACCATGTCTTGGAACAGGATGGCCATACGCTTTATGTTGGCTGCTTGTTCAGCAGCCTCTTTATCCTTCTTCTCCAATATCCGACGAAGGAATTCAGCGTCAGTTTCTTGCTCCTGGCGTTCATCCGAGGACGCTTCGGGGCTTTCTTTTGGCCCAATGAGTGCGGCCATTGCATTCATCATCTCCTGGAGCTTTTGCTGTTGCTCCTGACCTTTGGTCACTGACCGTGTAAGCGGCCGATAACCTGTAGATGCACGGCTGTCCTCTTTACCAGACGCCATGTACACGGTATGAACCACCATGCCCCCAGACCTAGGGCGTTTGGGCTCGCTGTCCTTGACATTTGCCGCGGGCGTGGGAATTTTCTCTGGCCTCCTTCTCTTATGGGCCATTGAAGTTGAGGGGCCCGTTGCAGCAGGCACCCTGGTGGTGGTCGTCCTTTGCTGTTTGTTCGGACGGTTCTTTTCTTCTTGCACTTTTGCCCTTTTCCGTTGGCGAAAGTGATTTTGGTCGATTACCGAGTCCTGAACTCTCCGCCAGACCTTATAAATCCTGGAGGACAGCCGTTGAGGGGGCTGCTCCAGCTTCGTTTCCAGAACCCTCTCCGCAGGTGGAGGAGATCTTTTCAGCATAGCAGTTGGAGAGTTCTTTCGTACCCTCCTAAGTGGTTCAAAACTGTTCCCAGTTGGAACATAAGTATTAACTTCCACCATTGGAGCAGGTGGAGTTAGCCCTGAAGGGGAGTTGCCCCCAGCCTTTCTTACTCGTTGCCAATGGCGACGTCGAGCATGACGAGCCGTTGGGATTGGCTCGGCGATAGAGACAGCTTCTTCTTGCCCCCTGTCTGAATGAGGCGTTGCCGGTGTTAGCCTCTTGAAGACTGAGGTTGTCCTTTGAGGGGTGATATTCAATTTGTCAAAGACAAATCCTCGAGCAGGGGCAAGAGCCGGAATAGTCAGCCTTGAAAAGACTGACTCTTTGACAGGAGAAGCCACCTTGGCAACTTCGGGAGCAGCCGTCTTCTTTGGGATGGCCTTCTCAGGTCTCATGGGCTTTTTGGCGGGCCCTTTGGAGTTCAGACTCAGTCTGGTAAAGACTGAGGAGTTGGACGACCCGTTGAGAGGGGCCATGGGAGTAGCAAGTTGACCGAAGACCGACTTCTTTGAAGCTTCCGGTATGGGTATTGGCAGGGTGAAGCTTGCAGGAGGGATCATGGTCCCGAAAAACAGGCCGGTGGTGGCCTGGGTCACCTATTCTACTGGCAGGACAAGGACGGAGGCCGCTTGAGGCCCATATGCTACACCTCCAGGTGAGGTGGAGCGTCAGTTGCTTTGGCACTTTGAGCAGTTCGAGCAATTGGAGGCCATTGATGCTTGATTTCTGCGCCAGGCAAAAGACCAAATCTTAGTAACTTGAAACCCAAAGGCAACTATTAACAAACAGCGATTCGTTCGCGAAGACGACACACGAAGTGTGAAGTGAAAAGAGGAAAAGGTCCCACCGGGCGTGCCAGAATCTGTTCCCCTCCGAAAGACGGCCAAGACGACGTGAAGACGTCTTGCCTGAAATTCAGGGCAGATGCTATTTGGTTTTATCCGTCTACCTCGTCGAAGATGCCAAGTTGATTTATGGCACCGTGTATCGGAGGTTTAGATGGATGCGGCCGATGTAGCAGACTTCGTCAGATTCCTCCTCATTTGAGGGGTTTTTGATTGTGGGGACGCTCTTCCCTGCAGGCGCAAGCCCCTTCAGTTAATTACGCTACCGCATAGCGGTAACAACTTTCTCCTTCTCCAGAAATTTCACTTCGTGTCGTGTGTATTTGTTTTGTTTGTGGATGCCCGTGGATTGTATACAGAGACTAAGTTATGCCGTCGCCCGTAGGACGTGGATTAGTCCAAATCCGTATTTACTTAGATTTGGGTTTGGTGTTTTAGTTTAAGGATACGTTAGCCGCATTGAGGCTAAGATCAACTTAAATGTTCGTTAAGGATACATTAGTCTGATTTGAGACTAAGATCGACTTAACGGAAAGAGTATTTAGGGGCTCTATTGTTCCAGTTTAGGGATATAGTGGTCCGTTTAATATATATGGCCAGCGGAACCCGTCACCTTTCTGACGACGTTGAAGGATTACAACGACATGTGTCAGAGGAGTTCAGAGATCTACCCTTAGACCGCAGTTGATTAGAGGATATGAAGTCTATTTGAATGTTTAAGGATACGTTAGCCGTGTTTGAGGCTAAGATCAACTTAAACGGGATCGTTTAGATCCGACAGAAGAGCGTTTAGGGGGGGCTCTACTATTCCAGTTTAGGGACGTAGTGGTCCATAGGTAGTTTAAGGACGTTGCGGTCCATATTCCAGTTTAGGGACGTGGTGGTCCATTTCCAGTTTAGGGACATAGGGGTCCATTGTAGTTTAAGGACGCATAAGTCCATGGGTTTAAGGACCCCACAGTCCGTGTTGATTTGTGGTCGTCGGGACCCGTCACCTCTCTGACGTCGTTGAAGGATTACAACGATAGAAGTCGGAGGAGTTCGGAGATGTACCCTCGAACCGGATGTAAATTGATTTAGGAAAGCAGCCGTGCTCAGTTAATTTAATTTGAGGACTTACGGCCATGATTGGGCTAAGTCCAGTTTTAAAAAAATGTTTAACATTTTTATTTGTCTTTGGCCTATTGGGCCTTTACTAGGGCTCTGTCCCTGTTTAATAATGCACTGCATTTTTTGTTTTGTTTAGGCTCTGCCCTTTTATAAATGATGCAGAGCATCTATTTTGTTTGGGCTCTGCCCTTTTTTATAAACGATGCAGAGCATTTTATCTTGTTTGGGCTCTGCCCTTTTAATGCATTGCATTTTTGTTTGGGCTCTACCCTTTTAATGCATTGCATTTTTGTTTTGACCTGCTAAGCCTTTTTTGATTTGGGCCTGGCCCTTCAGTAAACAATGCAATGCATTTGTCAGGCGCTTTGCGCCAATCATTGAGCGCAAGCGCTTGTGGTGGTGACACGTATCACGCAAGCGTAGTGCGCTGCGCTTGCGATGCTGACACGTGTCGCGCTCTGGTGAGTTGCGCCAATTTCAAAGAGCAAAGCTCTATCTTAACAGCGCATAGCGCAAATGATTCTGGTGCTGACACGTGGCGCTCTCTGGTTGCTTGCGTCAACCCAGGAGCGCAACAGTGCAGTTTTGCAAGTGCAAGGCACTATTTCAATAACTTGATCCAATTTTTGGATTCAAGAATAAAAAGTGCAAGGCACTGTTATTATTTATTTTTTTTTTATTGAAGATCATTGATCTTGTTCTTAGATCAGTGATCTATTCAGAAGAAAATCTTCTATTTTATAAAGGTTTTTACCTTTTTCTTGAATTTTCTTCAAATCTCTCTCTTGTTTTGAAGTTCTTGATCTCTCACAATGTTCATGCCCCTTTGAATTGGGGTCTAGGGGTCTTTATATAGTGCCCATAGATTTGTTAGGTTTGTTAAAGAGATCATTCTCTGAGTGATTTGGGGAATTTTCCCCACCGTTGGATTTTTGATCCAAGAGCTTCTGTTTTACAGAAGGCAATCTTCTTGTTTTTAACAAGAACAACAGGATCTTACTAGAATTTGTTTGGCGCAGATGCACCAGCACTTGACACGTGTCACGCAGCGCAGAGCGCAGCGCAAGTGCGCTGACACGTGTCGCGCAGCGCACAGCGCAGCGCGACTGCGCTTGCGCTGACACGTGTCGCACAGCGCAGCTCTTGCGCAACCGAAACGTTGCTTCCTTTAATTTTATTTTAAATAGAGCCTTGCTCTGATTGGGAGCACTGCCTTGGGCGCTGCGCTGACGTATCAGCTTCTGACACGTGGCGCGTTGCGCGCAGCGCATGGAATTTGATGCGTTGCTTCAAAATTTGAATTTTTGAAATTCAAACAGAGCTTTGCTCTGATTGGGGGAAACAGACACGAATAGAATAGAGCCGAACTGTAGCAGCGGCTCCTCCCACTGTCGCCTAAGATTGGCCGGGAGGACCGTCCTGGAGTCCATCTTCATCGTATAGGAGATGGGAGCTGTGCTGAGAGCTGAGCTCATCTTTGGAGACATTTTTGAGAAGTGATTGCTTGAAAACCTGCATGAAAGAGCATTATTTCAGTATAATATAGGTATGTATATTGACTGGGTTCGCATGAATGTTTAACCCGAAATATGGGAGGAGAGATTGGTCCCACGGGGCGTGTCAGAATCTATAGGGTGTTTTTCGTCACCCCATTGAGATGGGAATACGCGCCACCTTGTTAGGCGTACTACAGATTCCCCCTGCCTAGGGTAGGCAGGGGTTTATTGATTGTGGGGATCCGAATTTCCGGCAACCGCGGACTAAGCTGCCGTTAATTACCCCTCGCCTTTGGAGCGAGAGAACCTCCGATTGACGGGTTAAACTGGCCATGCGAACTCAATGTGCAGTTTTGTGTTTTAAAGGGGTTTTGGGTATATCGGGGGCCCCGCAGAGTTTTTACGGGGGTCCCGCTACCCGGATAGCGGGCTGGGGGTCAAGGGGGCTGGCAGCCCCCTTGCGGGGTGAGGGGCAGCGTCCCTGCCCAAATTTTTTTTTAGAGGGACTGTGTGTGTATATATACATATATATAAAAAAAGAAAAGGAAAGGGCATTCAGAGAATGCGTGGGGAAAAGCGCCAGCGCTTTGGGTGCTAGCGCTTTGAGCGCAAGAGCGCTAGCACCCCACGTGTCAGCACGTGGACGCTCGGGCGCTAGCGCTCCACGTATTAGGACGTAGGTGCTCGGGCGCTAGCGCTCTGGGCGCAAAAGCTCCACGTGTCAGCATGTGGGTGTTTCCTGATTTAAAATCAGGAAAGCCCACGGAAGAGGCTTCAGAAAAGGGTCACGTGCTTACACGTGACCAGCAGTCACGTGTTGGCACGTGACATCTAAAAGCATCGGCAAGGCAAATTCAGCTTCCCGACTACATCAAAGAAAAGGGCTTCAGAAAGGGTCACGTGCTTCCACGTGATCTGGGTCACGTGTTGGCACGTGACAATTAAAAGCGGCTTCAAAAGCAAACCGGTTCCCCGATCAAATCAAGGAAAAGGCTTCAGAAGAGGTCACGTGCTCCCACGTGACCAGGGTCACGTATTGGCACGTGATACTCAAAAGCAGCAGACTTGTTCTCCGGTTAAATCAAGAAAAAGAGTCCAGACAAGGGTCACGTGCTCACACGTGACCAGGGGTCACGTGATGGCACGTGACGGTTAAGCAGCAACCAGAAGACAGAGCGCAAAAAGAAAGAAGAAGGCTCGTTCCAAGGGGGTCACGTGCCCACACGTGACCAAGGATCACGTGGCCACACGTGACCGACTTCAAAGCCCATTTGTTAACAGAATTAAATTCTGAGAAAAGACCTCTCAAATCTTTCCAAAAGCAACCGATTGAATTAAAGATGATTATATATCATCTATCTATGGGAAAATCTCGAATTTGGAAAGATTTCCCCGTAAAATCTAACCAAAATAACAGAGGAGAATCTCTGGATTTAAAATCCAATGGTGAGTAAAATTCACCTAATAATCCAAAGGTCCAAAACGAATGATAGATACAAATCAAATCTCCTAATGAAAGATCCACCAAAACTAATTGACTCGGCTGCTTCTCCTATAAATAGGAGCCAAGAGACACACAAGAGAAGGATATATGCAGAGGGAAGAAGAGAGAGAGAGCCTTGATACTTTAGAGGAATTTGGATCTTCTGCAAAAGAAAACCCTAGGTAAGAAAGGGAAGGTTTCATTGAAAGAAAAGAGAATTTAATTCTCAACAGAGTTTAACTCTGATATAAAACAGAAGGACATATTTCTTCTTTCTTTGATGGAAGATCTGTAAAATGCACATCTCCCCTTGAGTTGAGAATTTAATTCTCAATGAGTTGAGATCCCGCCATGCAGATCCAAAGCATAGAGAGGGAATGGAAGCACGAGAATTTAATTCTCACAGAACTATAGGAATTTAATTCCTTCAAAATAAAATTAGGGTTTGACCCTGTGTTATGGGAATTTAATTCCTTCAGAATGAAAAGAATTAGGGTTTAACCCTAGTTAAGAACTTAGTTCTGTTAAAACAATAAGAATTTAATTCCCTTAATCTTATTCCCCAGAATAATTCTCTAACAGAGAGTGGGGGTTTAATTCCTTAAAGCTTTTATTAGGGTTTAACCCTATTCAGTTCTTCACATATATGAGGAATTTAATTCCTACAGAAAATTCAGAGATCAACTCTTCAAAAGGAACTAGGAATTTAATTCCTCTGAAATTATTGTTAGGGTTCAACCCTACGAGGAATTTAATTCCTGAAAGGGATTAACAGATCTTCTAAACAACTACAGAAAAGCAGGGTCACGTGTCACCACGTGACCCCCCCAAAAGATCTACAGAAAGCCCTTTGAGGCGGTGCCTCACGTGACCCACGTGACCCTTGGCAGAGGCTTTAACATACTCCATTCAAACACCCGTCACGTGATGACACGTGATGCTCCAAAAGATGCGATCTTCTCAGCAGAACAAACGAAGGGAGGGCGCCCTCACGTGCTACCACGTGACCCCTTTTGCCTCAGCGTCTAACGCTAAATTTGAACCCCTGAATTCAGTATTAAAACGTTGTTTGGCCTTAGTGTTCAACAATAAGCAAAGAACTTTATTTGCAGTGTTCAACACTGATTACCTTAGTGTTCAACACTAATTTGGGATTTCTGTTGCCAATGCTTAACACTGGTCTGTTTTAGTGTTTAACACTAATTTGAAGGCCTTGTTGCTGGTGTTGACACCAACTATCTTCCAGTGTTAAACACTGACTTATCAACCTCATTCTCAGTGTTTAACACTGATTGGTCTTTAGTGTTTAACACTAGGCATTGGCCCAATTGGCTAAATGGCCAGAGGCAAAGCCTCTCCTTCAAGGGACCAACAAGAGGGCCGATGTCCCAGACATGATTGGACTTAGCCCAAGCTGGCCATAAGTCCTCAATTCATAATTAACTGGGCTAATGGGCTCATAACATAATTAATTGGTCTTGATCCCAAATTGGGCCAAAGACTATTTAATCCACTCCGGTTCCAGCGTACATCTCTTCATTCCTTTGATACTTGGCGTTGTAATCCCTCAACGTCTTCAAAGAGGTGACGGGTCCCGATGACCACACATTGATATGGACTGTGGGGTCCTTAAACCCATGGACTACGACGTCCTTAACCTTGACCGAGATGTCTTAAAACTAACAATGAACTGTGGGGTCCTTAAACCCATGGACTACGACGTCCTTAACCTTGACCGAGATGTCTTAAAACTAACAATGGACCGCAATGTCCTTAAACTACACATGGACCGCAATGTCCTTAAACTAGCGATGGACCACTATGTCCCTAAACTGGAACGATAGAGCCCAAACGCTCTTTTGTTGGATTTAAACGATCCCGTTTAAGTTGATCTTAGCCTTAAATACGGCTAACGTATCCTTAAACCTTTCAAACAGACTTTAGTCCCAAACTGGACTATAGATTCCCCCAATTAACTCTGGTTCAAGGGTACATCTCTGAACTCCTCTGACATCTGTCGTTGTAATCCTTCAACGTCGTCAGAGAGGTGACGGGTCCCGACTGCCATACATTGAATGGACCACTATGTCCCTAAACTGGAACAATGGAGCCCAAATGCTCTTTTGTCGGATCTAAACGGTCCCGTTAAGTTGATCTTAGTCTCAGGTTAGACTAACGTATCCTTAACAAACGTTTGAGTTGATCTTGGCCTTAAATATGGCTAACGTATCCTCAAACCAAACCCCCAAACCCAAATCTAAGATAATACGGATTTGGACTAGTCCACGCCCTACGGGCGACGACATAACTCGGTCTCCGTAAACAATCCACGGGCAACAAAACATAAAATAAACACACACGACACGAAGTGACCATCTGGAGAAGGAGAAAGTTGTTACCGCGACGCGGTAGCGTAATTAACTGCAGGGGCTTGCGCCTGCAGGGAAGAGCGTCCCCATAATCAAAAAAAACCCTCAAGCGAGGGGGAATCTGACGAAGTCTGCTACATACGCATCCGTTCAGACCTTCGATACACGGTGCCATAAATCAACTTGGCATCTTCGGAGAGATGGACGGATAGCACCAATTAGCATCTGCCCCGAACCTCAGGTGAGACGTCCCGCGTCTCGGCCGCCGTTCGGAGGGAAACAGATTCTGGCACGCCCGGTGGGACCTCTTCCTCTTTCCACTCCACACTTCGTGTGTCGTGATTCGCGAACTAATCGCGGTTCGCTAATGGTTGCCCTTGGGTTTCGAGATACTAAGACTTGGCGTCTTGCTCATTGCAGAAAGCAAAGGATCGATGGCTTCTACTTCTGCGAAATGCTCCAACTGCTCGGACTGCAATTGCGACCAACGCTCTGCCTCGCCAGGAGGTATAGCCTACGGACCCCAAGCCGCTTCGTTATTCACAATACCGGTGGACCAGGTGACTCAGGCCACTACCGGATTGTTCTTTGGGACTATGCTCCCACCGACAAGCTTTACGGCGCCGGTGCTGACAAAGGAAGCTCCCAAGAAGTCGGTCTTTGATCGTCTTACCCCTGCTGCGGCTCCTCTCAACGGGTCGCCCAACATCAGCGCCTCGGTCTTCTCTAGATTGGGCCAGAAATCCTGTGGACCCATCATGGGGCCTACAATCCCAGAGAAGGCTGCTTCTAAAAAAGTGACCGGTCCTGCTCCTGAAGTCGCCAAGGCGGCTTCCCCGGCCAAAAAGTCGGTCTTTACAAGATTGACGGCTTCAGCTCCCGCTCCTGCTACCCAAAGGACATCGGTCTTTAACAGGCTAACACCAACAATGACCCCCCACCTACACAGGGGGCAAGACGAAGCCATTCTCACCGCTGAACCAACGCCGTCCGCTCGACACGCTCGACGTCGCCATTGGCGCCGAGTAAGGAAGGCTGGGGGCAACTCCCCCTCTGGGCTAACTCCATCAGCCCCGATGGCGGAAGTTAATGCTGCTGTTCCAACGGGGAACAGCTTCGAGATGCTAAATAAGGTGCAAAGGAATTCTCCTACTGCGGTGCTAAAGAGGTCTCCTCCCCCACTAAAAAAGGTTGTGGAGATAAAGTCAGAGCAGCCCCGATCCCCTCAACGGCTGTCTTCCAAAATCTATAAGGTTTGGCGGCAGGCCCGAGATTCGATGATCGATCCAAACTTCTCCTGCCAGCACAAGAAGCTGAAAATCCTATCGGAAGCCGGTCACCAGGCTAAACCACGAAAGGCTGTCTGGACGCCCACCTCAACGGCCCCCTCAACCTCCACTGCTCATAAAAGGAGGAAACCAGAGAAGATCCCCCAGCCTGCAACGACAGCCAAAGGCATTAAGCCCAGACGCCCTAAGTCTGAGGGCATGATGGTCCACACCGTATACATGGCGTCAGGAAAAGAAGACAGCCGTGCGTCTACAGGTCATAGACCGCTCACACGGTCGGTGACCAAAGCTCAGGAGCAACAGCAAAAGCTCCAGGAAATGATGAATGCTATGGCCGCACTTACCGGGCCAAAAGAAAACCCAGAAACGTCTTCGGACGAACGCCAGGAGGAAGAAACCGACGCCGAATACCTTCGCCGAATATTGGAGAAGAAGGACAAAGAGGCTGCTGAACAAGCAACCAACATACAGCGTATGGGCCTCCTCTTCCAAGATATGATAGGAATGATGATCCAACAGGATCCACCCGTTGAGGATCCCCCGATCGTCCTTGAAGACGACAGGGGAGAAACGTCAAATCCACCACCGGCCCTCTCAACGGCCAAGGAGGAGACCATCTCTAAGGCTGACTTGGTCGACTATATAGCCCAGCAAATCCGGGTTCATCATGCGACTGAGGCAGCTGGTCAAGTCGTAAAAACGGGGCGGCCATATCCAAGCTGGTACGACCAAATCAAGTATCCGCCGGGTTACACAATTCCCAAGTTCCATGTTTACAAGGGGACCGGCAATCCCCACCAACATGTCGCCCAGTTCAGGGCCCTTTGCGGTAACACCGGCGGAGATGATAAACTGTTGCTTCGCCAGTTCGTGGGCAGCTTATCAGAAACAGCGTTCGAATGGTATTCGGAACTCCCGAACGATTCTATCAAGACGTTCGCTGAAATGGAGTTGCTATTCACTCAGCGATTCGCAAGCGCCAGCGAACGCACTCCAATAACGGCACTAATTAACGCCATGGTAAAACCAGGCGAAACTTGGGTCCAGTATGCTATACGATGGCGGAATTTGTGGTCGAAATGCGAGCAACGCATTGAGGAAGCGCCCGCGGTGGGCATGTTCGTGGGAACCTTAGACCCTCACGCAACTATCTCCCAGTTTATGATGTTCTTTAAGCCAACCACATTCCAGGCTTTAATCGACAAGTTGGCTCATATGGACCAAATGGGTCATAGACCGTCTCCCCCGAAGCCAGAACCTCGGAATGACAAGGGTAAAGGAAAGGCCACCTTCGTCGCGAATGCCCAGCAGCAACCCAATGCCCCAAAGCTGACGGATCAACTGGAAGAAAGACGCCGGTATTATAATGAGAAGATGAAGCGTCCCTACTCGTTACCACGGGACAAGACGAAACGGCTATTCGAGCTGGCAGTACGCAACAGACTTATAAACCTGCCAAATCTAAGGCGACCGCCACAACCCACTGAGGTGAACAACCCCAACTATTGCCCTTACCATCAAACGGTAAGCCATCCGATTGACGATTGCTTCGTCTTCAAAGGATGGATTGAAGATCAATACCTCCAGGGAAAGTTTGCGCTGTCCGAAAAGTGGAAGGTGAACCCGCCACAGCCGCATACTCCTAAGAAGACGGACGCACCGGGGGCGACTTGTTCCTTTATTGAAGAAGCTCCATAGGAAATCGTGCTATCAGCTAAAACCAAAAGGATGCTGAGTGACCTTCATGCGTGCCCAGCAGTTGAATGGAAGAACCCGCTTGAACCTCAAATCATCGAAGGGATGTTGAAGCCGCCCCAACTATAAAGATTCGTGGTGATGGCCCAAGTACTCACACCCAACCGTCAAAATCTTTGAAGAAAAAGAAGAGAAAATCCAAAACGCCCGTGAAGCCTGGAAACAAGCGCACGGATTTGCAGAAACAGATTGACGCGCTGGAGGAGTACAATCAAAAGGCACGGACTCCCGTCACACTACAAGAGTTCCTCAACCACGTCTTTCAGAAGGAAGATGAGGAAGAGAGCTCATCGGATGAATCCGAGGGACATGTGGCGAGTTGTCATGTGATTTCCCACGCGGAAGATGAGAAAACTCCTGGCACTGAGAAACTGGGGGCACACCCTGAGCCAGGACTTGTGTGGCCAACAGATGAAATGATCGACGCCTTTCTGGACGAGATTCGTCTAAAAAGTAAAGCAGATCAGGAGCGTGAGATGGCCGCATCGGAAGGAGCCGAACGCAGGCGACTAAATGAAAGAGTTGAAGTACTCCCGTCAGATCGAAAGGCATCCGAGGCAGACAAGAAGATATTCAAGACGAGGAAACGGTTTGCCAAAGCCATGTCGATAGGAATGAAGCTACCACCCTCGGAAGAAAACACGCTAAATGGGGTGGAGAGACACCCTGATTATTGCGCATATCATCGGAAAATTTCACACCCCACGGAGGAGTGCGGCGCCTTTAAGATATGGTGGCAAGGATATGTTGCTCATCGGCAACATTTTAAGCGTATGAAACGCAAGACTCGTCGAGAACAAAGAAGTACTGCCGACGAGCACAACAGGACCACTGGCAACTGTTACATGGTTAACGCCGGAGGGTCAAACGTTCTCACCTTTAGGAGCGACTCCGATGAAGAAATGGCTCCGGGCCCTCTCTTTAAAGAATCCGTTTTAGGGAAAGAGGGGAAATCGGAGGCCTGCGAGAACATTCAGCTGCGCAATCGCACACTCCCAGAAAAGAATCTCGGGCCCGCGAGTAGAAAAGATAAGGGAAAGGAAAAGGTCACTGAAGATATCACTTTAGATGACCAAGTCATGAAAGAGCTGGCTGCCAAAGACCCTCCTAGGAAGGGTAAGGTGGACTATAACATCCTAGCGCACCTAAGGAAGCTACCTTCTCAGCTTAGCATTCTCAATGCCCTCCTATTATCAAAAGAAGCGCGAGACTCACTAATTAAGGCGTTACAAGAACCTGAGCAATTCCAAGCCTTCCTCGCCACTGAAAGGATGAAGGAAGAATTGGAGGAAGTGCATACGGCCGACATCACTTTCGGTGACGAAGACCTCCTTCTCGGGATGTGCGACCACAACCGTCCCCTATATGTCTCTGGATACTGCCATGATATCAAGATAGGCAAGATCCTGGTGGATAATGGATCCTCCGTCAATCTCTTTAATGTTCGGGTGTTGAAGGAAATCTGCATGAGTGTGCAACACCTCGCTCGTGACAAAATTACTATCTCCGGTTTCGATTCACAATCGTCACGGACTCTCGGAGCCGTGATACTAACATTACGCTTTGGACTCCTCGTCACAGACATCAAATTCCATGTCATTGACGCCAAGACCTGCTACAACGCCTTGCTCGGTCGTCCTTGGCTACACGAGTACAACATCATCCCTTCTACACAACATCAGTGTATGAAGTACTTTAAGGATGGTTTCGAGTATACCGTAACAGGTGAGTTGAACCCATTTTCCGTGAACGAAGTCCGCAAATACGAAGATGCGAAGTACTTTTTGCCAGATTTCGAGGATACAGAAAGGTGTCGCAACCCGGAGAACAAAGCCGCCGCCACCATCCCTGTTTTCGGGAGCGATACCGAAGAAGAAGAAGAAATAGTTTATGCCGGGCCATCTCAACGCAACAACCCGGGGATGTCCGCCCCCATGTTGGTCTTCGGAAGTGACTCGGAAGATGAGGTTAATGCCGTGTTCTCCAATCGGCTGTCAATACAAGCACCCCCTAGCGATGATCAGAGTTTGCAAATCACCATGGTGCCGCGGGAACACTACAAGGATCTCGACACACTTCAAGCTCACAATGTGCAGGACCTGCAAACATTTTACGTCCCTCCCAGGCAAAGGGGTGAGAAGTTAATTCTATTCTACCGATCCTCAGAGTCGAAAATAGAGAAAGAGATCTGGCATGGCACGGATGTTACACTCTACAGGCTCCAACCTATCCGTTTGCCCAGATACTACACAAATGGACTAAAGAGGCTATTGAAGCGCCAAGGAGTACCCTTAAAACAGACTGTTCGACAAGCTCGGTTCTACAACAGGATTTGGGATGTCCCTGGGACCCAACGCAAATTGCCCAATGGGAAAATGGAAACACTTGGGCTTGGATACGCGAGAACCGGAAAACGGGAACGGGCCCACAGTAGCTACGCCATATATACTTTTGATGAAGAAGAGGACGCCCCGTCAGGAAATGCTAACCCCTCATCAAAACTAGATCCCGCGATTGAAATGCCGAGTCCGTCGTTTGAAGAACGAATGGACAAGCCTATCAGGAAAGTGGGTCAAAAAGCTCGGGAAGACCACAACCGCGAGATGGCCATCTATGAGAAAGCCAGGATGCAACGTCTATTTTAACGGGCTGCAAAAGACAAAGATGCTCATCCTTGTCAACCCGTTGTACGAAAGGCCCGACGCAGAGACGGAAATAAATCAAGAAGCGGAGAGAGGAGCCGACAACAACGACGCAGGATTAGAGAGTCACGTGAGCGGGCATTGCGCGGTCCAGATTTGTCCCTCGCGAAGAAGATGAGTCGAGCGTATTCCTTCCCTCGAGACAAGACGGAGAAGTTACTCGAGCTCACTATAAAACATCAAATGATCGCGCTTCCAGAGTCTAGACACCCTGAGCAAGCTAACAGGGCTTCTCATCTGAGCTATTGCTCTTATCACCAAGCCATAGGACATCCTACCGAAGACTGCTTCACCTTCAAGAACTGGGTCGAGGACCAGTACCAACAGGGCAGATTCGCTTTATCCAACGGTTAGAGGGTAATGCCGCCACAAAAGCACGAACCCAAAGCCGCAAGAGCAGAACCGGATCCACCTCAGTCCTGGAACCGGATTCGCACCTGTTATACGATTACGATATTAAAAGAAGAGCCCGAGAACAGGGATGACCTTCCCTGGTGCTTTGAGAACAGCGATGATGAAGTGGTCTCAGAATTTCCGCCAGCTCTGAAAGAACTGGAAGATGGCATACATACTACTGCAGATAACCTCAAGAAGATTGAGCTAGGATCGGCAGATGATCCGCGACCGACATTTGTCAGCGAGCTGCTATCTGAAGAAAGGGTGACTGCGTTAAAGAACGTGCTTCTACGGCATAAAGACTGCTTCGCGTGGAACTACTCCGAGATGCCAGGATTAGATCCGGAGATTGCTGTGCATAAATTAGCAATATCCCCAGATATCAAGCCAGTCAAGAAGGCGCCAAGAAGGATGCGACTCGAGCTTGAAATGAGCATCAACGCCGAAGTCAAGAAGCTGATCGATTCTGGATTTATCCAAGAAGTCCAGTATCCCGACTGGATCGCCAATATCGTCCCGGTAATGAAGAAGAATGGGACGGTACGCATATGCGTGGATTTCAGGGATCTCAATAAAGCCTGTCCAAAGGACGATTTCCCAGTACCGGTAACCGAGCTAATGATAGATAACACGTCCACTCATGAGGTTTTCTCCTTTATGGACGGTTCGTCAGGATACAATCAAATAAAGATGCATCCCGAAGACCAGAAGCATACCGCTTTCCGGACCCCTTTGGGTATATTCCTGCTACAGGGTTATACCCTTTGGTCTAAAGAAACGCCGGCGCTACCTATCAAAGGGCCATGACAAAAATCTTCGACGACCTCATACATGACATCGTCGAGTGCTATATCGATGACCTTGTAATAAAGAGCATGTCATACGAAGAGCATTTAAAGCATCTGGAGACTGTATTTCAACGCCTTCGGCAATATAATTTGAAGATGAATCCCCTCAAATGCGCGTTTTGGAGTCTCCTCGGGTAAATTCCTGGGATTCATCATCCGACATCGAGGTATCGAAAATAGATCCATCTAAGATCAAGGTGATCATGGAAATGCCCTCCGCCAAGAACCCTCAAACGGTTGCGGTCTCTCCAAGGGAAGCTCGCATACATCCGGCGATTTATCGCCAATCTTTCAGGCAAATGCCGTCCTTACAGCCACCTGATAAAGAAGGGAACTCCATTCGTTTGGGATCACAAATGCCAAGGTGAACTAGACGAGATCAAGCAGTACCTGCAGAACCCTCCGGTTGTTGGCTGCGCCGGTCAAGGGGAAAACCCCTTATTCTTTATACAACCGCCCTCGAAGGTTTCCTTAGGCACATTATGGGCACAAGAGAACGATCAAGAGAAAGAGGAGAGCACTCTACTACTTAAGTCGAGTTTCTGCTGGGGGGGCAGAAAAACAACTACTCGCCCATTGAAAAACACTGCTTGGCGTTAATCTTCGCGATAACAAAAACTCAAAACACTATGCGTTGGCGCACGAAGTCCGTCTCATCTCGAAGGTGGACCCCTCTTAAATATTTGATGTCGAAGGCTATACTGATGGGTCGACTCGCTAAATGGGCTCTACTCCTGATGGAGTTCTCAATAACGTATCGACCTCTTTAAGGCAGTGAAAGGCCAGGCCATTGCCGACTTCCTCGCTGAGCATCCAGTACCTGCCGGTTCTCCTCTGAACTGCGATTTTGCCGGACGAACATGCATTCGACGCGATCGGCGGCGGTGATACCCGATGGGAACTCTATTTTGACGGGGGCGTCTTCCATGAAGAAGCGCAAACAATGTACCCCCATAATCAAATCGGGAGTAGGCCTCATCTTCGTAACCCCACAAGGAGGGATAATGCGCTTTTCTTTCTCCTTAACGGAATCGAGGACGAACAATGAAGCCGAATACGAAGCTTTGATAGCGGGCCTCGAGATCGCCATTAACATGGGAATTGAAGACCTCTCTATATACGGGGATTCTCAATTGGTTGTTAGTCAAGTAAATGGTGACTACCAAACGTGCAAACCGGAGTTGGTGAAATACGGCGAAAAGATGCAACAACTATTGACCCAAATTCCCTCCTACACTTTGGAAAGTATACCACGTGCGGAAAATAGCAAAGCAGACGCGTTAGCTAAGCTCGCTAAAGAACTGGCTGACGAGAACCTCGATGACGTCCGAATTGTGGTACAAAGCCGTCGAGTGCTCGCCCCGGCAGAAATATCTCCGGAATTATACGAAGAAAATGGGGCGACTGAGCAGACGACCCTACAAATAAAAGACCATGAGAAGGCCGAGGACTGGAGGGAAGTCTTCATAGACTACTTTAAGTCCCACCGAATGCCCGAAGAAGCGTCCTCAAGACATCAGCTCATGAAACGAGCTCTATTTTTTGCTTTTGTCAACGACACTCTATACAAGAGATCGTTTGATTCTCTGTGGCTGAGATGCTTAGGACCTGACGAAGCAGAAAGAGTCGTTCAGGAAATTCACGACGGACCCTGCGGTTCTCACCAGGCAGGCCCGAAAATGAAATTGAAGATCAAACGGATGGGCTATTATTGGCCCACGATGGTCCAAGACTGCCTCGAGTATGCGAAGCAATGCCACTCGTGCCAGATTCATGGAGACTTTATCCACCAACATCCGAATCCACTACACCCAACGGTGGCTAGCTGGCCATTCGAAATGTGGGGGACTGACATAGTCGGCCCCATCGAGCCAGCATCGTCCCGGGGACATCGTTTCATCCTGGCGACAACTGATTACTTCTCCAAATGGGCAGAAGCAGTATGGAGAATATCCTCCACTTCTTCAAGACGCACGTCATCTATCGGTTTGGAACCCCACGGCGGATTATCTCCGATAATGGGCCAGCCTATAGAAGCCATAAGATTAGCCGCTTCGCGCAGCAGCACCATATAGACTGGAGATATTCTTCAGTTTACAATCCACGAGCTAACGGTCTGGCCGAGGCCTTCAATAAGACCTTGACAAAGATCATAAAAAAGACGGTGTCTCGAAATAAGAAAGACTGGCAAGAGAGGCTGCAAGAGGCCCTTTGGGCCTATCGAACTACATTCAAGACGGCCACGAACACAACGCCGTACGCGTTGGTATTTGGGACGGAAGCAGTGCTCCCCCTCGAGATAGAGTTATCCTTTCTATGAGTGGCAGTCCACTACGAGCTGACAGACGAAGAAAATCCTCACCTTCGGCTTAAGGAGCTCGATGCCCTCGACGAAACCCGGCTCATAGCGCAACAAAATCTGGAAGCTTATAAAGCAAAGATGACGCGCTCATATGAAAGATTGACCCGACCGAGGACATTCCGCCAAGGCGAACTCGTGTTAGTGGTCAAAAGGCCTATGATCCCCAATCGAGCCAAGCGGGGAAAATTCGAGCCAAACTATGAAGGCCCGTAAACGGTCTACCAGGGTGGGGCCTATCTACTCATGGACATGCACGGTGAAAGGACTTTCAGGCCAATAAACGGTCGCTTCCTAAAGAGATACTACGCTTAATGAGCCACGGCCTAGGTCAATGATAGATGACGACGACTATGTCCGCTCGCTATCTTCCTAAGCTCGAGCTTTATAAGCGGTAGCCGGCCTTCTCCATGTCGGACCGAAATGTCCTTAAACTAATAACGGACCGAAATGTCCTTAAACTAACGACGGACCGAAATGTCCTTAAACTAACGACGGACCGAAATGTCCTTAAACTAATAACGGACCGAGACGTCCTTAAACTAACGACGGACCGAAATGTCCTTAAACTAATGACGGACCGAAACGTCTCTAAAGTACTACCGCAGCATCCTTAGGCTGACAAAAAAAAAGAAGAAAAAGAAAAATAAAAAAAAATGAAAAAAAACGGTATGTCCATAAGCAAAATGGGCACGGATGAAAACCCGAAAGGGCTCCGTGAGTAAAAACAGCAGGGCTACCGGCGAGTGTTCGTGAAAACTCGAAAGGGCGCGACCTTGTAAAAAAAAGAGAAAAAGAATTAAAAAAAACGGTATGTCCATAAGCAAAATGGGCACGGACGAAAACCCGAAAGGGCTCCGTGAGTAAAAACAGCAGGGCTACCGGCGAGTGTTTGTGAAAACCCGAAAGGACGCAACCTCGTTAAGAGACACTTATAGGGTCCTCTCGACCTTGTAAGGAGAAAACACCCGCGTGAGATCCTTACGACTCACAAAGGAGCAACACACTTAGGGATCCCCACGATTCCTAAGGAGAAAATACACTTGCGAGATCCTCACGACTCGTAAGGAGAATTCTCTTATGGGACCCTCACGGCTCATGAGATTTGAAAGTCTTAAGTTACAGAAACCTAAATCTGTTCTTAAGCAAATCCCCCACAACCTTCGATACTGCCCTACAAGGGGCTCAATACTGACCCTTGTATACAATCCATGGGCGCGAATAAACATTTCCCCAGCAAAGTCACACCTGTGACTAGGGATATGTCCATATAATGAGCAACCCTTGTAGGTCCTCTCGACCCATAAGGAGAAAACCCTCTTGTAGGATCCTTACGACTTACAGAGGAACATACACTCAGGAATCCTCATGATCCCTAAGGAGAAAATACACCTGCAAGATCATCACGACTTGTAGGGAGAAATACCTTTGTGAGACCCTTACGGCTCATGAAGTCAAAAGCCTTGGTCGACAGGACCCTTAACCCTGTTTGCTAAGCCACCTTTGTTCAACATCGACAGAGGCAGATGATGATTCGCTCCTGGAAATATTCCAGTTGTAGCGTGCTGATGCCGAAATCGGTGTCTAAAACCCAAGCTTGCGGCGAAAAGGCTAGCAAGCCACACATGCCTACGAAATAGCCGAAATGATGGGGCAACTTGCAATAAAAAGCAGCAAGTAAAAATGTATGCATGAAAAATAGCCGAAATGATGGGGCAACTCGCAATAAAAAGCAGCGAGTAGAAAATAAATAAATAGCCGAAATGATTGGGCGCCGCGAAAAATAGCCGAAATGATGGGCCAATCGCGACCTTCGTGATATAAAAGCTGAAATGATAGAGCATCGCGGAAGAGAAATAAAATAAAAAAAAGTTTTAATTTATGCCCTACAGGTGATGTTCCATCACACCCTGTACACAATCCAAGGGCGTAAATAAAAAAGGGAACATACCTCCCCCCAGGTTTCACCAAAGAAAGAAGCTAAATCTCGACGGGTCACAAGCGACCTAGAGATCATCCCAACACTCGTCTCGTAACGACAGACACAACTTCAAGCTAAGCGGAACAGCGGCAACTCCCAGTTCCATGGCTCAGTGGTATACATATCGCCAGCAGTCAAACCTCCATCCCGTGAAATGCGGATACAATCAGCGAAATTCCTGGTTACGTGGAACGCTGATAACGTCACTCTTTGACCCCACGGAAAACGTCCAGAGCGGATCCTGGTCCTCGCAGAGCACGGCAGTGAACCCGTGTGAAGCATCCAGAGCGGAGCCTAGTCCTCGCCGAGCACGGCAGTGAACCCGTGTGAAGCATCTAGTGCAAAATTCCCGGTTACGTGGAACGCGGATAACGTCACTCTTTGACCCCGTGGAAAACGTCCAGAGCGGATCCTGGTCCTCGCAGAGCACGGCAGTGAACCCGTGTGAAGCATCCAGAGCGGAGCCTAGTCCTCGCCGAGCACGGAAGTGAACCCGTGTGAAGCATCTAGTGCAAAATTCCTGGTTACGTGGAACGCGGATAACGTCACTCTTTGACCCCGTGGAAAACGTCCAGAGCGGATCCTGGTCCTCGCAGAGCACGGCAGTGAACCCGTGTGAAGCATTCAGAGCGGAGCCTAGTCCTCGCCGAGCACGGCAGTGAACCCGTGTGAAGCATCCAGTGCAAAATTCCTGGTTACGTGGAATGCGGATAACGTCACTCTTTGACCCCGTGGAAAACGTCCAGAGCGGATCCTGGTCCTCGCAGAGCACGGCAGTGAACCCGTGTGAAGCATCCAGAGCGGAGCCTAGTCCTCGCCGAGCACGGCAGTGAACCCGTGTGAAGCATCTAGTGCAAAATTCCTGGTTACGTGGAACGCGGATAACGTCACTCTTTGACCCCGTGGAAAACATCCAGAGCGGAGCCTAGTCCTCGCCGAGCACGGCAGTGAACCCGTGTGAAGCATCTAGTGCAAAATTCCTGGTTACGTGGAACGCGGATAACGTCACTCTTTGACCCCGTGGAAAACGTCCAGAGCGGATCCTGGTCCTCGCAGAGCACGGCAGTGAACCCATGTGAAGCATCCAGAGCGGAGCCTAGTCCTCGCCGAGCACGGCAGTGAACCCGTGTGAAGCATCTAGTGCAAAATTCCTGGTTACGTGAAACGCAGATAACGTCACTCTTTGACCCTGCGGAAAACGCCCAGAGCGGAGCCTGGTCCTCGCCAAGCACGGCAGTGAACCCGTGTGAAGCATCCAGAGCAAACACCGGACTGTGGAGTCCTTAAAATCCACGGACTATGATGTCCTTAACCTCGACCGTGATGTCTTAAAACTAACGATCAACCACCCCGATTCCCTACGGATTCTGCCTTGGTTTAAGGGTACATCTCTTCACTCCTTTGATACGTGGCGTTGTAATTCCTCAACGTCTTCAAAGAGGTGACGGGTCCCTGCAACCAAACATCGGACTGTGGAGTCCCTAAATCCACGGACTATGAGGCTCTTAACCTTGACCGCGATGTCTTTAAGCTACGATGCCTTGGGAAACCCCTGACTCCGTGAAACACGGACGAGGGCGACCACATCCGGCACTTGCAGGTCCTCACGACCTGTAAGGAAGAAAAACTCTCTTGTGAAGTCCTTACGACTCTCAAGGGACAACCCGCTTAAGAATCCTCACGATTCTTAAGAAGAACTTACACCTATGGGATCCTCTCGACCCATGCGGAGAAAAAAACTCTTTATAAGACCCCCGTGGCTCATAAAGTGCAAAAGTCTTAGGAAGCAGATCTTAACCCTGAATCCTAAGCTATCGCTGCCCTGCAAGGAGATCAAGATAAATTGTCCGCAAACGCATTCAATGAAAGGGGACACACCATTGAGAAGAAAAATGTATCTTTTATTCATAAACCAAAATGGATACAAAGTACAATTCATGAAAGAAACAAAAAAGAAAGATACTCTCATTCATGAGTATGTACAAAAAAAAAGGAGAAAAGATACAACTCCTCAAGCCGGCGGGCGGTGCAGTAATTTTACCAGCTCATCGTTCTGTTGCTGAGCCATGGTTTCATGATGCAAGATCTCCAGAAGACGAGCCTCCGCCTGAGCTTGCTGAGCTTGATACGAAGCAAGCCGAGCTTCGAGCTCTTTCTCGGTGGCTTTATGAGCCTCGACCCTTTCACGAGTGAACGTGGCAGCTTTATCGAGAGCCACCACCTCTTTTATGGACTCCTGGAGCACTCGCCAGAGTTCGTATGCTTTGTTGGCCTTGGCTGTGAGGCTGGCCTGAAGCTCGCTCAGTGCCTTAGAAGCCAATTCCCTCTCCGAGAACTTGCGGCCAAGCCTCTTCTCGCATGACGTCATGTTAGCCGCACATCGTGCTATCAGACCCCGCAACTCCACTTTTGCAGCCACGGCTTCCGAGGAAAGGCGAGAACCTTCAAGAGCGTGCAAACAAGCCTCCACCTTCCTACAGAACTCCACCCAGACCCGCACCACCTCCTCGCTATGATAGGTGGCAAGAAAAGGAAGAGAGCCGTTAGCTTCAGCGGCAAACGCTTCGGCCGTGGTCGCGCTACCAGCACGGAGCTCCTCGACGAAAGATGATAGGGAGACAAGGCTCAATTGGGCCAAGCGTTCTGAAGCCCGCAAAGCATAAGGGCCGGGCGGCATCACGATGCGCGATTCCAACGCCATGGAGACTGGCAAGGCTGTTCAAATTTGACAAATGATTAGTAAAGTTCTTAAACACAGAACGAACGGGATTATAATAAAATGTCACTCACCGACAGTCATGCAAGTAGGAGCCGAAGGTTCCTCTGGCCCTTCAACGACCTCGACCTCATCGTCAGCTTCCAAAACTATAAGAGACATCAACGTCATTTCGCAAGATAGTAACAATGCTATGGTAGAATAAAAAATGGCGAATGACACTAACCTTGCCCGGAGGAAAGGACAATACGCTGAGGGGAGATCGCCTGCGGAGCCGCCATCTCTAATAAACGCTGAAATGACTGTCGAGGCGACAGATCAGCTATAGTGGCCGCCAAACCGCACAATTCTGGGAAAGATAAAAGAGTTTAGACTATGAAAGGGTTGCTAAATTAAAACGCAGAGGGTTACCTTCAACGCTCCTCCCATTCTGAGCCGGGGGGATAGCAGCTTCAACGGTCTCCGCCGTAACGTCAGGATTCAACAAAGGAAGAGTAGTCCCGACTACCTCTCTTCCAGCCTCTGAGCCGCCCTCAGTAAAGGTCATTAGGGCGGCGACCTCCAAAGGAGCTTCCCCCAAAGGAGCAAGCGCTCCCTGATCAAGAACCGCCACTGGAGGCTCTACCATGAGAGGAGCAGCCTCATCAGCCCCCTCCACATCAAGCAAGGCCTCATTGAGAATTCCGGCGGGCTTTAGCTTTAATGGGCCCGTAGAGAGCTCCCCCAGCGTCGAAGATTCTGCACGATTCGAATAAAAATAATGATACATATGCACAGGCATAAATAATCGGAAAAACTACAAAAGGAGTACAACGTACCTATACGCAAAGAAGCCCTTAATATGGCTTCTTCAAGCCGCTGCTCCTTCTCAAGGAGGTGGGCTCGCCGGGGTTCAAGGGTAGACTCATGACCACCGGTCCATAAAGAAAGTGCGTCAGCTGCATCTTCTGAAGCGGCCTGCTTCAAAGCCCTCTCCCCCCATTCCTCCAAAGGACCAATAAATCGCCGCCGAATCCACGAAAGGTCTTCGTAAAAAATTACAGCGGGATAAGACTTCTTCGGAACCTTGGCGTTATGAGACGCGTCTTTTGAACGCCGTATGGCCTCAGCCAACTTTGCGGCCTCCTCATCAGCCGAACTCGGGAAGAGAAGTCCAGCGTCTGACTCTTGCAGGGCCAATGGTTCATCTTCAAGAATAGGCTCAGACTCCGCCAAAGAATCAAGCAGGGTGGTGGCCGCTTTCCTCCGCCGTTTAGACCCAGAGCCGGTCGCTGAGGATGACCGCTTCCTCCCTCGTGAAGCCTTAGGGCGGCGCTGGCCCACATCGCCCTCAGCGCCCTCATCCCTGTTACTCTCGCTCGGTGCCACAACCGAGGATGACATCGCCATTGTCGACGCCACAGAGGGCGGTACTGCCACCGGCAGGGGTGCTACTACTGGGGCCCGTTTACCCCGCGATCGGGAACCCAAGGGCATACCAGCTGTTGGAGTAAGGTCTACCCCTGACTCCCCCGGAATGAGCGCGGTGCCAATCTCCCTCAAAGGGAAGCGGACCGGAACCCTCGGTCGCAGCTTAGCCCCCGAAACCTGAGGAGGGGCGTCGTGACCAAGAAGTACCCTTCTTTCTTCAAGAATAATTGGACTGATCCGATGAAGATACCAGCCCGTAAATGCACCCACGCACTGGGGCATGTACTCAGCTTCAGGGACCATGAAACGGGAGCCAGTGTTCAGCCTCATGAAATGATGAGCGACATCGCGAACAACATCGAGCGAAGGGATCGGGGCGACTATAAAAGCCTCGAAAGGAACACCCTGGTCGTATCCAAGCTGTCGGGCGAATCGATGCGGATTGTACCGCATAAAAAGAGCTGCACTGTCCTGGCGAAACACCAAGTAGCCCGATCTAATTGTATACAAATGCGCGGCCTCCCGGGGCTTCAAAGAAGGTACGTTGTCTTTCGACCGGTCCCAGAGTTGTTGAACTGGACCCGAGGGAGTAGACAAGACCCGATCATTAAAAACCAGCCCGCCAGCGGCGGCGTGAAGAGAAATCAGCACCCGAATAGCCCCGAATTGAATCGGGTCAGCAGCAGAAGTACCCACCAGTCGCATAAGTCGCGGGAAGGGATAGGCGTCGTAAAACGCGGGCCTCTGATGCATAGCGAAAGCTCCCAGCACATGCATTTCGACCCAGGACGTGAAATAATGAAGCGAAAAGTTCACTACATCCACGCCGGGTGTAGAGGTATTAGCTGCGGTGCCTAACCCATGATAAAGGTGCGCCAAGGCCGGGATGCCGATGGCCAACCGCGTCCCCTCAGCAATACGATGAGCCGGGTAGATGACCGAGGCTCTCATGAAGCGGCGATGCATGGGGATAACGAACCAACTGAGCCAGACACTAACAAACCCCACGAAGAACGTCTCCTCGTCCATGCCGGGAACAGTGATGGATTCAAAAGAGGTCGGTGACATAATAGGGATGTAGTACTGAAGTAAGTCCGATTCAGTGGTCGGCAGCTTCTTCGGACCGAACCCAAAGGGGTCTCCAATGTTGGCAAACTTCGGAGCCGTCTTCGATAGGGCATCCTCGCGAAGGAAACGAGCAATGAAGCTCTTGAAAGTAACACCCTGCTCTTCGGATTCGGTGAATAATCGGTCGAAGATACCTAGCGCCTTGATTAAACTGGGACGCTTGTGGCGGACGGCATTCTCAGCAGATAGGCCGTCAACTGGGGCGGGCTCGGGTTCAAAAATATACTCGTCAGAAGGCAGCAACTCCTCGTATAGACTACCCCTGATTGGCAACCCCGAGACGTCATAAAATTCGGCCAGAGAGATCGAGACCTCGCGATCTCCTAGAATGAAAGTGTTGGTGGGAAGATTCCATTGGTTTAAAAACGCCTTGACCCACCAGACATGCGGAGACTTATAATGAAAGAGTGACGCGTATATTGCCTGATAAAGCCCGACTTTCTGCAACTGCGCACGATGGGCAGAAAGGATGTAGCGAGCCCAGAGAAGGTAGCCCGTAGGGTGCCGAGGAGTAAGCCCTATCTTGTAAATTTGCCCCCACGGGTGGGCCTCACCCTGGCAGATACGCCGCCCCAAGATGTCTATGGCCGGGATCGGATGGTTCGGAATACCGGTCGTCGAAGGCTCGAGCCTCCCCGTTGGAGTCCAGTTGGGCATTTCCACAGCAAAAACTGTCCTCGGAGGATCCATCGGTAAGAATGGGAAAGTGGGCTCCATCGGTACCGCGCAAAGAAAACTCCGGCGACCCTGAATAATCTGACTATACCAAGATCCCCATTGAAGAAGGTTGGTACAGTTCGGGTCATGGGCCCGGATCATCCCCATCGCTTCCTCATCAGATGGCGACTGAGGAAAAGCAGCCTCCGAGCGAGAAAAGGGAAAGCACGGAACAGAAGCCATCGCACCTGAAATCCAATAAAAGGAGACCGTTAAAAGCAAAGTCAGCGATATATATCCATGCATGAACATGAAGACTAGTTAAAGAAAGCAACAGCAGAGTTTTCTGGGACTATTGGCTACAAAACACATGGGCCCCACAGAATCCGGATGACGGCTCATTAATAATGAGACCAAATAGTTACAATAAAACAAAGGGAATATCCTCATTTAATAAAGAATGGTAACCCTACACATTCCCCCCAACAGGATCTGCCTCGGGCTCTACAATGGATCCAACAAGATCAAAGGAATTAAATTCCCATAGAAGACATCATTACAAAGCTCCTGTTGCATTAATTGCAGAATGACAACCTCGGGTCAAGAGACCCCAAGAAGCCTCCATGTGAAGAAACTGAGTTCTTCATTGGAATTAAATTCCTTATTGAGAGAAGGGAATTAAATTCCCAGAAACATTTTTGGATGGAATTAAATTCCATGGATTTGAACCGCCATCATCATCTCCCTAAGGGTCATCTAAACCCTAAGAGATCTACTGTTGGAGGTTAAGTGGTCTCATATTTTGGTTAGAGAACTTGAAGAAAAATGGGTTCTTTGTGAAACCCTTGATATGGATTTAAAATCCAGAGAGTTTTGTCAAAATGAAGGTGCTTCGATCACCATTACCTGAGGAGGAAGAGTCCTTTTAAACAGAGTTAAACTCTGAAAATGTCTCAAGGCAGAGAACTAAGCTCTGGAAGAAGAGAATTAAATTCTCAGAAAAAGTTCTCAAAGGAAGGAGATGAGCAAAGTGAAGGCTCTTCGGAAGGGACATGAACATTTATAGGAGGTGATGGAAACGTTTCATCTCCCCAAATCCCTAGAGAAATCCAACGGTCACAAAAGGTGACAGCGTTGCACTCACGAGCGGACACGTGAGAACAACGCTGTGGGGGCATTTGTTTCCTGATTTAAAATCAGGAAAGCCCACGGAAGAGGCTTCAGAAAAGGGTCACGTGCTTACACGTGACCAGCAGTCACGTGTTGGCACGTGACATCTAAAAGCATCGGCAAGGCAAATTCAGCTTCCCGACTACATCAAAGAAAAGGGCTTCAGAAAGGGTCACGTGCTCCCACGTGATCTGGGTCACGTGTTGGCACGTGACAATTAAAAGCGGCTTCAAAAGCAAACCGGTTCCGTGATCAAATCAAGGAAAAGGCTTCAGAAGAGGTCACGTGCTCCCACGTGACCAGGGTCACGTGTTGGCACGTGATACTCAAAAGCAGCAGACTTGTTCTCCGGTTAAATCAAGAAAAAGAGTCCAGACGAGGGTCACGTGCTCACACGTGACCAGGGGTCACGTGATAGCACGTGACGGTTAAGCAGCAACCAGAAGACAGAGCGCAAAAAGAAAGAAGAAGGCTCGTTCCAAGGGGGTCACGTGCCCACACGTGACCAAGGGTCACGTGCCCACACGTGACCAAGGGTCACGTGGCCACACGTGACCGACTTCAAAGCCCATTTGTTAACAGAATTAAATTCTGAGAAAAGACCTCTCAAATCTTTCCAAAAGCAACCGATTGATTTAAAGATGATTAAATATCATCTATCTATGGGAAAATCTCGAATTTGGAAAGATTTCCCCGTAAAATCTAACCAAAATAAAAGAGGAGAATCTCTGGATTTAAAATCCAATGGTGAGTAAAATTCACCTAATAATCCAAAGGTCCAAAACGAATGATGGATACAAATCAAATCTCCTAATGAAAGATCCACCAAAACTAATTGACTCGGCTGCTTCTCCTATAAATAGGAGCCAAGAGACACACAAGAGAAGGATATATGCAGAGGGAAGAAGAGAGAGAGAGCCTTGATACTTTAGAGGAATTTGGATCTTCTGCAAAAGAAAACCCTAGGTAAGAAAGGGAAGGTTTCATTGAAAGAAAAGAGAATTTAATTCTCAACAGAGTTTAACTCTGATATAAAACAGAAGGACATATTTCTTCTCTCTTTGATGGAGGATCTGTAAAGTGCACATCTCCCCTTGAGTTGAGAATTTAATTCTCAATGGGTTGAGATCCTGCCATGCAGATCCAAAGCATAGAGAGGGAATGGAAGCACGAGAATTTAATTCTCACAGAACTATAGGAATTTAATTCCTTCAAAATAAAATTAAGGTTTGACCCTGTGTTATGGGAATTTAATTCCTTCAGAATGAAAAGAATCAGGGTTTAACCCTAGTTAAGAACTTAGTTCTGTTAAAACAACAAGAATTTAATTCCCTTAATCTTATTCCCTAGAATAATTCTCAAACAGAGAGTGGGGGTTTAATTCCTTAAAGCTTTTATTAGGGTTTAACCCTATTCAGTTCTTCACATATATGAGGAATTTAATTCCTACAGAAAATTCAGAGTTCAACTCTTCAAAAGGAACTAGGAATTTAATTCCTCTGAAATTATTGTTAGGGTTCAACCCTACGAGGAATTTAATTCCTGAAAGGGATTAACAGATCTTCTAAACAACTACAGAAAAGCAGGGTCACGTGTCACCACGTGACCCCCCCAAAAGATCTACAGAAAGCCCTTTGAGGCGGTGCCTCACGTGACCCACGTGACCCTTGGCAGAGGCTTTAACATACTCCATTCAAACACCCGTCACGTGATGACACGTGATGCTCCAAAAGATGCGATCTTCTCAGCAGAACAAACGAAGGGAGGGCGCCCTCACGTGCTACCACGTGGCCCCTCTTGCCTCAGCGTCTAACGCTAAATTAGAACCCCTGAATTCAGTGTTAAAACGTTGTTTGGCTTTAGTGTTCAACAATAAGCAAAGAACTTTATTTGCAGTGTTCAACACTGATTACCTTAGTGTTCAACACTAATTTGGGATTTCTGTTGCCAGTGCTTAACACTGGTCTGTTTTAGTGTTTAACACTAATTTGAAGGCCTTGTTGCTGGTGTTGACTCCAACTATCTTCCAGTGTTAAACACTGACTTATCAACCTCATTCTCAGTGTTCAACACTGATTGGTCTTTAGTGTTTAACACTAGGCATTGGCCCAATTGGCTAAATGGCCAGAGGCAAAGCCTCTCCTTCAAGGGACCAACAGGAGGGCCGATGTCCCAGACATGATTGGACTTAGCCCAAGCTGGCCATAAGTCCTCAATTCGTAATTAACTGGGCTAATGGGCTCATAACATAATTAATTGGTCTTGATCCCAAATTGGGCCAAAGACTATTTAATCCACTCCGGTTCCAGGGTACATCTCTTCATTCCGTTGATACTTGGTGTTGTAATCCCTCAACGTCTTCAAAGAGGTGACGGGTCCCGATGACCACACATTGATATGGACTGTGGGGTCCTTAAACCCATGGACTACGACGTCCTTAATCTTGACCGAGATGTCTTAAAACTAACAATGGACTGTGGGGTCCTTAAACCCATGGACTACGACGTCCTTAACCTTGACCGAGATGTCTTAAAACTAACAATGGACCGCAATGTCCTTAAACTACCCATGGACCGCAATGTCCTTAAACTAGCGATGGACCACTATGTCCCTAAACTGGAACGATAGAGCCCAAACGCTCTTTTGTTAGATTTAAACGATCCCGTTTAAGTTGATTTTAGCCTTAAATACGGCTAACGTATCCTTAAACCTTTCAAACAGACTTTAGTCCCAAACTGGACTATAGGTTCCCCCAATTAACTCTGGTTCAAGGGTACATCTCTGAACTCCTTTGACATCTGTCATTGTAATCCTTCAACGTCGTCAGAGAGGTGACGGGTCCCGACTGCCATACATTGAATGGACCACTATGTCCCTAAACTGGAACAATGGAGCCCAAATGCTCTTTTGTCGGATCTAAACGGTCCCGTTAAGTTGATCTTAGTCTCAGGCTAGACTAACTTATCCTTAACAAACGTTTGAGTTGATCTTGGCCTTAAATATGGCTAACGTATCCTCAAACCAAACCCCCAAACCCAAATCTAAGATAATACGGATTTGGACTAGTCCACGCCCTACGGGCGACGACATAACTCGGTCTCCGTAAACAATCCACGGGCAACAAAACATAAAATAAATACACACGATACGAAGTGACCATCTAGAGAAGGAGAAAGTTATTACCGCGACGCGGTAGCGTAATTAACTGCAGGGGCTTGCGCCTGCAGGGAAGAGCGTCCCCACAATAAAAAACCCCCTCAAGCGAGGGGGAATCTGACGAAGTCTGCTACATCGGACGCATCCGTTCAGACCTTCGATACACGGTGCCATAAATCAACTTGGCATCTTCGGAGAGATGGACGGATATCACCAATTAGCATCTGCCCCGAACCTCAGGTGAGACGTCCCGCGTCTCGGCCGCCGTTCGGAGGGGAACAGTGGGCGCTCGGACGCTAGCGTTTTGGGCGCTAGCGCTTATGAGCGCAAGAACGCTAGCGCTCGGGCGCTAGCGCTCTACGTGTCAGCACGTGGGTGCTCGAGCGCAAAAAGGGACTTGGTCCCTGCAATGGGAGTTGTACTCCCAGAAAGGAGAACTTATTATTTTGTGTATGTATGTATGTATGTATGTATGTATGTATGTGTATATATATATATATATATATATATATATATATATATATATATATATATATATATATATATGAGGAGTTAAACTCCAAAGATGTTTGAAGTTGATGAAGGGCTTCTCCCCTTGAGCCCTAGTTCTTCCCCAAAGTGGGGTTTCTGGAGATGGGTCTCCTTCTTCCTTCTCTGTTGGCAGGATCTTGAAGTTCAAGAGATGTGAGATTTTAAAAATCTTTCCTTTTTGAGATCCGATGGAAGATCTGAGTTCCCCTTTGTGGGGTTTGTGGTGGAAAACTATTTAGTTTTATAAAAGGAAGAGTAAAACTCTTGATTTAATTCAAAAGAAAGAAGAAGGTTTTAGAACCTCGAGGAAGGAGAAAGATCTCAGATCTAGATTTGCTCTTTGGAGAGAGAAAAAAGTTGTTAGGATATTTTCATTATCCTTACCTTTATAGGCCATACATCTTACATATAGCCCCTTGGGCTTTACAAAATTGGCATTTACCCATCCCATGGCTCATGTGCCATTTCTTTTTGCACATAAGCCATGGGCTTTACAAAAATTTGGCTTTATGCCCATTTTGCATACATTCATGCATAAAAAATTACATAAAAATTATTTATTACATGATCTATATTTTGGCATGGAGGAGGCTGGCCACGGGCTCGACTTGGGCATGAGCCCGCTTGACCTAGGCTTGGGCCCACCTGGCTTGGGGTTGACCTTGACTTTGACTCGGTCAACCGGGGTGCAAATTTTGACCCCAACACGGACGTGTTCGCTTGGGCACCCGCCAATATGCCCGGGATCGACCACAATGTAATCTTACATAAGCTTGGGGTCGACCCGACGGTCCGACCCGTCAGGCAGAAGAAATGAAGCTTCACTCCGATAAAAAAAGGCGATCGAGGATGAAGTTGACAGGTTGCTTGCAGCCAACTTCATTCGAAACGTGGCCTACTCAGAATGGCTGGGAAATGTAGTCATGGTTAAAAAGGCAAGCGAGAAGTGGCGCATGTGCGTCGCCTTCACAGATCTCAACAAGGCCTGCCTGAAAGACAACTATCCTCTCCCTCGGATAGACCAGCTTGTCGACAGCTCGGCAGGCCATGAATTACTCAGTTTCATGGATGCTTTCTCCGGCTACAACCATATCTGTATGAACCCGGCAAACGAAGAGCTTACCGCATTCACAATGGACCGGGGGTTATACTGCTATAAAGTGATGTCTTTCGGCCTCAAAAACGCCGGAGCCACATACCAGCGCTTGGTCAACAGGATGTTCAAACCACAGATCAGGAGGAACATGGAGGTTTACGTCGACAACATGCTCGTTAAGTCGACCTCGTCAGATGAGCACGCCAAATATCTTGGCGAGACTTTCGACATCCTCCGCAAATACAAAATGAAGCTGAATCTCGCTAAGTGCGCGTTCGGGTTCACTAGTGGAAAATTCCTCGGGTTCATGGTTACCCACCGAGGGATCGAGACTAACCCGGAGAAAATCAGCGCCATCCTCAACATGGCCACGCCGAAGACCAACGTAGAAATCATGCGGCTCACGGGGAGAGTGGCCGATCTGAGTCGCTTCATGTCAAGGTCCGGAGAAAAGTGCCTCCCATTCTTTAAGGCCCTGAGAAAGATCCCAAGGTTCGAATGGTCGGAGGAGTGTCAGATCGCTTAAGAGCAATTGAAAATGCACCTGGAAACTCCCCCACTGCTCACCCGGCCAATCGAGGGAGACGAGCTATCACTGTATCTAGCGGTGTCCGATCAGGCTGCAGGCTCGGTGCTCGTCCGAGAAGTCGAAGGAGTCCAGAAGCCGGTCTACTACGTAAGCCACGTCTTTAAGGACGCGGAAACAAGGTACTCGGCCATAGAAAAGATTGTTTTGGCGCTTATCGTGGTCTCAAGGAAACTACGACACTACTTCTAGGGACACACCATCCTCGTCCTCACCGAGCATCCCTTAGGGGCTATTCTCGCCTCCCCCGAGTCATCTTGTCGCTTAGAGAAATGGAGGTGGGAGTTATCTCAATTCGACATCAAATACCGCCCAAGGCAGGATATCAAAGCACAAGTCCTGGCCGACTTTATTTTCGAATGCACTATCCCCAACAAGGAGGTAGTGTCGGCGCCAGCCCCTAGCTCTCAACCCTCGGTCGAGGAAAGGCCCGACTTCATCCCCGATTGGGTCCTTTACGTCGATGGATCATCTACCGAGGATGGGAGCGGTGCCGGCCTCATCATTCGAGGCCTGAACGTGGCAGAGATGGAGTATTCTTTGAAGCTCGGGTTCAAAGCCCTAAACAACGCCGCGAAGTATGAGGTCTTGCTAGCGGGACTACGAATCACCTCCGGAGTGGGGCTGAAGACGATCCGAATCCGCAGTGACTCTGCCCTGGTCGTAGGCCAGGTGACCGGCCGTTTCGAGGCACGGGAGCCTCTGATGGTGAAATATTTAGCCGAGGTAAGAAGACTACGAAAAGACCTAGACGAAGTTCAAGTGGAGCAGATCCCCCGGCACCTAAACGCCCAGGCCGACGCTCTGAGCAAGCTAGCTTCCTCCTATACGGCCAACAACAAGAGAGTGTGGAAGACAGGGTGACAGCACTTCAGGTTTACGCTGCCCGGGAAGAAGACCGGGATTGGAGGAAGCCCCTCGTAGAATTCCTGAAGGAGGGTACACTCCCGGAAGATCGAGGGGAAGCAAACCGCCTCCGAGCCAAAGCCCGCCATTTCGTTTGGAGCAGTGGAAATCTTTACAAAAAATCCTTCACGCAACCTCTGCTTCGGTGCGTCGACCTCTACGGGGCTGACTACGTCCTCCGAGAGGTTCACGGAAGGGTTGGCGGAGCACATCAAGGGGCCCGCACCTTAGTCCAGAAGATGTTACTCCAAGGACACTATTGTCCGACCATTCATCAGGACGCTCAGAAGCTCGTCAGAAGATGCAAGAGCTGCCAACTCCATGGCAGCATACCCTGTCTTCCGGCTACCGAGCTAACGGCCCTGACCTCCCCATGGCCGTTTGCCTAATGGGGAATGGACATGTAGGCCAACTCCCAACTGGTATGGGTGGGCATAAATACATCCTCGTCGCGATAGACTACTTTACAAAGTGGATCGAGGCCGTCCCCATCAGAAAACCGGACGCCACCACGACCATTAAATTCCTGCAGAACAATATAATATCCCGGTTCGGGATCCCGAGATGCATCGTTACCGACCACGGGACGAACTTCGAAAATGACAAAGTCAAGGGATTCTGCAACGAATACCACGTACTCATGAAGTTTGCTGCGGTCGCGCATCCTCAATGCAACGGGCAGGCCGAGGTCGCTAACCGGGATGTAATCCGAGGTCTTCGAACTCGTCTGGAAGGAAGGCAGGGCAGTTGGGTCGACGAACTACCCCGGGTTTTATGGGCTTTACGCACATCAAAGAAGACCTCCACTGGAGAGACTCCCTTCAGCCTCTGCTACGGCACCGAGGCGATGGTCCCAACAGAGATCGGACTGCCCAGAGTCGAGCACTTTGATGATGAAGCTAATACTTTGGCACTCCGAACTAATTTGGACATCTTGCTAGAGAAGCGGAACCGGGTACAGATCAAAGCCGCTGCTTACCAACAGCAAACCGCCCGCTACTATAACGCACGAGTCAGGTATCGCACCTTCAAGACCGAGGATCTGGTCCTCAGGCGGAACGAGTTCGTAGACCAAGACAAGTTGCACAAGTTTTCCCCGAAGTGGGACGGCCCGTTCCTCGTCTCTGAAGTATTGCCCGCCGGGGCCAATCGCTTGCAAGACGCGGCGGGTCATAAGTTTCCACGACCTTACAACGCCGAGAAGCTCAAGTTGTACAAGTGATTTTAAAAATTGTATCTGTGAATATATGTTTTTTCTTTGCCAAAGCGATATAAATTCTTCAATGTCTCTTGAATTAGAAGAAATTTCTCCTATGTGTTTCCCTCTTCCTCGGTTCAAAGGTCACGTGTTTCGTTTTATGAACATACCCAAACACGCAAAGAAGACGAAAAGGAAATGATAACACGGCGCAAAAGGAGAATTTTATTTATCATGGGTATTATGGGCTCCTCAGCCTTACACAAAAATTAAAATTACAACAGAGGGGGTACGGGGTCGAGAAAGCACTGCTGATGGTACTTCGTGGAGATCTCCGCCAGCCGAGCCTTAGCCCCTTCAGCCCGCTCCCTCTGACGTTGCCCACATACCCGGGATGCCACGGAAGCACCGAAACTTCCATCCACCGGGCAAGAGTCCGTGATCTGCCTCTTTTGGAAACACTCCAAAAGAAGGGCCGCAGACCGATCATGCCTGCTCTTAGAGATAAGGCCGAGAACATAGAGTGTGTGTAGCTTATCGAGTGCCTCATCCTGCAGTTCCTCGGAGAGGGGGTTGTACAGCCCCGGGGACCTCCTCCAAATTGCATACATCAGCAATTGAAGGAGAGACGACCGACGAGGAAAAAGACGACCGAAATGGTCCTCGATGCGCTGGACCACACCCCGGTACGTCTCCTCGGAAAGGGACTGGTTGTACAAATAGACATCATCAGGAGTGACGATCTCTTCAATTGTGTAGATGCGCCCGGCCATCTCAGAAAAGCAGCGCTGAAAGAAACCCATCTCCTTCTCTATTTATAGCCTCAACAGAATCCCCCAGGTGCCGAAATTTGCGCGTGCATGGGCGTGAATCCTGGGATATTTTCAATTTTTCCGATACTGAACTGCCACGTGGCGGGCATCCCGTGTCTCACGGCCAACTGAAGTCGGAATGACGCGGATTTTGGAATGCCTCGCCTCGCCTATGCGTTTCTGCCATGTGTCGCCCACGACGGTCACTTTTCCAGATTTTCACACGGCGGGGGAGATCGAATGACACCTCGCAAAACCGAGCAGCTTACCTGCTCGGCCTATCCATGGCTGGTGGTTTACTACCCACCGACGCCAAGGATAAAAAACCCTCATCAAGAGTCCACCGAGCAGCTTCCCTGCTCGGTCCATCCTTAGCGGGTAGCTCCTACCCATCTACGCTAAGGACCAATGTAACACCCGAGCCCAATAATACTATTTCTGTTACTGGTTGAGTGTTAGACATTGCTCATTTCAATTATCTTACTTGTTTGGTTTTTGTTGCAAAATTTTAACCGGCTAGGTCATTTTTACCTATAACAAATTTTAACACCTAAAATGAAATTAAAAATATCCATATTAGCCTACTCGTCACCACTATTCGCGTGGTAGCGTCCGCGCGTCGAGATTTCATCCCGTTCGGTGAAACGGGCGAGTTTGGACGGCTACGCGCGCGTGCAAGTGTCCGACTTGGGGGCATGCATTTTAATCATAAAACATCTCATTTTAAAATTTGAAACTCGCTTAAAATCCTATTATTTGAATTTCAAATATTTGGACGCAACCCGGGCGCGATTTGGAAATGTTTCATTTAGCGCCAAAATCCCAAAATTTAATATAATCTTTAAAACCTTAGTATATTTTATAACTATAATAATCTTACTGTTATTATTATAATCCTCTAAAAATTTCTTTAACCTTCACGAATCCTCTTTCCCAGCCTATCGCGAGCTTCCACCTCCGCTGGGCCCCACTATCTCTATCTCTATATCTCTCTTCCTCTGTCTCTCTCTCTCTCTAAATTCTCATTCTCTCTCTCTCTCTAACTGCCTCTCTCTCTCCCGTATATATATATATATATATTTTCTCGCCTCGTCCTCGCCTTCGCAGAGAAACCCACGCGAACCCAACCCTAACCCCATCGCAACCCTCGCCGCCCTCGCCTTCATCCTTCGCCATCTCTTCACCCTTGCCCTCTTCATCATAACCTTCACCTTCATCACCTCTCTCTCTTTCCCAGAGCTCCAAACCCACAAACCCAGGAAACCCAACTCTCCGACCTCGTCGCCGTCACCCTCGCATTTGCCGTCGACCTCGACCTCTTCACCTTCGTCCTCGCAACCACCACCTCCACTTCCTCTCTTCAACCCAGATGACCCAAACCCTCGACGAGCTTTACCTGCAACCCACCCGAGCCTCGTCGTCGTCGCTGCCCGAGCTTCGTCCACCGCAGCCCCATGCCGGCACCACCATCGCATGCGCCCTGACCTCCTCCTCACCTTACCGTTGCCATCCCTCCTTGCTCTCTCCCTCCTCATTGTCGTCTCAGCTCACCTCGCCCACAGCCGCTTGATCTCCGACGGCAGCGCCGTCGACGATCCCTCATCGGAGTTCATCTCGCGGCTCCTGCTACCTCCGGGCGACGAGGCTGAGGGGTGCGAGCAGACCTACGGCTTCTTGCCGTGCACGACGACTGTGCTGGGAAACTTGTTCCTGGTGCTGGCCCATGGGTTCTTGATGATTCAAGGCGCCGACGTACCTGTCGTCGGGGAGCGAGCTGCTGCTTGAGATCCTGGGGTTTGGGATCGTTGGGGGACTGTTCTTGCCGATCCTTAGCGCGCTTCCTGGTGCGTTGCTCATTTTAGTATCTGGACTTTCTGGAAGTAAAGAAATGACTCAAAAGCAGGTTTTGATTGGAATGGGCTCGCTTGCCGGTTCAACTGTCATGCTATTGACAATACTATGGGACTCTTGTATTGTTGTCGCCAAGTGTGATCTTTCAGAGAATTCAACTACAATAGATTTGCAGGATACAAAAGGGTTCAATCTTTTGATCTCCGGATTCCGACCGTGCCGGCGATGTTTCCCGACGACCCAGCAGGGACCCTTGACCCGTATGTTTCCATCGTGCGTTGTTTGGACTCTTTCCGTATGCCGTACGTGCGTCGCGACTTTGCCGACACCGGACACATCTGTTTCACGTTCCGTCCAGGCAAGTATTACTTGCTACATGCTATGCTATACAAATTAAGTGTTCTTGACTCATTAAACCTGCAAAGATTAACTAGTGTTGTTACTTTTCTCATTTGGACGAAATATGATATATATCACGATACTGTAACCTAAACCGTATTTTGCCACTGTAACCCTAATAACAAAACTACCAGTTAATCATTTTGCTATTTAAAGGACGATAATCATACACATATAGCTTCTTTACTTTCTGTTATTGATATTGCACTACTTTGTGATTATCGCACCCCAAGGGTGCTCGAACCTATTAATACGATAATACAACTGCACCATATTAATGCACCATTGTGATTAAATGAACTGTTGTTGTTGTTTACTTTATTTCCTGCTGTTATTCCTTATTCGATTATATACCTGTTGTGAGCACACCTTCGATTGCATTACATATGGACCTGACCTTGCTACAGATGACATATTTATACATACCGATGCACCGGACATGGTACCCTTTACTACCAACTCAACCTGTTGTACCATGACCTGACTTGTTACCTGATCTCATGCCTAATGCCAACAAACCTGACTTGGGGTCCTCATAGACCATTCCTGTTGTCTACCCAGACAGACCTGCTTTTACCTGATCCTGTGTTGGCATTAGTTCTTGATTACTGAATACCTGACCTGACATACATAACTTGGGGGTATGGGGAAATCAAAGGTGAAACCGACTTGTAACTCAACAGTTCGATACCTGTTCTGATCAGTCTTACGGGCTTGGCCAGTCCGGGAGTGATGATGCTGACATCACTCGTCCATCCTGCTACCTATTACTGCCTAGCGGCACGTCTCGGATTCAGCCCCGAGGGTCTTGACCGTGGTCCCGGGCATGCACGGGATACTATTGAGTTACATCGACGAGTCATCAATTGGTTTCAAAGACTTTAGAATAGAAAACCCGATATAACAGTTTAGTTACCCACTGCACATTACCCTGCACTGTTGTTTCATATTATTGCTTTATTCATGTTTATCCCTGCATTGCTTATTACAATGTTCATATTATATTATTGGTTGACATGACGCGCTGACGTCTGGGTTTTGCATGGCCCAGATTCTTTACCACTGTCGCCTACCGAGCAGGAGTACTTCAGCCAGCAGGCTGATTTGTGAGTTCTGTAGCGGTTAGTTCATTTATTGCATTTTATTTCCAGGTGCGATCCCGCATTATGGGACGTACCTTTCTATTATTGTATTGGATCATTTGCTTCCGCACTTAGTTATTTTGACTCTTGTTATTCTGGATTTGGACATGTGTTAGATAGTTTATTTATCTTGTTCTTGATATCTCTACAGCCGTAATGTGACTGTGGATGGATACTTCCTACCCACAGGTAGCATGGTTGGCTATGTCATGTGCCCAATCTTGCGTACTCTGGGAAGCGGGGCGTGACATGGTTCTTTTGGTATCAGAGACATAGGTTAGTTGGGTTGATTCTTTTGTAGTTGGGTATTGTACCCAACACACGAATCAGAATACCCGTGTTTAGGAAACATGTCCTGCCACCTTGACCGTTTTACCATTCTTGAATCACATTCTTCCGGATTATATCTTTTACGACGTGCAAACTTACTTTGCATGTCGACTCGGAAACCTGATTTCTTGTTATCCCTAGGACTTGGGCGACTTGGGTGGAGTTAAGTAATTGTGGCTATGATACCGCGGCATAGCTACAATGCGGTACTCTATTTAAGTATCTTGGAGTTCTAGCCTTGATCCATATTCAGAACCTATCATCATGCTAATGTTGGGTGTTTTGAGTTCAGGATGATGGCAGGTAAGAAGTTGAAGACGTACCAGAGGCGTGTGAACGAAGCCGCCATGCCTGGAGTGATAAGAGAAATGCTGGAAATCAAAGAGACAGACTGAGCTGATCCAGCAATAGCAGATTCGTTTCAGGAAGGTTTGCAGATCGTTCAGCAGTCTGTAAACAACGATGGAACTAGACCAGTCGAACGAGTAGGGATCGTAGCAGATTTCAGACTTTTGGGTCCGTCTACTTTCACTGGTCTGGAGGAGCTGTTGCCAGCCGAACAGTGGCTAGTGACACGGAGAATTTGCTGATTGCGACACAGATTCCAGAGGACAAAGGAGTTGATGTGGTGCGCATTCGGCTAGTGGATTACGCCCGAGAGTGATGGCTTGTGGAGGAGACCCGCTTGCCCAAGTCGATCAGTTGGGCGGATCTCTCTAAAAGTTTCCTGGAGAAATTCTTCCCACGGACTGCACGGGAGGAAATGGAAGAGAAGTTCATCGGACTAAGGCAGAATGGAGCAACCGTGGACGTGCATGCAGCAGAATGGACGAGACTCGGTAGTCTCGCTGGACCTTTCGCGGCCAACAATGTAGACAGCAGTTGCGGTAAGGAAGCAGTTCTGTTGGGCCAGTCGAGTTTAGGGATAGGCCGACAAACAGTGTTCTTGCAGCTATGGAAGTTGATAGTAATGAAGAGCCGGCAGTTGTTCGCAATTTTATGGACGTATTTGAAGATATATCGGGCTTACCGCCGAAGCGAGACGTGGAGTTCGCGATCGACCTTAGTCCTGGTGCAGTGCCCGTATCAAAATCTTACTATCCGATGGCACCAGTGGAATTGGAAGGAGTTAAGGAGCAAGTTGGTGAATTACTTGAGAAGGGTTGGATTCGAAGCAGCAACTCGCCTTGGGAAGCTCCAGTTCTTCTAGTAAAGAAGAAGGATGTGCATCAATTATCGAGAATCAAACCGGGTGGCTAGTAAGGACAAGTACCCGATCCCTTGCATTGGAGAACTTTTGAGCAGCTTAGTGGCGCGAAAGTATTCTCGAAACTGGATTTGCGATCCGGATATCATCAGGTCTGAGTGAAAGCAGAAGATATTTACAAGACGGCGTTTCGAACTCGGTATGGACATTACGAGTATCTAGTGATGCCCTTCGGAGTAACGAATGCACCGGAAATATTCATGGACTTGATGAACCGAATCTTTTCACCGTTCTTGGACCAGTTTATTGTGGTATTCATGGACGACATTATGGTCTACTCGAGGAGTTTTGAGGAGCTTGCTGAGTATTTGAAGATCGCACTGCAGACGTTGAGACAGGAGAAATTGTATGCGAAGATGAATAAGTGCGAAGTTTGGCTGGAAGAAGTGAAGTTTCTGGGGCACGTTGTGTTGGGCAGTGGAATCGTAGTCCACCCCGAAAAGATTGCAGCAGTTCGAGATTGGCTTATTCCAAGAAATGTGGCTGAGATAAGAAGTTTCCTTAGATTAGCCGGATACTACAGGAGATTTGTGGAGAACTTCGCTCGTTTGGCAGAACCGTTGACCAAGCTTACGCACAAGGAAGTACCTTTTATTTGGACGGATGGATGTGTATTGGCCTTCGAGACGTTGAAGCAGAAGTTGATAACCGCCCCTATCCTGACCGTACCAGACAATTCAGGAAGACTGGTGATTCACAGCGACGCATCTGGAAAAGGATTGGGATTTGTTTTGATGCAGAATGGGAAGGTCGTAGCTTACGCATCAAGACAATTGAAGACCCATGAGAAGAATTATCCGACTCATGACTTGGAGCTTGCGGCCGTGATCTTCGCCTTGAAAATTTGGAGACACTACTTTTGGGCGAGAGAGTCGAAGTCTTTACAGATCACAAGAGTCTGAAGTATGTGTTCACTCAGAAGGAGTTGAACATGAGGCAACGCACGATGGATGGAGCTGATGGCCGACTACGACCTTGATCTTAAGTATCATCCGGGAAAGGTTAACGTCGTGCCGGATGCGCTTAGTCGGTTACCAGCGATTCAGGTATTGACTGCACAGAGGGAGATCATCGCGGATTTTCGGAGATTTGACTTGGAGGTTATGCTACCACATGCTACGGGACAGTTGATGCAGTTGCAAGTAAAGTCGTCCTTAGTTGAGAAGATTAAAGCGGCACAATCGCAGGATCCTAGACTGCAAAAGTTTCGAGAGCAGGTTGAAGCCGGACTACGAACCGATTTACTGGTCCACGAAGACGGTTCGTTGAGATATGGTAGCCGTGTGTGTGTGCCAAAGGGGGATGTGCGTGAAGAGCTTATGAAGGAGGCACACAGTTCAGCTTACCCTGTACATCCAGGAGGTACAAAGATGTACCGAGATATTCGACAGCACTTCTGGTGGGAAGGTATGAAACGGGAGATCGCTCGCTTCGTGGCTAAGTGCTTGGTGTGTCAGCAAGTCAAGACTGAACACCAAAGGGTTGCTGGTTTGCTGCAACCACTTCCGATTCCTCAGTGGAAGTGGGAACATATAACCATGGATTTCGTGACAGCTTTACCGCGGAGTCCAAAGGGCAACAATGCAGTATGGGTGATTGTTGATCGGTTGACCAAGGCAGCTCACTTTATTCCTTTTCGGGTTGGTCAATCGACGGAGACTTTGGCGGAGCGGTACATGCAGGAGATGGTAAGATTGCATGGAGTACCGGTGAGCATCGTGTCCGATCGGGACACTCGGTTCTTGTCACACTTCTGGAGGAGTTTACAAGAAAGTTTGGGGACTCGATTGAAGTTTAGCACAGCTTATCATCCCCAAACTGATGGACAATCGGAGAGAACGATCCAAACTCTTGAAGTTATGTTGAGAGCATGCATGTTGGACTTGGGAGGATCACCTACACTTGGTAGAGTTTTCGTACAACAATAGCTTCCAAGCGACTATTCGGATGGCTCCGTTTGAAGCTTTGTATGGTCGTAAGTGCCGTTCACCTGTTTGTTGGGATGATGTTGGTGAACGAAGGTTACTAGGACCAGATTTGATGGTACAGACAGTCAAGAAGGTGAATACAATCAGGAAGCATATGAAGGCAGCTCAAGACAGACAGAAAAGTTGGGCTGACACGTCAGGAAGACCTCTAGAGTTCGCCGTGGGCGATTTGGTATTCTTGAAGATATCACCGACTAGAGGGGTGATTCGCTTTGGGAGTCGGGAAAGCTTAGTCCTCGATTCGTTGGACCCTTCGAGATATTGGAGCGTGTTGGAGAGGTAGCGTACCGTTTGGCGTTACCATAGTCCTTGGCAGGTGTGCACGATGTGTTTCATGTATCTCAACTACGGAGGTATGTTCGAGATGAAACCCACGTATTGGATCATTCGGAGTTGACTGTACGGGAGGACCTAACTTTTAAGGAGCGACCGGTTGAAATCAAGGATCGAAGAGAAAAGGTTCTTAAGAACAAGGTTATCCCTCTTGTGCTAGTTTCTTGGGGTAATCGATTGCATGGAGAATCCACTTGGGAGCGAGAAGACGAGATCCGGCAGATGTTTCCTCACCTTTTCCTGTAGCTAACAATCTTGTATTCTTGGAATTTCGAGGACGAAATTCTTTTTGTAGTTGGGTATGATGTAACACCCGAGCCCAATAATACTATTTCTGTTACTGGTTGAGTGTTAGACATTGCTCATTTCAATTATCTTGCTTGTTTGGTTCTTGTTGCAAAATTTTAACCGGCTAGGTCATTTTTGCCTATAACAAATTTTAACACCTAAAATGAAATTAAAAATATCCATATTGGCCTACTCGTCACCACTATTCGCGTGGTAGCGTCCGCGCGTCGAGATTTCATCCCGTTCGGTGAAACGGGCGAGTTTGGACGGCTACGCGCGCGTGCAAGTGTCCGACTTGGGGGCATGCATTTTAATCATAAAACATCTCATTTTAAAATTTGGAACTCGCTTAAAATCCTATTATTTGAATTTCAAATATTTGGGCGCAACCCGGGCGCGATTTGGAAATATTTCATTTAGCGCCAAAATCCCAAAATTTAATATAATCTTTAAAACCTTAGTATATTTTATAACTATAATAATCTTACTGTTATTATTATAATCCTCTGAAAATTTCTTTAACCTTCACGAATCCTCTTTCCCAGCCTATCGCGAGCTTCCACCTCCGCTGGGCCCCACTATCTCTATCTCTATATCTCTCTTCCTCTGTCTCTCTCTCTCTCTAAATTCTCATTCTCTCTCTCTCTCTAACTGCCTCTCTCTCTCTCCCGTATATATATATATATATTTTCTCGCCTCATCCTCGCCTTCGCAGAGAAACCCACGCGAACCCAACCCTAACCCCATCGCAACCCTCGCCGCCCTCGCCTTCATCCTTCACCATCTCTTCACCCTTGCCCTCTTCATCATAACCTTCACCTTCATCACCTCTCTCTCTTTCCCAGAGCTCCAAACCCACAAACCCAGGAAACCCAACTCTCCGACCTCGTCGCCGTCACCCTCGCATTTGCCGTCGACCTCGACCTCTTCACCTTCGTCCTCGCAACCACCACCTCCACTTCCTCTCTTCAACCCTGACGACCCAAACCCTCGACGAGCTTTACCTGCAACCCACCCGAGCCTCGTCGTCGTCGCTGCCCGAGCTTCGTCCACCGCAGCCCCATGCCGGCACCACCATCGCATGCGCCCTGACCTCCTCCTCACCTTACCGTTGCCATCCCTCCTTGCTCTCTCCCTCCTCGTTGTCGTCTCAGCTCACCTCGCCCACAGCCGCTTGATCTCTGACGGCAGCGCCGTCGACGATCCCTCGTCGGAGTTCATCTCACGGCTCCTGCTACCTCCGGGCGACGAGGTTGAGGGGTGCGAGCAGACCTACGGCTTCTTGCCGTGCACGACGACTGTGCTGGGAAACTTGTTCCTGGTGCTGGCCCATGGGTTCTTGATGATTCAAGGCGCCGACGTACCTGTCGTCGGGGAGCGAGCTGCTGCTTGAGATCCTGGGGTTTGGGATCGTTGGGGGACTGTTCTTGCCGATCCTTGGCGCGCTTCCTGGTGCGTTGCTCATTTTAGTATCTGGACTTTCTGGAAGTAAAGAAATGACTCAAAAGCAGGTTTTGATTGGAATGGGCTCGCTTGCCGGTTCAACTGTCATGCTATTGACAATACTATGGGACTCTTGTATTGTTGTCGCCAAGTGTGATCTTTCAGAGAATTCAACTACAATAGATTTGCAGGATACAAAAGGGTTCAATCTTTTGATCTCCGGATTCCGACCGTGCCGGCGATGTTTCCCGACGACCCAGCAGGGACCCTTGACCCGTATGTTTCCATCGTGCGTTGTTTGGACTCTTTCCGTATGCCGTACGTGCGTCGCGACTTTGCCGACACCAGACACATATCCGTTTCACGTTCCGTCCAGGCAAGTATTACTTGCTACATGCTATGCTATACAAATTAAGTGTGCTTGACTCATTAAACCTGCAAAGATTAACTAGTGTTGTTACTTTTCTCATTTGGACGAAATATGATATATATCACGATACTGTAACCTAAACCGTATTTTGCCACTGTAACCCTAATAACAAAACTACCAGTTAATCATTTTGCTATTTAAAGGACGATAATCGTACACATATAGCTTCTTTACTTTCTGTTATTGATATTGCACTACTTTGTAATTATCGCACCCCAAGGGTGCTCGAACCTGTTAATACGATAATACAACTGCATCATATTAATGCACCATTGTGATTAAATGAACTGTTGTTGTTGTTTACTTTATTTCCTGCTGTTATTCCTTATTCGATTATATACCTGTTGTGAGCACACCTTCGATTGCATTACATATGGACCTGACCTTGCTACAGATGACATATTTATACATACCGATGCACCGGACATGGTACCCTTTACTACCAACTCAACCTGTTGTACCATGACCTGACTTGTTACCTGATCTCATGCCTAATGCCAACAAACCTGACTTGGGGTCCTCATGGACCATTCCTGTTGTCTACCCAGACAGACCTGCTTTTACCTGATCCTGTGTTGGCATTAGTTCTTGATTACTGAATACCTGACCTGACATACATAACTTGGGGGTATGGGGAAATCAAAGGTGAAACCGACTTGTAACTCAACAGTTCGATACCTGTTCTGATCAGTCTTACGGGCTTGGCCAGTCCGGGAGTGATGATGCTGACATCACTCGTCCATCCTGCTACCTATTACTGCCTAGCGGCACGTCTCGGATTCAGCCCCGAGGGTCTTGACCGTGGTCCCGGGCATACATGGGATACTATTGAGTTACATCGATGAGTCATCAATTGGTTTCAAAGACTTTAGAATAGAAAACCTGATAGAACAGTTTAGTTACCCACTGCACATTACCCTGCACTGTTGTTTCATATTATTGCTTTATTCATGTTTATCCCTGCATTGCTTATTACAATGTTCATATTATATTATTGGTTGACATGACGCGCTGACGTCTGGGTTTTGCATGGCCCAGATTCTTTACCACTGTCGCCGACCGAGCAGGAGTACTTCAGCCAGCAGGCTGATTTGTGAGTTCTGTAGTGGTTAGTTCATTTATTGCATTTTATTTCCAGGTGCGATCCCGCATTATGGGACGTACCTTTCTATTATTGTATTGGATCATTTGCTTCCGCACTTAGTTATTTTGACTCTTGTTATTTTGGATTTGGACATGTGTTAGATAGTTTATTTATCTTGTTCTTGATATCTCTACAGCCGTAATGTGACTGTGGATGGATACTTCCTACCCACAGGTAGCATGGTTGGCTATGTCACGTGCCCAAACTTGCGTACTCTGGGAAGCGGGGCGTGACAACCAAAGCCCTCATCAAGAGGCCACTGAGCAGCTTCCCTGCCCGGTCCATCCTTAGCGGGTAGCTCCTACCCATCTACACTAAAGATCAAAGCTCTCATCAAGAGGCTGCCGAGCAGCTTCCCTGCTCGGTCCATCCTTAGCGGGTAGCTCCTACCCATCTACGCTAAGGAACAAAGCCCTCATCAAGAGGCCATCGGCGCTCCCTCTTTAATGCACGATCTCCTCTCTGATCCGCTGACGTTATCGGGGATGCGCCTAACCGCCTCGGAAATCCGCACTGACGAGGTCCTTAACTACGAACTGAGCCCGGGGAACCGATCAGACTACTCTCGATCTGACCCATAAATAGATCGGGACGAGAGTGGGGGGCTAATGATGATGCTCATAATCGGGAACCCCCAGATCATGACACGTGGCATATGACGAGTCCCGAGGCACACGGAAACAGGGCATGAACCACGCATTGGACGCATCCCCCGGGCTATCGTCCCGCTAAGGATAGACCCGACCTCCGAGGATGCCGTGAACGTTCCTGCGCTCGCCATGTAAACGGCCATTGGCTCGCCTCCGAGCCCTCCTACATACCAAGCTCCTCGGCCATTCGCATCCGAGCTATCAAGGAACCGAACTAGCTCGGCCTTCCGCCCTCTTTTAGGCCTCTTGCCGAGCTAGGCTTCTTCAGTTCTATTAGACGACCTAGAACGCGGGTCATATGCGCCTCCGCCATGGCTCCACGAATCTCGCCATACGTGAGATATCCACCGCCCTACGATCCCGCATTCCACGCCGTCGCATTCCCCCATTAACGGGCATATCTCGTCATTAATGAGGGATCCCGCCATTCACGTAGGCGTAACGCCAGGGGCGTAACGGCCAGGGGCGTAACGTCCGGCGAGGATCTCGCGCCAGCTAGCTCATGGCAGCTGCTATATAAACCCTCTCTCAAACGACTCAGGTAACGAATTTTAACTTCAATAGGCCGTTACTCTGCCCAAATATTTCGACTAACTTGATCGTCGGAGGGTCCACGGTGGTACAACCACCCCGGGACTTCTTTGCAGGTAGCTCGGCTCATTCCAAATCAAGCCCACTGAGATCCACACGTCTCGGGAAGCAACCCTCAAATCCAATCCCAGCCATTCATCAACGCTCCCGACAGATCGACAGAAGACAACAACTGAAGGAGATCCTGACCCCCATCAGGAAGTAATGGTTTTGGAAGTTATTTCCGGATTCAAATGCTTTTTTTGATAGAATAAGTGTTCGGAAGTTACTTCCAAATGATGACATGGATCGTATGTGACATGACTACTTTCAAAAATTTATTCCCCTCATTTTTGTAGGAAATGGGTATAGAGCAGAAGGAACAAGACAATAAATAATTTTTTAATACTTCTCTATATTATTTTCTCGAAAAGAAACATATGGCTCATGTTTACTATTGTAACCCAAACCCTTTAGACGATGATGACATTATTGCATCATTTTGCAAAAAGAAATAAAAAAAAGAACAAAAATCTATCGCCCCATGCTTCACCATAAGCTTGTCTACATCATATATAGAAAAAGACAGAGAATATCCAACCCAGCTCTTTCTCACACCTCCCAAGAAAAAGGGCACAAGAAAACTTAATTCATTTCTCTCTCTCGCGTACACACATATCTTCCTAAAATACAAAAAGAACATCTTCCTAATAAATTTTAAAATGTATACAAAACATTAAAAAAATTCTTCAAAGCATAGATTATTAGCGCAACCATTTAATCGTGGCACTATCAACAAAACAGCCAACCGAGGAAAAAAATTTATTTAAAAATAAATAACACGGAACAACAACGACAATTTTCGTTAATAAAAGAAGAAAAATTTTCATCTTAAAAACGATGGATGTCTTTAGAAATTTTCATGTGATGTTCAGGGAAAAAAATTTATACACACTTTCGATGTATCACATGTGTAAAATATACACACGTGCATCACATGCGCAAAATAGTAGTATAATTATTTTTTTCTCATTCGAGAAGTACCAAAAGTTACTTTATAACTACTTTTTTTTTCAAAAATAAGCAAACAGAGTGACTTCTTGAACTTTTACTACTTTTTTTTTCAAAAATAAGCAAACAGAGTGACTTCTTGAACTTTTACTACTTTTTTTTTCAAAAATAAGCAAACAGAGTGACTTCTTGAACTTTTTATAACTTTTTATAAGGCATCATTTTATTTTTGAAGGTTATTTGAATGATATTGCCCGTACTACCGATCATTCAATGGGGCCTTAAACAAGGGGCGGTCACAAGTGGAGGTGCATTGCCTCCGCATAGAATGTCCCCGATCTAATCAGGATAAGCTTTAAAATTGGCAAGAAATAGCTTATTTCGCTTAATTTGGTCATGAGCTGCGAGTTTTATGCGGCCATCCGTAGAAATCATCTGGTGCTTGGAAAAACAAAAAGGGTGAGCGTGTGTTTTTAGTCACGATATACTAGCATGGACGACACGCACTCAAGTTGGACGTACCTCATAATAACTTTGTTTTATTTATAATTATCTCTTATGTTCACAAACAACCCTTTAATCTATGTATTTATACATGATAACCTTAACTGTCATGATCCCCCAAAAGCTTAAATTTAATATCACTATAACATTTTATGAAATAAGCAGCACATTTTTTTTACATTTTGTTTATACATTTAGTAACGAGGAAAAGAGGGTTTATGCAACCCAACCCTGCACAACCAAGGAAAAAATGAGGTTGGACGACCAGACCAGTCCGTTTTGGTTGCATAAGGGTTGCGCATACCTCCTTTTTATTAATGCTTTTATTTTAACATATCATACAAGTTGATTGACAATAAATCCCAGCTATAATCGTGAATGCATTTCAAATAGTTTGTAAAGTATTTCTTAATACAATATAAACATTGCACATACAAAATTTAAATAAAACTAATTAAATAGTACGAGAGATCTGCGATAGCTCGATAAGATCAAGACGCTTTAATTTGGAGACGCCGAATGAAAAACATGCATTTCTAGCAATATTTAATCAAGTATAATAAAACGAAATTAGATTTTATTAGTAAGGTAGAGATAGTTTCTATGATAAAGAAAATATAGGGTGGTTCTTTTTCTACTTTTTTTTAATGAGGTTTTTGACCCAAAATTTATGTGTCATAAAATTGAACACTCAACTTCAAGACAAATCTATAACCCTTTATTTTCGCATTATAATAATGAGGGGTTTGGATTAGAGTGGTTAAGAAACCGTGGGCCGATGCATACAATTTCTAGATAAGGACACGTGATTTATAATCATAAATCTGGGGTTCGAAATGTAAAAAGGCCTCTCCTCAGTATTAATACTCATCTTAGGTGGTATCGATGCGCCCTCGAGATTGAAAAATAAAAAGAGCGAGAGAGGAATTTCCTTCACCTTCGTCGGCTTCCATGGATCCTTACAAGGTACCTCTCTTTTCCAATTTAGGGTTTCGTCTTCAAATTTCATTTATCGTCGCTTAGGGATTTGATCAAATCTTTTGATTTTTTTGCAACAGCATCGCCCATCGAGCGCCTACAGCTCGGGGTTTTGGACCACCAACGCGGGGGCGCCTGTTTGGAACAACAATTCGTCTCTCACTGTTGGATCTCGAGGTATTTTTGATGAATTTTGGATGTGATTAAGATATAGGTTTAATCTTTTTGCGTTTTTTCTTGATTGGTTTCGTAGTAGGGAACGCAGTATTTTTGGATGCAATTTTGGATCTCGAGTTATTTTTGATTAATTTTGGATGTAATTAAGATAAAGTTTTAATCTTTTTGGGTTTTTTCTTGGTTGGTTTCATATCAGGGAACACAATTTTCTTATTTTATTCAAGGAAAGTGTTTTGAACAGTAAAATGAGGGGGATGGGGCGGAGATTTGGGGCTAGAGGCCCACAGAATACTAGGGCGCAATTTCGTTATCACAATTTGCATGTTAATAACATGATTTTATTCCTGTAGGGAAATTGTTAACTATGATTAGACAGGAAGCGTGATTTGATTAGAGACTGCTGCAAAATGTTTTTTTTGTGGGGTTGAACTGGCCTGTGGGGCTTGTAAAACGGTTTCTTGCGGCGGTTTTTGGTGTCGTATTTGATTGTTGTTGGTATTTGATAGATAAACAGTTGCAATAATTGCATCATTGGTAAGATATAAATTGAAGCGGGGAAAGCCTTTTAAAGGTCCGGAGTTACTTTTTCTGTAGGTGATAAAATGACCTGGTTCATGCTTGATATATAAAAAATATGCAGATTTTTTTGTGGGTTAAAGGGTAAACTCATTTATGAAATTATAACAGGGTGAAAAACATGGGAGGATCTGTAAAAAGATAAAGGGATTAATAGTTTATTGGATCTCAAGTTCTTGTGTCCTATTTGTTATTATTATTGTTTTTGCTTTTTGTTTTGGCCTGTAGCTTACGCAAGAACAGTTAGTTCTCTAAGTCAGTACCCCACTAATATCTATGTTAGCTGAGATTTGGATGCATAGCTGTGACGTTTCAAAGTAGTCATCTATTTTAAATTTTTATGTCGTTAATCATGGCATGAACAAATATTTTATGTAGTATAACATAAGTTTGTGATATTTAAAAAAAAAAGTTTGCTGTTATAAGAACCAAGAAAAAATTGATATTTTCTAAGATCACACCAAAACCTTAATATTTTAAAGAACACCCGAATCTTCTCGGTTAACTAAGAAAACTACCTTGTTGGCCAGGGGTAGTTTAGTTTGTCAATCAGTCAAATAGTTAGGGTAACTAGGTTAAATTACATCTTTCCTACCCTCTTCTCTCTTAAAACCCTATTTACTGTCAACTTTCCCTTCCCTGTTCTCATTTGTCCTAAACTCTTCTTTGTCTTCTCCTTCCTTCTTATCTGAAAGGTAACTTCACCATCCCATCGAGAAACAATTCAATCTTTTATGGTACAACATTGAAGCAAGATGAGTGGTTACTTAGATATGAGTCCAACATGTTAATTTTTGTGAGCTACCACAATGAAACATATAGTGTGAGTAGCCTCCTTATAGCTTAAAAAATATTTAATGAGACCTTATAGTTGTTTCAGCTGTAAAAATTTATCTTAATCTATATCAGTGCAACTTGCAAGGGTAAGCGATGGTAGAGATCTCAGGCTAAATTATTCTTGGCTTGAAGCTAAGTTTGCAGCTCATAGTAGAACACAAGGTGGACTTGTGGAGGGATCTGTTCAACTTTGGCAATTGCTGACTCAATAACTGTGGCTGAAGCGTAGCCATTAAACCCATTTAAACTTCGTTTTGAGTCGTCAGAAGGGTATTTTGGTATTCTTTTCTCGCTCTAACAGCTATCAGTAACAGGTAATAACGAAATATGAGTGAGAAACGGATGAAAGTTAACTAGAGGGGCTAATAAGTTTGATTAGAAGATTTTGGTGTTGTGATTCTGAAGAAAAGAAGATTTTGGTTTGTTTTTTAAAGATCCTAAAGGTACGGGTGTCCTAAAAAACCTTAATAAGAACATTGTTACTTTAGTGTACGATACACGTTTAATCTAATACTTGTTTTGTATCAAGAATTTATGTTGTGTTGTGTAACAGTTTTCATTATGAATGACATCTTTGTTAGAATCTCCAAAAATACATTCTTATGGGAAAACATTAAACTCTTATTGCATGTGGGAGTGTAAATATGATACCAGTGTTGGTTCTACCGACGAAACTAAGGACTTTCACTTGGACAAATATCTATGCAATTCCTGCTAATTGTGTGGGCTAAAGATCTTGATAATTGTACACCATTAGATTCCGTATTCTTCTGTTCATGCTTGCAGGTTACATGGATAGAAACTTAATCATTAGTTCATTATATTGAAAATCTAATGAATATTTGGAAGTGTTGTAGATTCTTTCACCCAGTCGCTTATATAGTTCACCGATCATTCCCATATTGATATAGAAATTTAATTATTACATTGAAATTCTAATGAATATTTTGGAAGTGGTAACCAAGTGGCTTAAATAGTACAGAACATTCTCAAAATTTTCCAAGTTTCACTTATGGTCATGCTTGACATCTCAATATTTTCTTGACATGGACAACCTTTTTAATTAGGAGTTTCAACCTCAGGCAATTTTTCTCTTCAGGGAATCTTCTATTTTAGTAATCATAGAGTCACAGATAAGTCCGTGCATAATTATATAAAGTACAGTTATTAACTCTTTGAGCCAGTCACTTTATGCATTAGGTAAAAGAAAGACGGGCAGCACAAACCGGATGTGATAGTAGTGTAGTTAATTAATAAAATGATGGCTGTGTTTTGCTGCACACATATTCCACAGCCGGAGTTGTAAAAGTTTCTTGGAAGTTAATAATTTTTCTGATGGTTTCTTGTTTCTGCCAGATCGCGTCCTTAAATTAATTATAGTTGCCCGGGTATGGATGCTTGATGTTTTATTGCAATTTCTAGGGATTTTTAGTGGTCTTTACCCATGCTATAACTTTCTGTTGTGGTATACTGGTATATATGTCAATTTCTTCATTGTTAACAGATTTTATGTTTTAAAAGTTGTTAATATCAATGCTTAGAAACATTCAGCTTAGAAAAACTAAGTTGGCATGAGTCGGTTCTTATAACCTTCATGTTTACTGCATTGAATGATGCTAAATCCTATTTTTAACAGGGCCCATTCTTCTTGAGGACTATCATCTCATTGAGAAGTTGGCACAGTTTGACAGGGAACGCATCCCAGAGCGTGTTGTTCATGCTAGGGGAGCGAGTGCCAAAGGCTTCTTTGAGGTCACTCACAATGTTTCTCACCTTACTTGTGCTGATTTCCTTCGGGCACCAGGGGTGCAGACCCCTGTCATTGTTCGCTTCTCTACTGTCATTCATGAGCGTGGGAGCCCTGAAACATTGAGAGACCCTCGAGGTTTCGCTGTGAAATTCTACACCAGAGAGGTTAGAATTCTGTTATGTGTTTATCCAATGCTTCAATTTGAGGCTTTTCTAGTTATTGCGGACATCTTTTCTGCATGGGTGTAGACATTTGAATTTTGTTTCTTTCTTTATTCCACAAATTGTCTAATTAAGATTGGAAAATCTAGAATTATTGTTTACTACGAGTTCTTCAATTTATGTGATGTTTTGCAGAATTTATATCAAGATCTTTTTGTTATTGCTAGTAAACCTCCAAATTATGATTATATGTGCAACGTGCACACACATCATTAACCAGTTAAATAAAGTTATCTTCATACTTGAGTTTCTCTATCTATCCACTGAGTTACCTTATACTGACATGCAAGCTTTTTCTTACAGAAGTCAATCTCACATATCACCGATATTTAGCTTTTGGAGTTGCAATCGATGCATAAGAATTCATTTTCCCATGAACATGCTGTAGATAGCGCTCCTCCAGGGCAGAACATAACAATGTTCTCTTTTATTGTCCTCAGGGTAACTTTGATCTTGTTGGGAACAACTTCCCCGTCTTCTTCATCCGCGACGGGATAAAATTCCCCGACATGGTTCACGCTCTCAAGCCAAACCCTAAATCCCACATCCAAGAAAACTGGCGAATCGTTGACTTCTTCTCTCACCACCCTGAGAGCCTCCACATGTTCACCTTCCTCTTCGATGATGTCGGCATCCCACAAGACTATCGCCACATGGATGGGTCAGGAGTCAACACCTACACCCTCATCAACAAAGAAGGCAAAGCTCACTATGTAAAATTCCACTGGAGACCAACTTGTGGCGTGAAAAATCTGTTGGAGGAAGAGGCTGTTAATGTTGGAGGCAATAATCACAGCCATGCCACTAAAGATCTCTATGATTCAATTGCTGCAGGAAATTATCCCGAGTGGAAACTTTTTATTCAAACGATTGATCCAGATTATGAGGATAGGTTTGATTTTGACCCGCTTGATGTGACTAAGACTTGGCCTGAGGATATAATTCCTCTGCAGCCAGTTGGGCGAATGGTGTTGAACAAGAATATCGATAACTTCTTTGCGGAGAATGAGCAGCTGGCATTTTGCCCGGCTATTGTTGTGCCTGGGATTCATTACTCAGATGATAAGCTGCTTCAGACAAGGGTTTTCTCATATGCTGATACTCAGAGGCACCGCCTTGGGCCAAACTATTTGATGCTTCCGGTTAATGCTCCTAAGAATGGCCATCACAATAATCACCATGAGGGTTTTATGAATTTCATGCACAGGGATGAGGAGGTTGATATCTCAATTTTGCTTGCTCACAATCAATAATTTGGATGATTTTTATTTTTGGTTAATCCAGGTGTGATTGATTATTTTATATGGGCATTTTCAGGTGAATTATTTCCCTTCAAGGTATGATCCTGTTCGTCATGCGGAGAGGTTCCCGATACCACCTGCTGTTCTTACTGGAAGACGTGAAAAAGTAAGTGTTGCTTATGATAAATTAAACTTATTATGCTTGTAGATATTATTTGGAATCGGCATGAAGGAAACCTGTAAGGAGTCCAAATCACCCCATTAATGTTTACCAAGGCAAAGAACAATAGTTTCAACCCTTGAAAGTGCCTCCCTTCTTTTTCCTCACCTCTCTTCTCCCTTGGAGAATGACAATCATATTTAAATTGTTTGAAGTTGAAATGATTGTCAGTAAATTATGTACTAAGGTTTATTATTACTATTATTAGAAGTGGTGGTAGTGGTCTCTTCTCCACGCCCCACCCCTCCTTTTTTTGGGATAATCATGGTGTTAACCACACCAACATTCATTATAGATTAGTAATGAAACACAAAAGTTCTAATAATTCTCTGGTCAAACGCGAGAGTAGTAGTAGTTGTCTTTCTTTATCACTGAACAAAAAGAAAGAAAGAAAGAAAGAAAGAAAGAAAAAATTAAGTCCGCTATTATATGGTCCATATCTGTTCCCTTGTTCTACTTTTGCATTGATGTTAATCTTTAGCGCACTTAAATGCTGGTCATGTGAATTGAGTATGTTTAAGTCAGGAAATTGATTCCTATGATTTCTGTTGAATTTAGGTTATTATTACTAAGGAGAACAACTTCAAGCAGCCTGGAGAGAGATACCGCTCTTTTGATCCTGCTAGGTTTGTGCCTTTAGGCTTACATTGTGCTTGCGCATATATTGTCTTACACCTTCTTGTATTTACTTCCCTTTCATTTATCTTTAGGCAAGAACGATTCATTCGAAGGTGGGTGGATGCACTGTCAGACCCCAGGGTCACCCACGAGATCCGCAGCATTTGGATTTCATATTGGTCCCAGGTCAGTCTTCCTAGCTTATAAACTAGGTTATATTTCACTAAAATACCATTAAATTTCGGCTCGCTTTTATGATGAATATTGAATCTCATTTGTCTGTTAATTCCAAATAAGTACTATGAACATGATAAATATCTAATAAATACCTGCCCTTCAATTTACAAATTTAATGCCGTACACTGCCATCTTAATTCAGTTTTTGTATAAAATTGAAAAGAGTAGAAAGTTATGGTGTTTGTTTGCAATGACTGAAGTTTATTAGAAGTGTTGAAAGCTCATTTGCTGTAGTACTTGAGTCTATAACTTGATTGTGCCTATACAATCTACGGCTTTAATCATCGGGTTACTTATTGCGGGCTATGCTTTTTCCAATTCAGGCTGATAGGTCTCTCGGACAGAAGCTGGCAAGCCTTCTTAACGTCAAGCCAAGCATGTAATGGGTTTCAGGCGTCTAAAGAGAGTTTTATACAAAATAAAAAAAGGGTGTCTTGTTGTCTGAAGATAAAACTGTAACTTTTGTGTTGATCTCAGTGAACTCCGAAACGTGAACGTTTGAGTCTTGTCCCTGCTACTGTTCTTCTAATAATGTAAAAATATGCATTGCAAAGGAGTTATTTGAAATATAGAAATTGTGTTACGACAATTGAGCTTTTGCTTTTTGACGAGTTACATGATGTGCTAAATAGGCGGGAGAATAGGATACTGGATTTTCTCCCGAACATGCCTGTTGTCGAAGGATCATTTAACTTGGATGTGTGTCCATCTGAAATTGTAGTCTACCGATAAACCCTCCTTACCGTTGAACAAATGATATGGGTTCAAATCTTGTTTGGAGCCGGTTCTGATTGAAATTGTAGTCAACCGATAAACCCTCTTTAACGTTGAACAAACGATATGGGTTCAAATCTTGTTTGAAGCTGGTTCTGACTTATTATTCGAATGCCATTTTAGTATTGTACGGTATTACGAGTATTATGCTTAATCTATTGTTGATGCTGTAGGCTATCTAGGATTCGGAAACATGGGGAGTGACAGCATTAGCATCTCTAAGCTTTGGGAAAGGAATTGACTGAACAGCAGAAAAAAGAGTGAGTGACAATGATAGGATGCTCAAAATTAAACCAAAAATGCGGTGCTTTGAATTTAGTTTGCCTATGTGCATCGTGATGCCTCCTCTCAATATGCCCAACGGCAAATTGAACCCCTGAGAACGAAGACAAGTCTATCTACCTTCAACATTTTTCGATTTTTTTAAGATGCACCCCCTAATTTTGCTTTCGACATGAGAGTATTGTTATGAATCTTTTAAGTTAAAAGTATTTAAATCTAACCCTTGCATGTTTTTTATTTAAGGCAAGACATGTCGGGAACCCCCCCACCCAACACACCCAGCTCTAATCTTCATTAATATGTCCCGTTGCTTCGTAAATCATCATACTTAAGCCGTAATAATTTTTGTAGGGTTAATTACACATAGAAACTATTTGAGGTTGGGCACTTCATAAGCACTTACGTCTTTTATGGTTAATAGATATTTTCCCAATACCCATTTTATCCCTTTCTTCTTCTTTTCTGCTCCTAAAAAAACCAATCTTTAATGCTAAAATACCAATATTTTAGTCATAATCTAAAAGCTTAATGTTGTCTTTTCTTTCATTACACCTTTAAACTTTATTCCTAGTACTAAGTTTTTAACCCTACTATAAAAGCTTGATATTTAACATATTCTCACCATTAATTTCAGGAAGGAGAAAAAAGAAATTTAAGATGGGTATTTTTCAATTTTATTTTATTATCATTTAATCTAGTTGATTTTGTTAAGATTTTTCATTGGATTATTAGGGTTATGAGTTTTTAATGCTTGAAGATGGAGAGGAAAGGGATAAAATGGGAATTATAGAAACATTTTTCAATTAGAGGGGGTAAAACGCTTATTATGATACTTTAAGGGATATAAGTGCTCGACCCCCCATAGTTCGGGGGTGTATCCGCAATTAACCCTTTTTTATAAGCAAACTTTTTTGGGTAAATTGTCAAAAAGCCGTCGGTCCGCTCAGGAGTTGTCTAAAACCCCTTGATATTTTTGAAATTGTTGGGATGGGCCTAACATTCAAATCTTTATAAAAAAAACCTCTGAGCTGCATTTCATTTAGGTCTTTATCTCTCCTCCCCTCAACCGTTTAGATATTACAGGCAACCGCTTAGATATTATGAGCAACTAGTATAAAGAGATTTTTAATTGGGCCCAAGGTTTTTTTAACAAGATCAAGAGGCTCGGGTTTTTTTTACACAAGTTTGAAGCGGTCCGGGGACTTTTCGACATTTCACCTTTTGCCTCTGCTTGGGAACTTTATGGCCCCCGTTAAGCCATTTGATCAATTTCAGCAGAAACAGAGTCACAAACTGCAGCCTCAAGAGGTTTTACATCAGCTAAAAATGGCTACAACAGCTGCATTTTAAATAGAATACAGGAAATACAGTAAGTGTAGCATATACCTGGACAAAAAGAGCTTTTCCTACGTTAAAGAATAAAAGTTTGGATCATTTCTCGATTTTTGCATGTTATACTTGCGCAAGGACCATGCTAATTTTCTTTGTATCGCTCCAGTTTTATCGGATGTCTCCGAAAAGACTAAAAATAGATATTTGCTAATAATATCCTTGGATATTTTTAAAAATGGATATTTGAATTAAATGTATTTTGGGTATAAAATAAAGTTCACGGATAAAGTTGATGTGTTTAGAAGTTTTGCAATTTAGCATTTTTTAAATATAAATTTTGACAAAAAATTTACATTTCATCCTGCTTAGGGTAAATTGTCAAAAAGCCCTCGGCCTGCTTCAAATTTGTGTAAAAACCCTTAGGCTTTTTGACCTTAGGCCCAATCAAACTCCAATGTATAAAAATTGCATGTAATATCTAAGCACTTACATATAATATCTAAATAGTTGCAGCCCATAATATCTAAACGGTTGCATATAAAATTCAAACGGTTGAGAGAATATAAGGCACCTAAGGCCATATTTGGATAGCCAAAGTCCGATGAAAAAATCATAGATTTCCTTTTTCCATTGGGTTGGGCTAATCCAAATAAATTGTTGTTTGGGTGAATTTTTGATGAATAATTTCAATGGAAAATGATCCATAAATATCCATCTTCCAGTGAATTCTAAAAATTATTAAGGACCTAAATTTTCTAATCCAACCCCCCTTCTTTCTTGAAATATCACATTAATCACCTCTCTCTCTCTCTCTCACTCACTCTCTCTCTCTCTCTCTTATTTTAATGTTATCCTTTTCCCAACCATCTAGACATGCATTATGTTATCAAAATGCATTGGAATTTAACTTTTGGAATGCACATGCATTCCAAAACATTTTAATTCTAAAGTAACCTTTATGGACTGCAACCCTAACTATCTAAACACAGCCTAAACGGTTTTTATAAAGATTTTGAACAGTAGGCCCTTTCCAACCATTTTGAAAATAACATGGATAGACAACTCCCAAACGGCCGGGGGCTTTTGACAATTTACCCATCGGCTTATTAACTCAGACAATTTTTTAGAATAAGCCTATTTAATAAAATATTATTAAAAAAGTCACTTTCAAAATATATTACAAATGCAGGCCATTTTTGGCCACTGGGTGCCACGCCAACGTTAGATCAGCGCGGGCGTTGGGGGTTTTTAAATTTTTTTATAGGGACGCACTTTAGAAGTGCGCCTCATACATCTGTATGACGCTCCCCAGCAGAAATGTATGGGCCCCACTTTTGAAGTGCGTCCCATACATTTGTGCGGCTGCCCCAGCTGTAATGTATGGGGCACAGTTTGGAACCGCGTCCCATACATTTTTAAATGGGGCGCATGAGGCTTAGATATTTCAGCTTGTCATAGCACAATGAAGTATTATAAGGCTTTGTTTGAATGCAACCCATCCCATGGAAAAAAAGTCCAGATACCATTTTTTTCTCTGGATTCTCCCAATCCTGCAAAAGGGTCTGTTTAGATAGGGTTTTTTCTCTTTTAATCCAAAGACAAAAAACGCTCTATTTTGACTCTATCTACCGGATAGAAAAAAATTATCTAGAGTCAATTTTTTTCTTCCCAACTTTCGTTCCCTCCCCCCCCCCCTATTCTTCTTCCTCCTCCTCCTTCTCTCTTTTCTCAAAAAAAAGTTTCCATCTTTTCAGAAATGCCCAACATTCTCTGCCACCTCCTCTAACTCAAAATCAAAAAGAAAAAGAAATGTAGAAAAATCAAACTCAACAACAACAAATCTTCTAGAACCCTAAATCCTGTCATGCCCCACTTCCCAAAATACGAAAATTTCGGGACGTAACAAAACTAGCCATGCTACCTACGGTAAGAAAATATTCTCCCATAGTCATATTACGGCTGTCTATGAGTAATCAAGAACAATAATATAACTGTCTATCTCTAAATATGTCCAAATAGCCGCAAACGATAATAGGAAATAGTAGTGAAAGCAATAAAGATTTAAAAAATAACTAACCATCAATAAGAGCTATATCGGTGAGATGGTCCTCACTGATCGATGATCTTTTCGAAATACTCATGTGCTGAGTCAAGTATCCGGGCCATACAAAATCCAGACGTCAGAGCATCATAAATATCATAATAATAAAATGAGCAATGTACTATAAAATGTTATGTGAAAAAATGAAATATAATTATAAACAAACACTCACAGGTGATATATCGGCAGGCTATAGGTATCTTACATATATTCTAAAGTCTGTGTTTTTAGCTTATCTATCCTAACGGTAAAACCAATTAATGGAATATTCGATGTAACTTAATAGTATCCCGTGCGTGCCCGGGACCACGGTCATGACTCTCGGGGTTGATTCTGAGACATGCCGCTAGACAATAAAAACAATATCATGTACAGACGAATGATGTCAGCATCATTCCGGGGCCCGAAACCCGTATCGACTGATCGATCTTTGGAAAGCAGTGAACTGTTGAGTTACAAATCGGGTATCATTATTTATTTCCCCTTTTCCCCCAGGTTTCGTGTTTAAATCTGGATCACTAGAATGTCTACCTAATACCAACACAGGAATAATCGTGAGCAGGTCTTGTCTAGTAAGATAACAAGTCAGGTCAATCAGGATAACATATCAATATTGTTGGTATCGATAAGTATTACAGGCAGCGGGTATTAACATGATAACAAAAATAGTACAGCCTGACAGCATACAAGTATATTAAGGATAACATAGTCATATCATGCATAAGACCAAGATAATAGTATTAACATGGATAACATATTCAATACGATTAATAACTATAAAAGTGGTTGTTTACACCGGTTTAAGTTTCGTTTACAGATATGTGTGAAAGTAGGCTCATTCATATACACACATGCACACATGTGGGTTGCAACAATACAATCAGAGGAAGAACAGGTGTTAGAAAGGAAGCACTCGATGGTCAACGATAAAAGGAAAGCATTTAAATAAATATTTTATTCTACAGGAAATAGATCACCAAATACGGGATCAAAAGTACAAGGGTTTACAAAACCATGAATAAAGTTTTCTAAAGTCCTCTCCGCCTTCTCCACCATGACAAAGCGGCGATCTTCGCGAGAAGTCGCTCCCCATCGGCTAGCGCCGTGCCCATCGGCGAAAGCAGACATGATGGCCCGCTGAGCTCGTATTTGGCTTAGCAGCTGAACAGAGCGATCCCTCAGAGGCATGGTAATCAAAAGTGCTTCATGAAAGCACTCGATCTTGTCCTCTGCCGCGTCAAGTATCGCCGGAGTCATCTCCGCTGAATGAGGGGGAATGTCATCGAGCACAAACAGGAGGATCATCCGGAGCCAAATGAAGCCGATGGGGAGAGGGGATCCTCTACGAGTCAAGAGCTCATGCAGCACCGTATCACATTGGTCATCCGTAAGAGCAGGATTCACCAAGCGTGCAACAAAATGAGGAATGATTTCCTCGATGGGCACCTCTCATGGCTGCCGATGAGCATGTGGATGATTGCAAGCCAAGACTCTCCTTTGTTAAAATGATTCTCTGAAAGTGAGAGAGAAGAGGAGTATTGTTTCAGATTATAAGGGGAAGTATTTAAGTCTCAGCACAGAAAATGTTGTGCATGGTGGAACTATTTCCAAGCTCTGACGAAAGAAGGCAATGGAAAAGAAAGTTTGACTCGGGAAAAGCAGAGAAAGAAGGAGAAAAAAAACTTTCATCAATGAGGCAGCGCCTCACGTGCTCTCCACGAGGGCGCCAGCGCCAGAGCCAATCTTATAGAATTAAATTCTATGGTGGCGCCTCACGTGCTCCTCACGCGACCGTCAATGTGCAACGCACAGAAGAGTTCATTACATAAGAGTTAAACTCTTAGATGGCGCCGCACGTGCTCCTCACGCGGGCGCCAGTGTGCAAAGTACAGAAATACCCATATTAAGAATTAAATTTTTAACTGGTGCCCACGTGCACAACACGTGAGCGCCGGCGCCTAAGTAGAATTAAATTCTACGATACTCTCTGTCAAACAGAGCTGTTGGATCAAAAATCCAACGGAGATAATATATTACCAAAATATAGAATCAAATTCTATTAGGAGAAAATATCTCCCATATCTTTCTAAATAAGAAAGATACTCTCGGTTGGATCAATGATCCAATAATAGAATAAAATTCTATTTTGGGAATATATTTTCTCAATCTTTCTAAACAAAAAAATATTGCTCCCTGTAAAACAAAGAACCCTTGGATTAAAAATTCAATGGTGATTAAAAATCACCACTTGACAAAATAAATCCTGTATATGGGAGAATATTTTCCCGACCTTGTTAAAAAGAAGAACAACATATTCTGTAAAATCGAAGTTCTTGGATCAAAGATCCAATGGTGGGTAAAATTCCCCAACTCAATTTTGAATTTGATTAAATTAATTGGAATCTCTCAATGAGAGATTTTCTCAAAACCAATTAACAATCTGCCTCCACTATATAAAAGACCCGAGACTTCAAGTCTCGGAGGGAGAGACATGCACACACAGAGAGAGAGAGAGACAGGCACGGGAGAGGGAGAGAAGAACACAACACAGAGAGAAACAGAAGGAAATAGGAAAAACCCCTATAAGCTTCCGAAAAATACAGAAAGCTTCTAAAAAGAATAATAGAGAATTCAATTCTCAAAGAAGAAGAGTTCCATTCTTTAAACCCTAGATAAAGAAACCACATAGATCAAAACATCTCCTTTACGTATCATAACATATCTAAAGGTATAACCCTTCCCGAGAACTCAGTTTTTTCTCTGGTTCTAAGATCCACAAGACAAGTCTCCCACAAGTTGAGAATTTAATTCTCATCGGGAAGATCTTGTTCTTAAAAATCAAAGATTCAGGGAATAACAAATTTAAAGAGAAAGAATATGGAGTTCATAACACTCCAGGAACTTAGTTCCTTCAAATCAAGAACTTAGTTCTTACAAAACATGATCCCAGATTCTCAAAATAATGATCTTGATGATCGTTAATAGTCAAAATACCATTAACAGAGATTTAAGTTCTCTAAAGACATCAACAGAGATTAAATCTCAATATAAAAGAAACTAGTGCCTCACGTGTTTCCCACATGGGCGCCCCTCTTTAACAGCGCCTCACGTGAAACACAAGTGGGTGCTATATAAAAAGTGCTTAGCACTTCACATACAGCCAAAACGGCTGGGTGCTTAGCACTGATTGGGTAGCGCCCAACGCCGCACGTGCTCCTCACGTGGGCGCTAAAATAATAAGAGTGCTTAACACTCCATAAAAAAGCCAAAACGGCAGAGTGCTCAGCACTGATTGGGCAGCGCCCAACGCCTCGCATGTTCCTCACATGGGCGCCACCAAAAAAATAGAAAAGAAGAGAGAAAAGTGCTTAGCACTCCACATACAGCCAAAATGGCTGAGTGTTCAGCGCTCATTGGACGACGCTCATAATTAAATACTTCACATGACATCCATGTGCGTGTCAGAGCGTCAAATAAGTGCTTAGCACTTTTGCATAAAAAGAAAAGGGACTGAACAAACATAGCCCAAATAAGTGCTTAGCACTTTTGAATGAAAAAGAAAAAGAGTAGGCGGACTAAGCCTAAATTGGTTAAGTCTATGAAGTTTCTTGCAGCTGAGCTCAAATGCTCTTTTGATAGATCTTAAGTAAAAATGATCCTTAAAAACATTGTTAAACTGATCTTAGTCTCAAACATGACTAATGATCTCTCATTGATGATATCCGAAATGATATTTCTTCCATATCTCCTAAGATAATTTTAGTCTCAAATATGACTAACGATTCTTAGGTCCATCACCCCCTTTCTCTCAAATACGTGATTTGGTTCAAGAGTACATCTTTCCACATTTCTGATATATGTCATTGTAATTCCTCAACGTTTTCAGAGAGATGGCGGCCCCCGACAACCAACGACTCCTTTCATCCTACATTGATGCACCTCCAAATTGACATGAACACTTCAAATCAGACCGCACCCCAAATTAGGTGCATTCCATATCACCATTGTTCACTCCGTCATGTAACAAATACATATGCACGCAAGGTGAATAATGAACCGAAATGTCCTTAAACTAATATTCGCCCTAAATACGGTGATGTTGGACCGAAAAGTCCATAAACTAAAATTTCGCACCAAACATGGCACTAATGGACCGCGATATTCTTAAACTAAAATAATTGGGCCCAAATGCTCATATATTTTAAGTCGATCTTAATCTCAAACCAGAGTAACGGTCCTTAAATAAAACAAGCCCAAATCTAAAATATACGGATTTGGACTAATCCGCGCCCTGCGGACGACGACACAAACTAGTCTCCGTATACAATCCACGGGCAACCTAAACAAATAAAAACACACACGACACGAAGTGAACTTCCGGAGCAGGAGAAAGTGGTTATCGCAATGCAGTAACGTAATTAACTGCAGGGGCTTGCGCCTGTAGAGAAGAGCGTCCCCACAATCAAAAACCCCTCATAAAATGAAGAGGAATCTGATAAAGTCTGCTACAATGGTCGCATCTGTCCAAACCTCCGATGTATGGTGCCATAAATCAACTTCGTATCTTCAGAGAGGTGGACGAATAAATACAAATAGCGTCTGCCCTCAGAATTCAGGCCAGACGTCCCAACGTATCGGTCCGTCTTCCGGCGGCGAACAGATTCTGGCACGCCCGGTGGGACCTTTTCCTCTTTCCACTCCACACTTCGTGTGTCGTATTTCGCGAACAAAATCGCGGTTCGCTATGGTTGCCCTTGGATTTGAGGTACTAATATTTTTTGTCTTGCTTCTTTGCAGAAGAAGAGAAATCGATGGCTTCCAATTGCACCTCTTGCAACATTAGCTCTCACTCCACCCCAGCTGGAGGGGTGACCTACGGGACCAACATGGCCTCTATTTTCTCAATGTTGGTGGGGGCAAGTAACATAAGCCACTATTGAATTGTTCTTTGGGACCATACTACCACCAGTGAGTTTCGGTGCCTCAGCGCCGCAAGAGAAAGCTCCCAAGAAGTCGGTCTTCGATCGACTAGCAACCATAACGGCTCCTCTCAACGGGCCGTCCAAAGCTGATGTCTCAGTCTTCAACAGGCTGGAAAAGAACCCAAACGGGCCCGCAAAGAGGCTCGTGATACCTGAAGGGGCTGCCCCAAAACGGATAGCCCTCCCAACTCTTGCAGGTGAAGCCGTCAAAAGCGCTTCCCCCATTAGAAGATCGGTCTTTGAAAGATTGGCCGTTCCCCTCAAACTCTGCCAAAGACGTCGGTCTTCAACAGGGTGACGCCAACAACAGCCCCTCAGCAAAGTCGGGGGCACGAAGAAGCCGCTGCCAAAACTGAGGCGGTCCCATCTACAAGACACGCTCGACGTCGTCACTGGCGTCGAGTGAGAAAAGGTAGGGGTAACTCCCCCTCTGGACTTATCCCACCATCTCCAATGGTGGAATTTGACGCTGCTGTTCCAACTAGGAACAGTTTTGATTTGCTCAGGAGGGTGCGCAAGAACTCTCCAACGACGGCGCTAAAGAAATCGCCCCCGCCTACAGATGCCACAGTACAGGAAAAGCCGGAGTGCCCCCATCAATGGCTCTCCTCCCAAATTTACAGGGTCTGGCGAAAAGTCCAGGACTCCGTGATTGATCAAGATTACTCTCGTCGACTGAAAAAATCGAAGGCTCGGCAAGAGAAAGACCATCCTTCCATCATACAGCGAGGGACTTCTTCTACACAGGTGCCTGTTACAATGGCTCCTTCAACTTCGACCTCCCACAAAAGGATGATGCCGGAGAAAATCCCATCACCTGCGGCAAATTCCAAAGGTGATGGACCCAAACGCCCCAATTCTGGGGGCATGAGCGTACATACGGTCTACATGGCTTCTGGAAAAGAAGAAAGCCGTGCTTCTGTTGGATATCGATCGCAAACTCGGTCACTGACAAAAGCTTAAGTGCAACAACAAAAGTTCGAGGAGATGCTAACCAAAATGGAAGCACTTACCGGGAAGAAAGAAAGCCCGGACACAACAGCTGAACAACGCTAGGAGCAGGAGACCGCGATACAGAGTTCATGCATAGGGTGCTTGAAAGAAAAGATAAGGAAGCTACCGAGTAGGCTGCTAACATAAAAAAGATGGCTCTCTTGTTCCAAGACATGGTTGGGATGATGATCCAGCCAGAACCCCCAGCTGAGAATCCGCCGATAATTATTGATGATGGCAGAGGGGAAATATCGAACCCTCTTCCAGCTTTATCAACAGCCAAAGAGGAAACGATCTCCAAGACCACTCTTAATGATTATATCGCTCAACAAATATGAGCCCATCAAACTAATGAAGCCGCATGCCAAATCGTCAGAACTGGGCGACCCTCCAGGTTGGTATGACTAAATTAAATACCCGCCGGGATATACGATCCCTAAGTTCCATATGTACAAGGGGACAGGTGACCCACATCAGCACGTCGTGCAGTTCAGAGCTCTGTACAGAAACACTGGAGGCGACAACAAACCGTTGCTTCGCCAGTTCGTTGGCAGCCTGTCAGAGACGACCTTTGAATGGTACTCGGAGCTCCTAAATGACTCCGTGAGAACATTCACAGAGATGGAACTGCTGTTCACACAGCGGTTCACCAGCACAAGTGACTGCACCCCGATCACGGCATTAATCAATACCAGGGTAAAGTCAGGAGAAACCTGGGTCCAATATGCCATTCGGTGGCGGAACCTATGGTCAAAGTACGAACATCGCATTGAAGAATCTCCCGCCGTGGGCATGTTCATCGGGACTCTTGATCCTCAAACGACCGTGTCCCAATTCATGGCATTCTTCAATCCAACCACCTTCCAGGCTTTGATCGATAAACTGGCCCAAATGGACCAGATGGGCCACGGGCCTTCCTCCTCAAATAAGGACCCTCGTTACGCCAAGGGTAAAAGGAAAGCGGCCTTCGTTGCCAACGCTCAACAACAACTGAGTGGCCCAAAACCGGCTGCTCGCCAAAACAACACACGTCCACTCCTGTCCCTGGAAGAAAGGTTAGGACACGCTTACTTGTTTCCCCATGATAAGATGAGGAGACTATTTGTGTTGGCAATGCATAACAAACTCATCACATTGCCAGACCCACGGCGTCTACTGCAACCTGGCGACGTCAACAACTCTAACTACTGCGCCTATCACAGAATGGTGAGCCACCCAATTGAGGATTGCTATGTCTTCAAGAACTGGGTCGAGGACCAGTATCAATAGGGGAAATTCGCGCTGTCTGATAATTGGAGGGTAAACCCACCACAGAAGCACACTCCCAAAAAGGTGGATGCGCCGGGGGCATCATGCTTGCTCGTGGAAGAAACTCCATGGGAAGTCATTCTTTCAGCTAAAATCAAAAGAATGCTAAAGGATCTACAAGCATGTCCCACAGTCAGGTGGAAAAGCCCACTTGAACATGAAATCATTGAAGAGATGCTGAAACCGCGTCCCGTACCGAAGATTGTTGACAAAGGGCAAAATCCCCAAGTCATGCTTCCAAAGTATTCGAAGAAAAAGAAGAAGACCAAGAAACCTGTGCAACCTGCCGAGTATGACGACAAGCGCACGGACCTACAAAAGTACATTGACGTGATGGAGGAGTATAACTAGAAGGCACGGAAACCGATCACGCTCGAAGAGTTCCTCAAGCATATTCTTGATGAAGAAGATGGTGACAACGAAGAGGAAAATGACTCATCAGAAGAAGCCGGGGACCGTGTAGCAAGTTGCCACATGGTCTCCCATTCGTTGTCAAAAAACAACGAGGAGAAACTGGGGGCAGAGTTGGCACTAAAATTCCCGAAACTGCCAGAAGAAGATCCGATCGATAGGCTGTTAAACTAAGCCTTTCACAAAAGAAAATTTGACCAAGAACGCGAGATAGCCATATACAAAAAGGCTAAGCATTGGCGTCAGGATGAAGAAGCAATGGCAAGGAACGAGCTTGCGCGAAGTCTTCGAGGCCGAAGATGATCTACGTCGAGGAGACACTAACCCAAGCTACTACTTCACTAATGAGAGATTAGTGAAGCTAACACCCTATAGTAAAGTGCTAATCTAGTAGAGGATGATGAAGTAGAATTTTTGCTCACTTTAGAATTGATTTTCTCACTAATTTTAAGCTCTCTCACAAAACCTAGTAAGCTCTCTCTTGAGCTTGAGGAAGAAGAAGATGATAATGGATGAGAGAGTGAATGGCAACCATGGGTGAGTTTGTATCATATACTAACTCATGTAGAGACATAACCATGGCTAAGTGATAATGGCTAGGTTAATAAATATCTTAAATAAAACAAAATTAGTGGACTAAGTCAATGCATCCACAAGCTTCTACAAGCTTCATGCATGTGACTAATTTCCAACTAATTTGGATTTACTTTAAATATTTAAACTCTACATTATAATTAGTATGGTGTAAATCTCATACACCCATGTAGTGTGTATCAACAAACATGACACTAAAAATGTATATTAATATATATCACATATATATTATATGCACACAAGTGAGAAAAAGAAATGTTTAAGTGAGCTAATATTAGTTAATGTAATCTAGTATATCACATATACAATTATACATTAAATTATGAAATCAACACTTGATTTAATAATCCGGCTATATCACATACAACCGACTAATATAATTTGTATCAACTTATCGAATCAACACTTGATTCGATAACCCGTCTATATCACATATAACCGACCGGTACGAATAAATCGTGAGAATAGAATACGGTATCACATACTCGTATTATTCTCGGTCCCGCACATATCACATATGTGCTCCTACTATGTTTTTCCTGAGCCAGTGAAAGCTCTGTGTAGGACTCTAAAGACTCATCAATACGCCAGCAGCAGGTGATGATCATATCAAGTACCCACAAGCCGTCAGCGGTACTAGATGGACGTAACGGCTACCCGGGTATTGAGCGATCAGAAGATCAACAAGCAAGCCTGCTCTAGCTCCTGTAAAGCCTGTCAGTAACACTACCGTACAGTCCGGTCTCTTCGTCTGAGATGTCGCATAATCAGTCTAGGGGTGGTAAACGTCAGACCCCAATAACTCGATAAGTCATGCCGATACGAGGCTCATAACGGGTCGAGAAACTATTGATAACACTTACCAGTAAATCTCTAAATCAGCCCTGGCCAGAGACTTCCAGTTATAGCCAATCGAGCACAGCACGGCATCTACCCCTAATACCGGGAGAGACGAAATCCCCTCTTATCGCTCATTGCCTCCATGTGACTCGGCGAGTCCTTCCAGTGTACCCATTCTCCACTGAGCACCCGTTTACCATCTCTGATGTCAAACACCAATGGATATGGGATCATCTATCGCCTATCTCATGGTCGAGAAGCGTATACGCTAGTATACTCTGGTATATCGATGCCATGTCTAGATACACCCACGACTAGGAACATTAAAGGATGAACTTATGGACTACCATGGCCCTACTAGTATGATCTGCATCATAATCCTGGTATTCAAGTATACATCCTAAGGGCTTTACCAACATGTAACCATGAGACAGTATCAAGAGACAAGTATACATGTTAAGATAAAGAGCAACCAGATAGCATACTATCATGTCAAGCATGAAAATCCTCTCTATATATGTCCAAGCATCCACTATAATATACATCATATGTACAATAATGGTCTCTAGGGCATACATACAACTAACAATCTCCTACTTGCAGTAGGGTCAGCTATTGTAGTATCGCATACCCAACTTCCGAAGAGTCTCTCGAACTGTATCTGGGGAATGGCCTTCGTGAGTGGATCCACTGTGTTGTTCTTCGTGTCAACTCTCCCGACCTCGATCTCCCGGCGATCAACTATCTCCCGGATCAGGTGATACCTGTAAGGCTACGACAGCGCCCCGGCAGTCAATCCGAGGCCAAATGCGGAATAAAAACTTTTACAAACCGGCGCTATCGTAACCCTAAAACCCGGATCGTGCCATTAACCGTAAACTAGCAAACTGTAAAAGAGTTTGGAGAGATTATACCGATCGATCCGTGTCCTTCGGTCTTCAATCTCTGCGTCAAGCTCCTCACGGCTGCCCCCTAACAAGTTCGCTCTCCGATCTCACTCGTCGAAGTGGCTCCACGTCGAGGATTCTTTATACGGGCTCCCGCTTCAAAACCGAAGCAACTCGAGCAACTAGTTTGCTAGTCTAGGTGCCCAAGATGAAGTAGAGATAGTGTGTTATTACTTTGTCTCAAAACACTCTAGGATTCTCAACACATGAGAAGGATAGAGTGGAGATTGAAGAAGAAGCCATTGATGGAAGTTGTGAGCTCAAGAAAAAACTAGTGAAGAAAAAGAGCTTGCTTATTGTGTGAGATAAAATGTAAGAGCTCTAGAAATGAATCAAGAACAAACCCCAACCCTTAGTGGCTGCCCTCTCTCTCTCCACATCTTAATCCCACACAATAATCAATCAAGAGAATAGACATGGCACAATAAAACACACCATGAGTCACCAAAAATGCACATGCCACATTTAATGTTCTTGGTCAAGACTTGCACTCACAATTTTCACTTAATAAACATTAATCCAAATGTTTAAAACAATAAATAGAATGGCATCTTCTAAAGTAAACTCGTGACGGGTCACAAGAATACCCCTCATCTGTATATACATACCTGCATCCACATTCCGACTGAATACGAATACAATGAGACGAAAATAATCCAACAATCTAATACTAGGATCCGGCTTAAACCAAAACCCACCAGTATGATCCGTACGATCATGATCCGTGCACAAGTGCACGTATATGATCGAACCCTGCCATAAAACCATACGGCCTCTATAACGTTTCACCCGAACTTGGGAAACTTTCTGTGGGGGACTCTAAAGACTCGTCAATACGCTGGCAGTAGCTTTAACCACAAGCACGTCAGTGGCACTAGCTGTACGTAACGGCTACCCAGGTATTGAGCGAAAGGGAGACCGATGAGCGAACTCATCCTGAAACCCTACTAAGCCTGTCAGTGACAATATCCGTACAGTCCGGTCCGTTCGTCTATGAGTATCGTATATCGGGCCTAGGGGGTGGTAAACGTCAAACCCCCAATAGCGGTATAAGTCGTGTCGGGGTGTAGCCCAGAACACCCTGAGAAACTACTGGAATACCTACCAGTAAATCTCACTTGCCCTGGCCAGGGACTTTCTGTAATGGCTCTCCAGACACAGCGCGATCTCACCCCCAATACCGGGAGAGACGAATCTCCTGCCGATCCGCTCACTGCCTCCATATGGCTCGGGACTGTACCCAACTAAAACCTGTTTGCACGACTCCTTTGAGCCGTGGTAGGGTAGTAATCAAAGTACAGTGGGAACTCACATGAGACAAATGACAATCTCAGGTGAATAGACTAACCTGTACACATGTCATCAGGGAACTGCTATCTGACGAAAGGTATAATTTCCAACTAGCATGTTCCCAGCAAGTCCGTCCGGTGTACTCATAACCCAATGAGCACCTGCATACGTCTTAGGTGAACCAACTGACACCAATGGCTTGTGAGACCGGCCATTGCCCCTCGTCGCGGTCTCGATCCGTATATACTAGTCTACTCTCGGAGTATCGATGCCCAGTCTCGAAACTCCCACGACTAGGGACACTTTAAGGATGTGCTTATAGACTACCCAACTCTCACGTATATGATCGCCATCATACTGCTGGTAGTCAAGCAAGAATCCTAAGGGCTCTATCAACGTGTAATAGTGATCTGTAATGTCACCTAAAGCATGTACACGATAATAAAGACAAACCAGCTAGCATACTATCATCTCGAGTAAGACTGTCCTACCGGTATAGGTCTTTCCTCAATCATTGCAATCACGTGCCTGCGATCCAATAATTGACTTTGAGGGCACTATAGCCAACAATCTCCTACTTGCACTTAAGGCTAATTATTGTGATGTCGCATACTCACAGCTCGTGTGATACCGAACACCCAACTTCTCTACTGATCAGTCTCACAAAGCTTGCTTGTGAAACTATCGCGTTCGAGAAATAGCCTCAGTGAGTGGATCCGCTCAGATGTTTCTTTCTATGTCTCTCCTTATCTCAAGTTCGCAGAGAAAGACATCTCCCGAAATGAGCAATACCTGTCTTAGAATATGTCTGGATATCTGATGGGACCTTGTTCACAAATGAACTCCAAATCCAGAAAACTTCTTAGACTGTATCGTCAACTGAATTTAATCAGTATCCTGCACCATACCTCCCTCAGTATCTGCTTGGACCACCTGTCCAAACTACTGCCCCTCGTCAGAGGGAAAACTATAACTCTGATAGTCACTCACCTTGTAAGCTTGGAATGATAACTATCTCCTGAAGGAGGCTACCGTTATCATATCCCTAGAACATCTTATGTTCTAAAACTGCTTCCGAACGTTTCTCCAGGATTGGATTAATATTATCTTATTGCAGCTAGTGCAAAAACAACATCTGGTGTGGTACTTGACATCTTATGATTGACTTAATTGCCTAAGTAAGTGATATGCCAATCATGCACATCCCTTTCCCCTTTAGTCTGTAAGACACCTTTAGAAAGGGTGACTCCATCACCTGCAGGTACACCATCATGCCAGGAGTCGTCCATTCTAACAAACTTTTAGAATGCTGTCCAAGTACCCAGATTGGGACACTTCCCAAATCTAGATCTAAAACCATAGATCTAGTGACCAGAATGCCTAATAATATATCCATATCCTATATGGAGAAACCACTGTGTGACAACCACAGTATAACCGATCGTAGCAAAGGAATTTCACTTTCTACAACGTGTATATCATCCAAATATCAGGACATACCACCCTACTACCTTTTTAACAGATCCATCCCCTATTCTGATGAAGTCAAAACCTATGACCGTCACATCAAAAATAGATGATCTTTCTCCGCTATATCTGCTTTAGTCTATAAATAGACACAAGCTACTTGTCCACTATGCTTCCGCTGCTCCCAGTGACCACAACAACCCTCTGGCAGAGTCATATACACGTACACTTCTAAACCTATTTTAGAACGACGCTATACTCATCCTCCTGCCGGGTCTCATAGTCTGGAACAACAGTAGTGTCAAGTCTGGGTAAACAAGAACCTCCCTGTCACCATTTTTTAGGATACCGAAGTACCTCTCGGGCACCTGAGGTTACCCACCATATTTGCGGAGTGGCTAATGGAATATCAAACCCGATCGAATCTTTAGGTCCTATTAAATTTTCAGTAATCATTTGCGGTTCTGGAATCACTTCCAGTTCTACCATACTCCCACTACTGTTTTCTGAAAAATTCTATTTTACTAAAACTGTGGCGAGTCAAGAACAATATCACTATTGATCTTCCAGATGGTAGAAAGTTAACCCTCGTCATAGCCCGGGTTAACCCACAAACTGCCATTACAGAAACGTGCCTTGAGTTATCCAGAGTCTGGTTTCAAGCATAAGCCGGACAACTCCATATACCTTAACATCATTAAGATATGATCCATTCTATATACAATATAGAAACAAAGGCACTGATTTAATTGGAACCTGATTCAAATCATGCAGCTGTCCGCAGTGCATATCAACTAAATGGAGAGAGGCCGATCAACATTACTCAACTTAGGAGTTCATCCAATTATGAGTAACCTGAAAGAGAAGTAAGTTCTCAAAACCATTACTATCAACTGAATACCAAACACAAGTATCTACATCTTCGATCACTTTGAAGAATCCCGATACTTACAACATGTGGTTCTCTACTTTATTCTTGTACCTATAACTTGTCAAAACTTGGACCTTGTATTTCTACGAAACACATTTCTAAAACTTGAGAATTCACAAGTAAACAGAATATAGTACGAGGACCAACCCCTCTGTCCCAATGGACACTGGACAACATACAATACTTTGTATAAGTCGCCTGAGTTGAATAACTCAAACCCTGTGCGTCGTAGGTTGAAAACTGTACTTATGGTTAAGAAGAATTACACCGCTGTTTAATACTCCTTACCTAACCATCAACTGATATAGGTAAATGTCATGGACATAATTTCAAAAAGTTATATCTCACTTTATAAAATAAACGTACAGATATATCAATTTGAAATTGGTGCATAAGAACGGATATTCAAAACCAAATATTTGCCGTCCGGCAAAAACCCAGGCGATTTCCTCAAATATTACCAATTACAATGAATTCCGATATAATGAGGATAATCACCTAATTCCCAATAACTTACTCCCACTCATCATCTGTAAAACCATACAGATGTGAGAATCAAACCTGGTAAATGCATACCCTGGAGTAAGGATCTAATTGGGAAATCAGTTTTCAATTATCAACGTATAGTGAAACTGAAACATGAAAATGTTTCGAAGGGGTATCCTGGTATTCCTAGTAATGTCTCTTCCATTATCCAGATTCATGATTGTAACCGTATATTTCATTGCCATCTCTCCAAATCCCTTTATTTGTCTTTACTCATTATCTTCTGTACACCCTCTTAGGCTAAATGGTTTTCTTCCTTCCCTACCGTTCGGCACCAGCCTATGGTTTGGAAGAAGACTATCCAATAAGCGTAACAGGTGTACTTTCCTAATCCCAGGAGCCCTCGCAACCTAAGAGAAGGCAAAGATAAAAGATAACTGAATAAACCTTATTCCTATTTCTCCTGAACCAGAATCCATCCTTGAACTGGAACAAGTTCCTTCGAGTTCGTATATAACCATACAATGGATTTATCCAATGGAAGTGGATGCTCGTAGTGATACGGGGTGTTCTGGAGAAATACAAAGGTGAAATAGGAGTGGCGATGAAATACTTGGTTTGGTCGTGAATGATAGCAGTTGCAATTTACTTTGTCCTCTTTCTAATCTCTTTGTTTGTCTTTACTTATTACCTTCTGTACACCACACTTAGGCTAATTGGTTTTCTTCATTCCCTACCTTTCGGCACCTACCTATGGTTTGGAAGAAGACTATCCAATAAGCGTAATAAGTGTACCCTCTCCTAATCTTAGGAGCCCTCATAACTTGAGAAAAGGTAAAAGGAAAATACAACTGAATAGTCCTATTCAATCTCTCCAGAACCAGAATCCATCCTCGAATCTGGAATAAGTTCCTTCGAGTTCATATGTAACTATACGATGGATTTATCCAATGGAAGTGGATGTTCGTAGTGATACGGGGTGTTCTGGAGAAATGCAAAGGGTAAAAGAAGGAGTGGCAATAATGTATGCAACTCAGACAATCCAAAAGCCGGTGTTTTAAGAAAGTTCGGTTAACTTGGTCATTGATTCATAGTCTAGGGTCGGGACATGGTCGCTGCCAAAGAGAGAGAAAGAGAAGAAACACTCTGCGTGCACTCTAACCTAGATCAGAATGGTTAATCACTTTATCTAATCAGGATGTCTCCCACTGTATCCTCAAATTCTCCTCCAAACCTGAAAGAAGAATTAGTCAGGATCATCTAAAATCACCCGAGGAGTAAACCAACTCATCAGTGGGTATCGGGATCCAACTATCATCGCATAATAACCTGATGGTATCCACTTACGTTATCACACTCCAGACGGTATGTGCATACCTGGCAAGTTTCCTGTATGTTTGAAACCCCCGATGTGATTTCTACCCCATGCTCTTATGACCTTGACAAAGGCCAACAAATCATAAGTCACATGCCAAGTTCTGCCCGTCATTGTCCAGGTTAATTTGAACCCATCCGTACTCGCCCTTGACTAAGGGCCAACAAGGCTGTATGACTGTCCCAAACCAACGCATCTATCTATGCAACAGAAAAGTAGCAAATAGCTACCATACACTATACCTTGATTAAGGCCAACAAACATAGTATGGATACTAAGTGCTACCCGTCTGAAATGACGGAGGGCTACGAATGGCTTTTGGCGAAAAACCTTTAACGTAATGAACTTGATATCTTTGAAGGAACCGGATAGTTTTTTACAAATATATAGTGGCAAAAACCTTTGCTAAAGAGGTTACTCCCGGTGAAGGGATCTCGGCTCTTTCTTCGTAGAATGAGGTGCAGGATATTCCAACTGAATACCGCGATGCAAAGCAAAAAATAATCGACTATAGTGAAGTTATTACCCTGACGCAAACTTCTGCCCAAGAGGTCACTCTCGATGATGGGATCTCGACCCTTGCCTCATAAAATGAGGTGCTAGATATTCATAACCGAATACCTCTGTGCAAAACAAAAGAGAACGCCCTTGCAATAACAGCTTTTTGAAAATTGTTCCAACAACATCGAATAGGTTTGTTTTCCTTGCATTGATTTAAATCAACGCAGTCCCATCAATTAATCACACCATAAAAGAACGAAAATATGATGTACATATATGCCATCCGCATTCGCCACTGGGTCTCGTCATCACTCGTTAGGTTACTTAACTAACGACAGAGTGGGGACTGGACTAGCGCGGGTGTAAAATATATACAACATCTACTAGTATATATATAACAATATCTAATAATAGGTCCAGGCGTGATAAATACAACATCACAGAAAAGTAATAAGCATCATAGAACAATACATATAATCTAGGAGCCCCGAGTTTCCTTTGAGCCGCAACTGAAACCCGACGTTCCCCTGGTCATGTGGATAGCCTATGCAATGAAAACCTAGACTCCTACGAGTGCGGAAAGTTACCCACCAAAACCAGAAGCGAGGCAGCCCCCTTCAGCAAAGTGAATGGACCACCCAGCACTTCACGGAATCCGGTAACTTGAGCACCCCTCCTTGGGTCAACCTGTACCCCCTACGAGTGCGGCGAATAGCCTGCCAATTCTAGAGTGAAGCCCCCTCCGTCTCAAAGCCATGAGATGCGGGCCCGTTGCCCTCTAGAACCCGGCTATCCGTGCACTCCCCCGCGGGGTAATCCTAGTACAGAAAAGAAAATATGTACAACGGTGACATCGACCTCAACCCGGTCGTGCCCCAAAAGAATAATGTACAAACAGGCAGTGGCGGAAGTCCACATGTCGGACGCTCGCCCCGCGATATCAAATGTACAAATAAAACTAAACTGTACTACCATTGCATCCAAGCTATCCACCACGACAAATCCGCAACATCACAGCACAACACAGAACATCAACGTGAATGTCACGTTCGCAAATCCGTCTAAAAGGACTATAGCGATTAGACAAGTTGTACCGATCAAATGACATTCACGGTCGCAGATAGTAATGTAAGTACTGTAAACTTTAAACAATGTTAGAAATTATCGAGTTCGAAATAACCCCAAATAGTCCCAAACAACTAGATAAAACCATATCCAAACTGGGCGAAACAAACAACACCACTGAACTAACATTCCAGAGACTAGACAACAGTACAAATACAGAGTCCCAATTCCCCAAACAAACCGGCCTGGCCGGATTTTAACCCCATGTGGCCGGTCTAATTAAAGAGTTTGGAGCTCGTGTTTGGTGTGTAGTCTAGTGGTGAGGTCAGTAGTCTTCTGCAGTTGTTTAAATAATTTTTGAAGACACTTTGTAAATCGACAGAAACTGGAATGCAGTGGGTGATGTTTCGGGGGTTTGTTTCGGTTTCGATACTTTAACATTGTTTAAACCAACTAGTATGCGGTTAATGGGTTGGATCTGATACCATGTAAGGCTATGGCAGCGCCCCGGCAGTCAATCCGAGGCCAAATGCGGAATAAATTTTTTTATAAACCGGCGCTATCGTAACCCTAAAACCCGGATCGTGCCATTAATCGTAAACTAGTAAACTGTAGAAGAGTTTGGAGAGATTATACCGATGGATCCATATCCTTCGGTCTTCAACCTCTGCGCCAAGCTCCTTGCGGCTGTCCCCTAATAAGTTCGCTCTCCGATTTCGCTCGTTGAAGTGGCTCCACGTCGAGAATTCTTTATACGGGCTCCCGCTTCAAAACCGAAGCAACTCGAGCAACTAGTGTTCTAGTCTAGGTGCCCAAGATGAAGTAGAGATAGTGTGTGATTACTTTGTCTCAAAACACTCTAGGATTCTCAATACATGAGAGGGATAGAGTGGAGGTTGAAGAAGAAGCCATTGATGGATGTTGTGAGCTCAAGAAAAAGCTAGTGAAGAAAAAGAGCTTGCTTATTGTGTGAGATAAAATGTGAGAGCTCTAGAAATGAATCAAGAACAAACCCCAACCCTTAGTGGCTGCCCTCTCTCTCTCCACATCTTAATCCCACACAATAATCAATCAAGAGAATAGACATGGCACAATAAAACACATTATGAGTCACTAAAAATGCACATGCCACATTTAATGCTCTTGGTCATGACTTGTACTCACAATTTCCACTTAATAAACATTAATCAAAATATTTAAAATAATAAATAAATGGCATCTTCTAAAGTAAACTCGTGACGGATCACAAGAATACCCCTCATCTGTATATACATACCTGCATCCGCATTCCGACTGAATACGAATACAACGAGACGAAAATAATCCAACAATCTAATACTAGGATCAGCTTAAACCAAAGCCCACTAGTATGATCCGTCCGATCATGATCCGTGAACAAGTGCACGTATATGATCGAACCCTGCCATAAAACCATACGGCCTCTACAACGTTTTGCCCGAACTTGGGAAACTTTCTGTGGGGGACTCTAAAGACTCGTCAATACGCTGGCAGTAGGTTTAACCACAAGCACGTCAGTGGCACTAGCTGTACGTAACGGCTACCCAGGTATTGAGTGAAAGGGAGACCGATGAGCGAACTCATCCTGAAACCCTACTAAGCATTTCAGTGACAATATCCGTACAGTCCGGTCCGTTCGTCTATGAGTATCGCATATCGAGCCTAAGGGGTGGCAAACGTCAGACCCCCAATAGCGATATAAGTCGTGTCGGGGTGTAGCCCAGAACACCCTGAGAAACTACTGGAATACCTACCAGTAAATCTCACTTGCCCTGTCCAGGGACTTTCTGTAATGGCTCTCCAGACACAGCGCGATCTCACCCCCAATACCGGGAGAGACGAATCCCCTGTCGATCCGCTCACTGCCTCCATATGGCTCGGGACTGTACCCAACTAAAACCTGTTTGCACGACTCCTTTGAGCCGTGGTAGGGTAGTAATCAAAGTACAGTGGGAACTCACACGAGACAAATGACGATCTCAGGTCGATAGACTAAACTGTACACATGTCACCAGGGAACTGCTATCTGACGATAGGTATAATTTCCAACTAGCATGTTCCCGGCAAGTCCGTCCGGTGTACTCATAACCCAATGAGCACCTGTATACGTCTTAGGTGAACCAGCTGACACCAATGGCTTGTGAAACCGGCCATCGCCCCTCGTTGGGGTCTCGATCCATATACACTTGTCTACTCTCGGAGTATCGATGCCCAGTCTCGAAACTCCCATGACTAGGGACACTTTAAGTATGTGCTTATAGACTACCCAACTCTCACGTATATGATCGCCATCATACTGCTGGTAGTCAAGCAAGAATCCTAAGGGCTCTATCAACGTGTAATAGTGATCTGTAATGTCACTTAAAGCATGTACACGATGATAAAGACTAACTAGATAGCATACTATCATCTCGAGTAAGACTGTCCTACCAGTATAGGTCCTCCCTCAATCATTGCAATTACATGCCTGCGATCCAATAATTGACTTTGAGGGCATTATAGCCAACAATACTGCCTTAGAATATGTCTGGATCGCTGATGGGACCTGGGTTCCTTGGCCAAAGTCACCGCTCCATTGTTATCACAATACAAAGGTATTGGATACTCAATGGATGGAACCACTCCAAATTCAGTTATGAACTTCTTCATCCAGACAGCCTCTTTGGCAGCGATGTATTCAGCCTCCATCGTCGAGTCTGCCACGGTTTCCTGTTTGGAACTCTTCCAACAAACCGCCCCTCCATTGAGGGTAAAGATAAATCCAAGACCGACTTAGAGTCGTCCTTATCACTCTGGAAGCTCGAATCGGTAAAGGACTCCACTTGGAGTTCTCCGTTACCATACATCAAGAGCATCTCTTTAGTCCTTCTCAAGTACTTGAGAATGCTCTTCACAGCTATCCAGTGACTCTTTCCTGGATCTGCTTGATACCTACTCACTACACTTAGTGAGTATACTACATCGGGTCTGGTACATAGCATCGCGTACATGATAGAGCCTACTGCCGAAGCATAGGGTATCCCTTGCATGCGAGCTCTCTCCAAATCAGTCTTGGGATACATCTTTTTGGAGAGAGTGAGTCCTGAGATCGTGGGTAAAAACCCACGCTTAGATTCTTCCATACTAAACCTCTTTAGTATGGTGTCAATGTACCTGGATTGGGACAATCCCAGTATCCGTTTAGATCTATCTCTATAGATCTTAATCCCTAAGATGTAGGAGGCATCATCTAGATTTTTTATTGAGAATCTTTGTGATAAGAAGAGCTTAACCGATTACAGCATAGGAATATCATTTCCTTTCAAGAGTATGTCATCCACGTACAATACGAGGAAGACAACCTTAATCTCTGCCACCTTCTTGTATATACAAGGTTCTCCACGTTTTTTACGAAGTCAAACTCTTTGACAACGACATAAAAATAGATGTTCCAACTCCGCGATACTTGCTTTAAACCGTAGATGGATTTAAGCAGCTTGCACACCTTTCCGCTGCTCCCACTGTCTACGAAGCCCTCTGGCTGAGTCTTGTACACGCTCTCTTCTAAATCATCATTTAGAAATGTGGTATTAACATCCATTTGCCAGATTTCGTAGTCATGGTATGCAGCAATGGCAAGTAGGATCCGGATGGACTTAAGCATAGCCACTGGAGAAAAGGTTTCATCATAATCCACATCTGGTCGTTGACGAAAACCTTTTGCAACAAGTCAAGCTTTGAAAGTCTCAACTTTTCCATCTACTCCAAGTTTCTTCTTAAAGATCCATTTGCTCCCAATGGGTTTTACCCCTTCAGGAGCAACTTCCAAACTCTATACTTTGTTGGTGTACATGGATTCCATCTCAGATCGCATTGCATCCAGCCACTTCACAGAGTCCCCACTCGTGATGGCCTGCTCGAAACTAGTTGGGTCATCCTCCTCCATGATGCAATCCTCGATTCCACCATCATCGAGAAAACCGTATTATCTATCAGGAGGATGAGGAACCCTACTAGATCGGCGGAGAAGCTGAGGTTCGTTGGGTACTGTCGAATCCTCTGGTTCCATCAAATCTTCTGTCGTAGTTTGTATAGCTGGAACCTCTTCCAGTTCTACCTTCTTGCCACTAATTTCCTTTGTAAATGTTAGTTGTATGTATGCCCTAGAGGCCAGTATTGTACAGATGATGTATATTATATTGGATGCTTGGACATATATAGAGATGACTTTCTTGCTCGATATGATAGTATGCTATCTGGTTACTCTTTATCTTAACATGTACACTTGTCTCTTTAAACTGTCTTATAGTTACATGTTGATAAAGCCTTTAGGATGTGTACTTGACTACCTGGACTATGATGCAGATCATACTAGTGGGGACATGGTAGTCCATAAGTACATCCTTCATGGTTCCTAGTCGTGGGTGTATCGAGACGGGGCATCGATATACCAGTGTAGACTAGCGTATACGCTTCTCGACCCATGAGATGGGCGATGGATGATCCCATATCCATTGATGTTTGACATCAGAGATGGTATACGGGTGCTCAGTGGAGACTGGATACACTGGACGGACTCGCCGAGAACTCCCAGATGGTATTATACCTCACGTCAGATGGCAGTTCTCAGGTGACACTTGTACAGGTTAGTCTGTAGACCCGAGATCGTCATAGAGTCTTGTGTGATTCCCTCTGTGCTTTGATCTCCACCTTACCACGTCCATGAGGGCGTGCAAAACGGTGGTCTTTGGGTACAGTCCCGAGTCACATGGAGGCAATGAGCGATAGGAGGGGTTTCGTCTCTCCCGGTATTGGGGGTTGATGTTGCGCTATGCTCGATTGGCCGTAACAGGGAAGTCCCTGGTCAGGGCTGATCAGAGATTTGCTGGTAAGTGTTACCAGTAGTTTCTCGACCCGTTATGAGCCTCACATCGGCACGACTTATCGGTTATCGGGGTCTGACGTTTACCACCCCTAGACTTGATATGCGACATATCAGACGAACAGACCGGACTGTACGGTAAGTGTTACTGGTTGGATTCACAGGAGTGTGAGCAGGCTAGCTCGTCGATCTTCTGATCGCTTAATACCCGGGTGGCCGTTACGTTTAGCAGACCGCTTGCGGCTTGTGGGTGCTTGATATGATCATCATCTGCTACCGGCGTATTGACGAGTCTTTAGAGTCCTACACAGAGGTTTCCTGGCTCAAGCGAAACGAAATAGGAGCGCATATGAGATATGTGCGGGACCGAGAATAATGCGTGTATGTGATACCGCATTTCATTCTCGCGATGAATGTTTCGATTGGTTGTATGCGATATGACCTAGTTATCGAATCATTGATTCGATAAATCGATACATTGGATACTAGTCGGTTATGTGCGACATGACCGGATCATTGAATCAAATGTTGATTTAATGATTTAATGTATAATTATATATTTGATATATTATTTTGCATTAACTAGTATTGGTTCACTTTAAATGGCTTTTCTCACTTGAAGTTCACAAGTTGTATATGTGATATACTTTTGTGCACTTGATTGTATCATGTTTGATGATGCATGAATATTGGCTTTGTGTAAAGAATTGTACCATGGTTATGATAAAGGTTAGGGTTTTGATTTATTCACTCATTTATTTATCCATTCTTTATTTATTTAAATAGATAAAAGAAAACAAAATGGTTTCTTTTTATCATGAAGCTTGTTGAAGCTTCATGAAGCTTTGACTAAAGAGACCATTTTGTCTTCATGCTTAACCCTAACCATTCCCACTTACCATGGTCTATTCTCTACACTTGACCTTAGTTAGGATATGACAAGTATTGATTTCTTTTCTATTATGAAAATACTTTTTTTTTATTCTATCTTCATCTTCTCCTTCTTCTTCAAGAAAGAAAACTAGACTTCATTAATGGCATCTTGAGTTCTAAAGTGAGAAATCCAATTCTAAAGTGAACCCACCTCCTATTTCTTCATCCTCTACCTCTTGCCAAGTGGTTTTGGGTGTTTTCTTCACAAGTTTCACAACTAGGTGAAGTCGGAGCTTGATCCAGTGTAGCCTCGACGTAGATCATCTTCGGCATCGAAGCCGACGACTAGTCCGCTCATTTCTCCGATGAAGCCGATGAGAGAGTTCGGGATTCGAGATGGACAGCGAGGGAACGACTACATGGAGCTAAGGAAGTGGATAACCGGATCTACAAAGGTTGTAGTTTTCTTCTTTTAGTTAAGATGTTAACTAGTTTATTGTTTCGCCTAAAATTCTAGTGAACGATCCGTATTAGGGTTTCTCGGCACCGGTAAAATTTGAAAATGGCATGGTTGATGCCTTGTGAGACCTCTTGAGTATGCACAGGAACCCTACAGTGGTATCAGAGCCTAGCTAGAGCCTTAGGCGAAGTGTAGACGACGTTTGAAACCCGATTGAACCCGAAACCCTAATTTTTCCATACTCTCTGGACTTTTTTCAAAAACTGGGATTTTTCCAGATTAAAAATTGCTAAAAAATTCAGCAGGGAAATCTATGAATTACGGTGCAAAAATTAATTAATGAAGTGTCTACAGTGCGGCGGAACCGAGGCAGAAGCCTTGCTTCTGCGGCGGTTCCGCGGCCAATTTATTGAATTATCATATAATTTTTGCACAGTAACCGATTTCTTCAGGTGTTGGATTTTCTGGGAATTTTTGAAATTTATTCAAGAGTTGAATTTTCTGGGGTGTATTGGGAGTTCGTAGATTCGATCGGATTATCAGACTTTGTCTATGTGTTTTTCCGGATATTTAAGAATATGTTAAAAAGTTCGACCGGATATAAATACCCACTTTTTCCCCTGCCGGAAAATTTCCAAGTGTTGGATTTTTCCGTGGTTTAAAGACGTTCTAAGTAGTGCAAGTAACGCGATGGTCCCTCTAGAAGACAACAAACCTTTACTCGATTATGTGACCGTCTTGAACTGCCCTTTGAACCTTCGGGTTTGGGGCAGTACAGCGTGCCACATGTGAGGCGTTGGCTTGACCCTTCTACGGCTGGACCGTTGGTACTGAGGCATGAAGTGAATGTCTTTGAACCCATTTCATGTGTTGAACAGTTTCGGGAAAACTTGGGTGTTCGAATGTTCGATCGGAAAGTTTAATATTTTCTATTTGTCCGGAATGGGATACAATAATTGGAATTCACAAACAGTTATGAGATAACTGAATGAATGTTATAAATCTAGCGGTTTAGTCTCATTTGATATTGAAAAGAGTTTTCGATAATGGGACTAAAATGCGGGGTTTATAATTGTTAGGCATGTGATGTCTAAGTATTTCATTTGATTAGGCATGCGATGTCTAAAGAGGTTGCGGATTCCAACTGTTGTAGTTTTACACTTTCTTTTCTGTGACCGTAAGTGTAATATGTGATATCGCCGGTTTCGTTGCTATATGTCAACGACAATTGGGATGCGCATATTTACTTACGTTGATGACATGTGATGTTATGTGTGCTGAATATGTTATATTGGATCGTCGTGTTTGAATAGCCGGGGGTTTTTATGTGAGATGAGTGTTTTTCATTTTCATTCATGTAAAAACTTGTATGTAATATTCTTTTATTGGGGCACTTCCAGGTTGCGGAAGTTGTCACCTTTTGTATATTATTTACTTTTCCGCATTAGGATAGACCCAAGGAGGGGAGCACAAGTAACCGGGTTCTAGGGTCCAGTGGGAGACCATCTCGAGGAGTCGAGTCCGGGTCTCCTAACCCTAGAATTGGTAGGGTTGCTTGCCGCTCTCGTAGGGGTCTAGGGGTGTGGGTTTGGCTATTCATCACGACCGTGGAATCCATGTTTTATACTGTCTCGTATTGAAAACACGGACGTCCTAGTATATCCAATGTTTCATATGTTTCTTCTGCTGCGATATCTGTGATATGATCATGTGATGTTCTGTGATAGATACAGTATATAGTATATATGATATATTATATAGACGTTACTTATGTTTTTCACCCGCACTAGCCCTGTCCTGCTCTGTCGTTAGTTACCTAACCTAACGGTGCACGAGGGGACATCCAGACGAATGCGGATGGCATAAGTGTACGTCGTATTTATCTGTGATGTTTAGGTATTTAAATGATGGGACTTCATTAATGTGATTAATGAAATAAAAGAAACCAAATGATGTTGTAGAATCAAATTTTAAATAAAACAGGTAGCTACAGTTCTTGCTTTGCATAGCGGTATATATATGATATACCCTGCACCTTATTCGATGAGGAAAGGACCGAGATCCCTTCACCGGGAGTGACTCCTTTAGCAATAATTAGCAGATGCTACATACTCGGTCTGCTTTTGATTGGTTCTATAGTTTCTGCTTTGCACAGTGATATATATGATATATCCCGCACCTCATTCGACGAGGAAAGGGCCGACGATCCCTTCACCGGGAGTGAATCCTTTAACAAAACTAGAAAAGCCTCAAAATCACTCCATTTCAAAACTTCATTTGATCCTACAACGATATCAAGTTCATTACGCAATAGGTTTTCTGAAAACCTGCGTAGCCCTCCGTCATTTCAGATAAGTACTACTTAGTATTCGTGCTACGGTAGTTTGGCATTCGTCAAGGCGTAGTGTACGGTAGCTAACTAGTATTTATCTGCTTATGCATATGATGCAGATTGGATTAGGGTATTCGTACGGCGTTGTTTGGCATTCGTCAAGGGTCGTGCGGGTGGGTTTAATTCAATCAAGAAATGTACGGGTTGAACTTGACTAGTGGACTATGGGTTGTTTGGCATTCGTCAAGGTCATAGAACACTAAGGGTAAAATATTATTGGGAATTTCAAGTGTTGAAATTTGCAATGAGATTGCATACCTTCTATAAGATAGTTGGATCCCGATACCCACTGCGAGTAAGAGTTACTCCTGGGAGAGTTTTACACATTGCAATTAGCTAATCAAGTAGGTGTCTAGAAAGGTGTCAACGGGGTTAAGCCTCTGGGAAAACGAGGTTTACATTAATTAGGTTCGTGCAAAAGCACGGGGGACCTCCCTCAAAGTACCGACACTGGCCTGGCTGAAAGATTGGCGAACTTGTAGTGTGTAATTAATCCCGGCTAGTCTTTCCTTTTAGGGTTTGAAGGAAGATTTGATAAAAACCAGTGGGAACCATCCTGATTAGATAAGATAATAACCAATCTGATCTTGCAAGAGCATACGCTAAAGTGTTTTCTTCTCTCTCTCTCCAGGTAGCGACCATGTCATGCCCTAATAAAGATAATAATATGGATGTATTGACCGAACCCGCATGTTATACTGTGCAGGGGAACGTTGGACCCGTTCTTTCTTATAAGAGTTATAAGACTGAACAGGGAATAGGAGAATGTCTAGATTCTCAAGCCACCCAAAAGAACATGCATGTTGATGCATCTTCTTCGGGTGTGTTAGTTATTGAGAACTGTTTTTCAGTTCACCCTACATCCTGGGTATTAGATACCGGATCAGGATCCTACATATGTAAGCAGTTACATGGGCTACGGAAAGGTAGAGAACTGGGTAAAGGTGATCATTCCGTTCAAGTAGGGAACGGTGCAAATGTTGCAGCCAAAGCAGTTGGCGAATGTCACCTAGTATTACCAAGTGGTGATACAATGATTCTGAATGAGTGCTATTATATACCGAACATGATGTGCAACATTATATCAGTTTCTTTATTGAGTAAAGAAGGATATAATTTTGTAGTACAGGATAATGTTATGAACATATTCCTAGATCAAAAGTTGATTGCATCAGGCTCGTTACATAATGGCATATTCATTCTAAATCAAAATACAGTCCTCAATATACAAAACACACACAAGAGGAAAAGTTCAGAAATGAACGAATCCTACTTGTGGCATTATAGACTTGGTCATATCAATGCGACACGACTGGCTAAGTTACATAAGGATGGTTATCTGAATCCGTTCGAATTATCATCTTATGATACTTGCCATTCATGTCTCAAAGGAAAAATGACCAAAGCCCGTTTAGTGGACACGGAGAAAGAGTTACTGAACTCTTAGGACTGGTACATAGTGATGTATGCGGTCCCATGTCTACCCATGCCAGGAACGGTTCTTCCTACTTCATTACATTCACTGACGATCTCTCTAGATACGGGCATGTGTTCCTATTGAAACACAAGTCTGAAGCTTTTGAGAAATTCAGAGAATATAAGCAAGAAGTAGAGAACCAAACGGGCAAAAGTATTAAGATCCTTCGATCTGATCGAGGAGGAGAATACTTGAGCAATGAGTTCCAAGATTATCTAAAAGAGAATGGGATTCTCTCTCAGCTTACTCCACCTTATACACCACAGCACAACGGTGTATCGGAACGAAGGAATCGCACCCTATTAGATATGGTACGTTCAATGATGAGTACAGCTGAGTTACCTATTTCCTTCTGGGGGTATGCGCTTGAGACAGCCATACACCTATTGAATATGGTTCCTACCAAATCAGTGCCTACCACTCCATATGAGATATGGAAAGGGAAGAGACCATCTCTTAAGTATGTTAAGATATGGGGTTGTCCAGCCTATGTCAAAAGACAAAATCCGGACAAACTCGAGGCAAGATCAGTCTTATGTAAGTTTGTAGGATATCCCAAAAATTCACAAGGGTATATCTTCTACCATCCCGAGGAACAAAAGGTGTTTGTTTCTCGACATGCCACTTTCTTAGAAAAAAGTTTTCTTATGAAACAGATAAGTGGCATTGAGGTAGAACTGGAAGAGGTTCCAGCGACATAAACTATAACAGAAGACTTGGTAGAACCAGAGGATTCAGTAGTACCCGACGAACCCTAGCCTCTCCGCCGATCTAGCAGGGTTTCTCGTCCACCTGAGAGATACTACGGTTTTCTCATTGACGGTGGAAGCAAAGATTGCATCATGGAGGATGATGACCCAACTAGTTTCGAGCAGGCCATCACGAGTAGGGACTCAGTGAAATGGCTGGATGCTATGTGGTCCGAGATGGAATCCATGTACACCAACAAAGTATGGACTTTGGAAGTTGCTCCTGAAGGGGTAAAACCCATTGGGAGCAAATGGATCTTCAAGAAAAAAACTTGGTGTAGATGGGAAAGTGGAGACTTTCAAAGCTAGACTTGTTGCAAAGGGTTTTCGTCAAAGACCAGGTGTGGACTATGACGAAACCTTTTCTCCATTGGCTATGCTTAAATCCATCAGGATCATGCTTGACATCGCTGCATATCATGACTACGAAATCTGGCAAATGGATGTTAAGACCGCCTTTCTAAATGGTGATTTAGAAGAGTGCGTGTACATGACTCAGCCAGAGGGCTTCGTAGACAGTGGGAGCAGCGGGAAGGTGTGCAAGCTGCTTAAATCCATTTATGGATTAAAGCAAGCATCGCGGAGTTGGAACATCTGCTTTGACGTCATTATCAAAGAGTTTGATTTCGTCAAAAACCCAGATGAACCTTGTATCTACAAGAAGGTAGCAGAGAGTAAGGTGGTCTTCCTCGTATTGTACGTGGACGACATACTCTTGATAGGAAATGATATTCCTATGCTGCAATCGGTCAAGCTCTTCTTATCACAAAGATTCTCAATGAAAGATCTTGGTGATGCCTCCTGCATATTGGGAATCAGGATCTATAGAGATAGATCCAAACGGATATTGGGATTGTCCCAATCCAGGTACATTGACACCATACTAAAGAGGTTTAGTATGGAAGAATCCAAGCGTGGGAACTTGCCCACGATGTCTGGAGTCACTCTCTCCAAAGAGATGTCTCCCAAGACTGATTTGGAGAGAGCTCGCATGCAAGGGATACCCTATGCTTCGGCAGTAGGCTCTATCATGTACGCGATGCTATGTACCAGACCCGATGTAGCATACTCACTAAGTGTAGTGAGCAGGTATCAAGCTGATCCTGGAGAGAGTCACTGGACAGCTGTGAAGAGCATTCTCAAGTACTTACGAAGGACTAAAGAGATGCTCTTGGTGTATGGTAACGGAGAACTCCAAATGGAGTCCTTTACCGATTCGAGCTTCCAAAGTGATAAGGACGACTCTAAGTCGCAGTCGGGATTTGTCTTCACCCTTTACGGAGGGGCGGATAGCTGGAAGAGTTCCAAGCAGGAAACCGTGGCAGACTCGACGATGGAGGCTGAATACATCGCTGCCAACGTTGCTGCCAAAGAAGCTGTCTTATGGTTACATGTTGGTAAAGCCCTTAGGATGTGTACTTGACTACCTGGACTATGATGCAGATCATACTAGTGGGGACATGGTAGTCCATAAGTACATCCTTCAAGGTCCCTAGTCGTGGGTGTATCGAGACGGGGCATCGATATACCAGTGTAGACTAGCGTATATGCTTCTCGACCCCTGAGATGGGCGATGGATGATCCCATATCCATTGGTGTTTGACATCAGAGATGGTGTACGGGTGCTCAGTGGAGACTGGGTACACTGGACGGACTCACCGAGAACTCCCAGATGGTATTATACCTCACGTCAGATGGCAGTTCTCAGGTGACACTTGTACAGGTTAGTCTGTAAACCCGAGATCGTCATAGAGTCTTGTGTGATTCCCACTGTGCTTTGATCTCCACCTTACCATGTCCATGAGGGCGTGCAAAACGGTGGTCTTTGGGTACATTCCCGAGTTACATAGAGGCAATGAGCAATAGGAGGGGTTTCGTCTCTCCCGGTATTGGGGGTTGATGTTGCGCTGTGCTCGATTGGCCGTAACAGGGAAGTCCCTGGCCAGGGCTGATCAGAGATTTGCTGGTAAGTGTTACAAGTAGTTTCTCGACCCATTATGAGCCTCACATCGGCACGACTTATCGGTTATCGGGGTCTGACGTTTACCACCCCTAGACTTGATATGCGACATATCAGACGAACAGACCGGACTGTACGGTAAGTGTTACTGGTTGGATTCACAGGAGTGTGAGCGGGATAGCTCGTCGATCTTCTGATCGCTTAATACCCGGGTGGCCGTTACGTTTAGCAGACCGCTTGCGGCTTGTGGGTGCTTGATATGATCATCATCTGCTACCGGCATATTGATGAGTTTTTAGAGTCCTATACAGAGGTTTCCTGGCTCAAGCGAAACGAAATAGGAGCGCATATGAGATATGCGCGGGACCGAGAATAATGCGTGTATGTGATACCGCATTTCATTCTCGCGATGAATGTTTCGATTGGTTGTATGCGATATAACCTAGTTATCGAATCATTGATTCGATAAATCGATACATTGGATACTAGTCGGTTATGTGCGACATGACCGGATCATTGAATCAAATGTTGATTTAATGATTTAATGTATAATTATATATTTGATATATTACTTTGCATTAACTAGTATTGGTTCACTTTAAATGTCTTTTCTCACTTGAAGTTCAGAAGTTGTATATGTGATATACTTTTGTGCACTTGATTGTATCATGTTTGATGATGCATGAATATTGGCTTTGTGTAAAGAATTGTACCATGGTTATGATAAAGGTTAGGGTTTTGATTTATTCACTCATTTATTTATCCATTTTTTATTTATTTAAATAGATAAAAGAAAACAAAATGGTTTCTTTTTATCATGAAGCTTGTTGAAGCTTCATGAAGCTTTGACTAAAGAGACCATTTTGTCTTCATGCTTAACCCTAACCATTCCCACTTACCATGGTCTATTCTCTACACTTGACCTTAGTTAGGATATGATAAGTATTGATTTCTTTTCTATTATGAAAATACTTTTTTTTTTATTCTATCTTCATATTCTCCTTCTTCTTCAAGAAAGAAAACTAGACTCCATTAATGGCATCTTGAGTTCTAAAGTGAGAAATCCAATTCTAAAGTGAACCCACCTCCTATTTCTTCATCCTCTACCTCTTGCCAAGTGGTTTTGGGTGTTTTCTTCACAAGTTTCGCAACTAGGTGAAGTCGGAGCTTGATCCAGTGTAGCCTCGACGTAGATCATCTTCGGCATCGAAGCCGACGATTAGTCCGCTCATTTCTCCGATGAAGCCGATGAGAGAGTTCGGGATTCGAGATGGACAACGAGGGAACGACTACATAAAGCTAAGGAAGTGGATAACCGGATCTACAAAGGTTGTAGCTTTCTTCTTTTAGTTAAGATGTTAACTAGTTTATTGTTTCACCTAAAATTCTAGTTAACGATCCGTATTAGGGTTTCTCGGCACCGGTAAAATTTGAAAATGGCATGGTTGATGCCTTGTGAGACCTCTTGAGTATGCACAGGAACCCTACAGTAAAAAATTCCTTTTCTAAAAAGGTGGCATGTCGAGAAACAAACACCTTTTTTCTCGGTGTGGTAGAAGATATACCCTTATGAGTTTTTGGGATATCCTACAAACTTGCAAAGAACAGACCTTGCCTCGAGTTTGTCCGGATTGTGCCTTTTGACATAGGCCGGACAACCCCATATCTTAACATAATTAAGACATGGTCTCTTCCCCTTCCATATCTCATATGGAGTGGTAGGCACAGATTTCGTAGGGACCATATTCAATAGGTGTATGGCTGTCTCAAGCGCATACCCCCAAAAAGAAATAGGTAACTCAGCAACGCTCATCATAGAGCGCACCATATCCAATAGGGTGCGATTTCTCTGTTCCGATACACCGTTTTGCTATGGTGTATACGGAGGAGCAAGCTGAGAGAGAATCATATTCTCTTTTAGATAGTCACGAAATTCCTTGTCAAGTATTCTCCTTCTCGATCAGATCGCAGGATTTTAATACTTTACCCGTTTGGTTCTCGACTTCGGATTTATATTCCTTAAATTTCTCAAAAGTTTCAGACTTGTGTTTCATCAGGAACACATGTCCGTATCTAGAGAGATCATCAGTGAATATAATGAAGTACGAGGAACCATTCCTGGCATGTGTAGACATGGGACCGCATACATCACTATGTATCAGTCCCAAGAGTTTCGTAACTCTTTCTCCGTGTCCAGTAAACGGAGTTTTGGTCATCTACCTTTGAGACATGACTGGCAAGTTTCATAAGATGATAATTCGAACGGATTCAAATATCCATCTTTATGTAACTTAGCTAGTCGTGTCGCATTGATATGACCTAGTCTACAATACCACAAGAAAGATTCGTTCATTTCTGAACTCTTCCTCTTTTGTGTGTTTTGTATGTTAAGAACCGTGGTTTGATCTAGAACGTATATGCCATTAATTAACGAGCCTGATCCAATCAACTTTTGATTCAGGAAGATATTCATAACATTATCCTATACTACAAAATTATATTCTTCTTTACTTAATAAAGAAACCGATATAAGATTGCATATCAGGGTCGGAATGTAATAGCATTCATTCAGAATCAATGTATTAACATTTGGTAATACAAGGTGATATTCGCCAACTGCTTTGGCTGCAACATTTGCACCATTCCCTACTCTTACGGAATGATCACCTATTCCCAGTTCTCTACCTTTCCTTAGACCCTGTAACATATTACATATGTGAGATCCTGATCCGGTATCTAACACGCAGGACGTAGAGTGAACCGAGAAACAGTTCTCGATAACTAACACACCCGAAGAAGATGCATCAACATGTTTACTCTTCGTTTGGACGGCGTGGGAATCCGGATATGTCCCTATTCCCTGCTCAGTCTTATAATAATTATTAAGGCCTGACATGGTTGCTACCTAGAGAGAGAGAGATGAAAACACTTTAGCGTATGCTCTTGCAGGATCAGATTGGTTATTATTTTATCTAATCAGGATGCTCCCACTGGTTTTTTCAAATCTTCCTTCAAACCCTAAAAGGAAAGACTAGCCGGTATTAATTACACCCTACAAGTTCGCCAATCTTTCAGCCAGACCAGTGCCGGTACTTTGAGGGAGGTTCCCCGTGCTTTCGCACGGACCTAATTAAAATAAATCTCGTTTTCCCAAAGGCTTAACCCCGTTGACACCTTTCTAGACACCTACTTGATCGGCTAATTGTAAAGTGCAAGACTCTCCCAGGAGTAACTCTTACTCGCAGTGGGTATCGGGATCCAACTATCTCATAGAAGGTATGCAATCTCATTGCAAATTTCAACACTTGAAATTCCCGATAAAACTTTTGCCCCTAACGTGCTATGACCTTGACGAAAGCCAACAAACCATAGTCCGCTAGTCAAGTTCAATACGTACATATCATGATTGAATTAAACCCACCCGCACGACCCTTGACGAAATCCAACAAAGCCGTACGACTATCCTAATCCAATCGCATCATATGCAGCAGATAAGCTGTAAGTAGCTATCGCACACTACGCCTTGACGAAAGCCAACAAACGTAGCACGAATACTAAATATTACTTATCTAAAATGTCGGAGGGCTACGCAGGTTTTTAAGAAAACCATGAGCGTAATGAACTCGATATCGTTGTAGAATCAAGTGATTTTTGAAAAGGAGTGTTTTTTAGGCTTTTACTAGTTTTGCTAAAGAGGTCACTCCTGGTGAAGGGATCTCGGCTATTTCCTTATCGAATAAGATGCAGGATATTTCACAAATACCACTATGCAAAGCAAGAACTATAGAAACAATCAAAAACAAAACCGAGTGAGTTATAGCATCTGCTAGTTTCGCTAAAGAGGTCACTCCCGGTGAAGGGATCTCGGCTCTTTCCTTATCGAATAAGGTGCTGGATATTCTATAAGGAATACCGCTATGCAAAGCAAAAACTAAAGCTACCCATTTTGAAAATTTGATTCTACAACATCTTTTAGGTTTCTTTTCTTTCATTAATCTCATTAATGAAGTCCCATCATTTATGCTTCCTAAGTATCACAGAAGAAACGAAAATACAACGTACGCTTATACCATCCGCATTCGCCACAGTGTCCTGTTATGCACCGTTAGGTTACTTAACTAACGACATAGCGGGGCGGGACTAGCACGGGTGCAAAACATAAGTAACGTTTATTATATATCATATATATAATAATAAAGCATTCGTCTCAAACATATAAAGTGATCACATCACAGAATATCAGCAGCAGAAATCAACATATGAAATATTGGATATACTAGGATGTCCGTGTTTTATTTTGAACCTGTATAAAACACGGATTCCACGGTCCCGATGAATAGCCAAACCCACATTCCTAGACCCCTACGAGAGCGGCAAGCAACCCTACCAATTCTAGAGCTAGTAGACCCGGTCTCGACTCTTCGAGATGGCCTCCCACTGGACCCTAGAATCCGGTTACTTATACTCCCGACCTTGGGTCTATCCTAATGCGGAAAAGTAAATAATATACAACTTCGGTGACATCATTCTCAACCCGGAAATGCCCCAATAAAAGAATATTATATACAATGAATTTTACATAAATGAAAAATAAAAACTCTCATCTCATATAAAACTCCCGGCTATTCAAAACACGACGATCCAATATAACATATCACAACAACACATAACATCACATGTCATCAACGTAAATAAATATGTGTATCCCAATTGTCGTTGACATATAGCAACGAAACCGGCGATACACTATATATTACACTTACGGTCGCAGAAAAGAAAATGTCAAACTACAACATTTGGAATCCAGAATCACCTTAGCATCATAAACCCGAAATATCACATATTTCGGATTTCATGCCTAATTATATGAATTCCACATATTGTATCACATTTCGCAAATAGCTAGATAATGTTAAACATTCCGATCGAATCAACAAACACCCTAAATTACCCAAAAAGCTCAACACTTGAGCGGAGTTTAAAAATATTCAGCACGTGCCACAGTACCAATGGACCAACCGTAGAAGGGTCAACCCTTGCCTCACTTATGGCACCGCAGAACTACCGCAAACCCTAAAGTTTGGCGGCGGTTCTTACGGTCATAGAATCGAGTTAGGGTTTCGCTCTTCTAAAGGGTCCATCGCATTACTTGCATGATATTTGAATGTTCTTTAACTCGGGAAAAAAAATCCAACTCTTGGAAAGTTTTCCGGTAAGGGTTAAAGTGGGTATTTGATATGTGTTCGAACTTTTTAACACCATCTAAAATAACCCGAAAAACTGTTAGAATTATGACTACAAAACACTCCGAGTTGCCTTTGTAGAAACTTAACATCACATGCAAATTTAGCAAAAACAAACAACACCTGAAACACCAAAACCCAGAGACTGGAACACGGTACAAATTTCAACCCCAGACACCACCAAAAAACCGAGCAGGCCAGTTTTGAAGGCTATGTGGCCGGCCAAATTCCGAGGTCTTGGGTTAAATTTTGCACTGTGTTCATGTTGCATCTCATACAACATTCTGCAGTTGTTTAAAAAATTTTTAGAGCACATTTTAAAATCGACAGAAACTAGGTAATCTTGTTTCAAGTTTCGGAGTTGTTTCGGTTTCGTAATCCTACACAATCCGTATAATTCTCTAGCTAGGCTCTGATACCACTGTAGGGTTCCTATGCACGACAACAAGGTTTCGGGAGGTATCATCCATGCCATTTTCAAAATTTTTGTCATGCTAAAAACTCTAACCTAGGATGTTTTACTAGAGAATCATACGAAACATATTGTAAACTACTTTATAACTAAGTGAACTAGAAATACAACCTTTATAGACTGGTTCTTCACTTCAATAGCTCTATGTAGTAGTCCCTTCACTCCAAGTAGTGATCTTCCGGACTCTAGCATGGCTTCACAAGGCGAAAGGAACGAGCTTGCGCGAAGTCTTCGAGGCCGAAGATGATCTACGTCGAGAAGACACTAACCCAAGCTACTACTTCACTAATGAGAGATTAGTGAAGCTAACACCCTATACTAAAGTGTTAATCTAGTAGAGGATGATGAAGTAGGATTTTTGCTCACTTTAGAATTGATTTTCTCACTAATTTTAAGCTCTCTCACAAAACCTAGTGAGCTCTCTCTTGAGCTTGAGGAAGAAGAAGATGATAATGGATGAGAGAGTGAATGACAACCATGGGTGAGTTTGTATCATATACTAACTCATGTAGAGACATAACCATGGCTAAGTGATAATGGTTAACTTAATAAATATCTTAACTAAAACAAAATTAGTAGACTAAGTCAATGCATCCACAAACTTTTACAAGCCTCATGCATGTGACTAATTTCCAACTAATTTTGATTTACTTTAAATATTTAAACCCTACATTATAATTAGTATGGTGTAAGTCTCATACACCCATGTAGTGTGTATCAACAAGCATGACACTAAAAATGTGCATTAATATATATCACATATATATTATATGCACACAAGTGAGAAAAAGAAATGTTTAAGTGAGCTAATATTAGTTAATGTAATCTAGTATATCACATATACAATTATACATTAAATTATCAAATCAACACTTGATTTAATAATCCGGTTATATCACATACAACCGACTAATATAATTTGTATCAACTTATCGAATCAACACTTGATTCGATAACCCGGCTATATCACATATAACCGACCGATATGAATAAGTCGTAAGAATAAAATACGGTATCACATACTCGTATTATTCTCGGTCCCGCACATATCACATATGTGCTCCTACTTTGTTTTTCCTGAGCCAGTGAAAGCTCTGTGTAAGACTCTAAAGACTCGTCAATACGCCGGCAGCATGTGATGATCATATCAAGCACCCACAAGCCGTCAGCGGTACTAGCTGGACGTAATGGCTATCCGGGTATTGAGCGATCAGAAGATCAACAAGCAAGCCCGCTCTAGCTCCTGTAAATCCTGTCAGTAACACTACCGTATAGTCCGGTCTCTTCGTCTGAGATGCCTCATATCCAGTCTAGGGGTGGTAAACGTCAGACCCCAATAAATCGATAAGTCATGCCGATACGAGACTCATAACCATAGTCACAAATTCGTCATTCGGGAATAATTCGGCGAGGTCGAAAATTCGGATTCGGAGAACTATTCGGAAAAAATCGGCAGGTATTCGGGAAAGATTCGGTAAGTGTTCGGGAAATGTTCGGGAAGGATTTCGAGTAATAAATTAATATATGAGACGCTAGGTTTTGATTTTGTGAATTATTTACTGTTTTTTGAATTATTCACCGTTTTTTTCACATAATTCGGGAATAATTCGCGAATTATTCGGCCAGTTCGGCAATGACGATTAATTCGGAGATTAATTCGTCTGATCAAAAATTCGCGAATTATTCGCGAATTCGGCGAATAATTCGCGAATTATGTGACTATGCTCATAACGAGTCGAGAAACTACTAATAAAACCTACCAATAAATTTCTAAATCAGCCATAGATAGGGACTTCCAGTTATAGCCAATCGAGCACAGCACGGCATCTACCCCCAATACCGGGAGAGACGAAATCCCCTCCTATCGCTCATTGCCTCCATGTGACTCGGGACTGTACCCAAAAACCATCGTTTTGCACGTCCTCTTGAACGTTGTAAGATGGAAATCAAAGTACAGTGGGAATCACACAAGACTCTATGACGATCTCGGGTCTACAGACTAACCTGTACCAGTGTCACCAGAGAACTGCTATCTGATGTCGGGTATGATACCATCTAGGATTTCTCGGCGAGTCCGTCCAGTGTACCCAGTCTCCACTGAGCACCCGTATACCATCTCTGATGTCAAACACCAATGGATATAGGATCATCCATCGCCCATCTCATGGGTCGAGAAGCGTATACGCTAGTCTACTCTGGTATATCGATACCATGTCTCGATACACCCACGACTAGAAACATTAAAGGATGAACTTATGGACTACCATGGCCCCACTAGTATGATCTGCATCATAATCCTGGTAGTCAAGTATACATCCTAAGGGCTTTACCAACATGTAACTATGAGACAGTATCAAGAGACAAGTATATATGTTAAGATAAAGAGAAACCAGATAGCATACTATCATGTCGAGCAAGAAAGTCCTCTCTATATATGTCCAAGCATTCACTATAATATACATCATATGTACAATAATGGCCTCTAGGGCATACATACAACTAACAATACACATCCATGAAAACTCTAAAGACGGTAATAAAATACTTGAGGTGTATTTTGAAAATTATACAAAATTATTTTTACATAAAACCCCCTTAAATTATACTAAATTACAATAAGGACCCTAGTAAACATAGGTTTAAGCGGGACCGGTCTCTTAAGCCTCACAGAGCCGGAGATATGGGTGCTTGCCTATTTAAGGTAGACAATTTACCAAACGGTGTTATCAACACGGTAATCGTCTTTGAAAAAGACACAAATCCTGTCGTCCATGTGCAGCGGTTACCGATAACACCAAAACCTAATTCAGGATTCAATTTCTTTTCTAATTGTCTGACTCAGACTGAGTCTCAATATAATCAATCTGACTTGAATGAGATTCAAGTATATATAACAATTCAATCTTTTCAATCTATCAATCTATACAACTTGACTCACCCGAACCATGACTATATTCCATCTACACGATCATCCATTATACCTGTTCCATTACTGATATCATGGTTTCGGCAAGTCATCCATCTATACAATCTATAATATAAGACAATACAATTTACAATTCAATACAATCAAGATATCGCGGGGTTTATAAGGGGTAGATTGGTACGGAAGGTGTTAGATGTGGCACGAGACTGCAACCATTAAGACACCTAACCTGAATTCAATTGCCGTTGTACCGTGGCTGAACGGTTCCTTATATTCCGTCCTCCGTAGTCTCTAGTTTATTGAGACTCCTCTCGCATACACTGGCCTCTTCTGTACCAAGCTACAAACAGCAGCGTTAACACTAAATACAACATTATAACAATATAATACCACTTTAAAAGTTACACTCTCTTTCTCTCTGTCTATTCTACTTCTCCCTTATCTTTGGGACTTACCGAGCGATTTGTTCGTTGACAACATTCTCTTTCTTCTTCTTTGAAATGTCGTCAGGTGATTTGAACCTTCTGGAGACAGAGCCCAGCAGCGAGGACTTGGATCAGATAGCCTTCGACCTAGAGCTGTAACAACTTGTACCTATTCCATTTTCATTTCCGTTATGCCACTGTTTAGGTATTATTTTCATTCCATGTATTTACTTTTCAGATGTATTGTAAAAAGAATGTTAATAAATAAAGTTGTTGTTCAATTATATCTATTGTCTTTGTCTCTTGTGCATTTTACTTATATTGCTTAGATACGCTTAGCGTGTTTACTTCTGAGTAAATACGTAGCGGCCAGTCGCGTCCTCTGCCCGTATACTGGGAAGCGGGGCATGACATTTCCGGAACTCAGCGAAAGATGCCCAACAGGAATATGGAGACAACCGGGCTCGGATACGTTCGGTCTAAGAAATGGGAGCAGTGCCACGGCTGCTGCGTCATAAACAGCTACTGCGAAGGGGAAAACGCTCTTCCGAATGGTCGCGACGTTGAAACAGAGCGAGATCCCACTCTAAGAACGTTAAGTCTATCACTCGAAGAACAAATAGACAAGCTAATAAAAGAAGCTTGTCAAAGGAGCCGAGACGATCACTGTCGTGAAATAGCCATTTATGAAAAGGCCAGGACACAGCGCTTTAATCAGCAATCCGTGGAGAAAGAAAACTATAATGCTCTTCATCCCCGGCCCGCTGTATGTCCTCGCAAAAGGAGAAAATCCCGAAATAAAGGTAAAAATAGGGCAAAGAATGCAAACAACATTCGAAAACAACAAAGCGGACCCAAGAAGCCGTGCAATCGAGAAAAGGTCGATTGGAACCCATCCTTTATAAAGAAGATGGGTCAGGAGTACTCGTTCCCTCAAGACAAGACAAGGAAAATATTCAACCTTGTCATGAAGCATAAAATGATGACGCTTCCGGAATCTCGGCACCCCAAACAAATAAACGAGGTCCATCATCCGGATTATTGCTCCTATCACCGAGTAATAGGTCATCCCCTTGAAGACTGTTTCACCTTCAAAGACTGGGTAGAAGACCAGTATCAGTAAGGCAAGTTTGCTTTATCCCACAGCTGGAGGATAACCCATCGCAAAAGCATGAGCCAAAGAGGACCTATACCCTGAGGATAGAACCAGATCAACGTCAAGAAGGGAAGCGAACTCGTACCTGCCATATGATAACACTCTTAAACGAGAGAGGGCATGAGACTATGGATGGCCTCCACATGTGCTTCTCAAATGAAGATGAGGACGAGATGATCTCTAAGTTTCCATCGGCCCCAAAAGAGCTAGAAGATGGGATACACACTACGACGGACAATCTAAGGAAAATCGACTTAGGAACGGAAAATGATCCGAGGCCAACATTCGTCAGTGAACTTCTATCTGAAAAATAGGTAGCCACGTTAAAAGATGTGCTCATGCAATATAAAGACTGCTTCGTATGGAACTATTCCGAGATACCAGGTCTAGATTGAAAAGCGGCGGTACATAAATTGGCCATATCACCAGACATAAAGCCCGTTAAACAGGCGCCAGGAAAAATGCGGCTCGAACTTGAGATGAGTATCAACGCTGAAGTCAAGAAACTAATCGATTCCGGCTTCATCCAAGAAGTTCAATATCTCGACTGGGTCGCTAACATCATTCCAGTGATGAAGAAGAATAGAACAATACGCATCTGCGTAGACTTTCGGGATCTCAATAAAGCTTGCCCGAAGGATGACTTCCCAGTACCTGTTACCGAGCCGATGATCGATAAAACATTTACCCATGAGGTCTTCTTCTTCATGGATGGTTCTTCAGGATACAATCAAATTACAATGTATCTTGAAGACCAAAAACATATCGCCTTCCGGACCCCGTTGGGCATATTCTGCTATAAGGTGATACTTTTCAGTTTAAAGAACTCTGGTGTCACCCCCCGCTTCCCAGTGTACGGGCAGAGGACGCGACAGGCCGCTACGTATTTACTCAGAAGTAAACACGCTAAGCGTATCTAAGCAATCTAAAAGTAAATGTACACAAGAGACAAATGTGAATGAAAAGTAAATTTATTTATTAACATTCTTTTTACAATACATCTGAAAAGTAAATACATGGGATGGAAAGCAATGCCTAAACAGTGGCATAACAGAAATGAAAAATACAGAAATGTAAATGTGTACAAGGAATCTAAAGCTCTGGGTTGAAAGCTAGCTGGTCCAAGTCCTCGCTGGTGGGCTCGATCTTCTGAAGGTCCGATCCACCTGACAACATTCCAAAGAAGAAAGAAAAGGAACGTCGTCAGTGAATAATCGCTCGGTAAGTCCCAAAAATGAGGGAGGAATAGAATAAACAGAGAGAGAGTGCAACTTTTAAAGTTGTATTATATTGTTAACGCTGTTGTTTGTAGTTTGGTACAGAAGAGATCAGTGTATACGAGAGGAGTCTCACTATACCAGAGACCACGGTATACGGAGTACAAGAAACCGTTCTGCCACGGTACAACGACAATGGAGATTCAGGTTAGGTGTCTTATGGTTGCAGTCTCGTGCCACTTCTAACACCTTCCATACCAATCTACCCCTTATAAACCCCGCGATATCTTGATTGTATTGTTTGTATTGTTTGAATTGTATATTGTATATAGACGGATGACTTGCCGAAACCATGATATCAGTAATGGAACGAATATAATGGATGATCATGTAAATGGAATATATCCATGGTTCAGTTCGGTCAATATAGATTGATTAGATTGAATTGCCGGATTCATAGATCCATGTTGTATTGTAGTTTGATACTTGAGTCATATTCAAGTCAGATTGATTATATTGAGACTCAGTCTGAGTCAGACAATTAGAAAAGAAATTGAAGTCCTGAATTATATTTTGATGCTATCGGTAACTGCTGCACATGGACGGCATGATTTGTGTCTTTTTCAAAGACAATTACCGTATTGATAACACCATTTGTTAAGTTGTCTACCTTAAATAGGCAAGCACCCATATCTTCGGCTCCCTGAGGCTCAAGAGACTGGTCCCGCTTAAACCTATGTTTACTAGGGTCCTTATTGTAATTTAGAATAACTTGAGGGGGGTTTTATGTAAAATAGTTTTGTTATACTTTCAAAATATATCTCAAGTATTTAATTAGCGTCTTTAGAGTTTTCATAAATGTTTCTTTTATTCAATGTGAAATTTCTAGTGAATATGACCTAGTTTTTAAAGTATAAGGTATTTATTTGAAATATTGGAATTGTATGGTATTTTCTTGTAAATGGAACGTTTTTCTTGAATTTTGGAAATGTGGAATATTATAAATATTAAAAATAGATATTTTTATATTAATTACATATATGTTTATTTATTAAAAATATAAGTTTTATTTATAATAGAAATCACATTTTCTAAAGAAAAAATGTTTTTAAAAATCTTTCGAGATTGTATGCTCCTTGCGAAGGTTGGTATCTCACTCTACTAGGCCCGAGAATGTGCGATAATCCTCACCATACCAAACGGGTTCCCCAAAATGGGTTGTAGAGGCACAATTGCAAAGATTTGTTAAATACACTTCTTATAGAAAAATGTTTTATAAGTTGAAGGTATTTATATGTAAAGTATTTTCCCAAATCTATATTCCAAAATTCCATCGTGCTATGTTAGATATGTGTGTTGTGAGGAGGTAGGTCATTACCTCGTGAGTTTTCTAAGGTAATACGGTTTAAAAAGTTTAAGCATGTCGAAATGAGATATTAATGTATTTTAATGTAAAAGTGGAATAAAACTTGCTACGGTTATTATTTTGATGTCAAACTTATTCTATTGTTTTTGTTAATATTTAATGGTCATGACATAAGAGTTTGGTATTATTATGTTTAAGAAAAATAGAACTTTTTAAGGAAAAACCGAATCGGAAGTCGGATTAACTCCGCTTTCGTCGGGTTTTAGTTTTGAATGTTTTTAGAATAGAGAAAAGAAGAAGAACTAGGGACTTACTGGCTTTAGAACTAGAGGGGGGAGAGAGAGAACTACAGAAGGCGTCAGGTTGTCGTTTCGTCGCCGGAATTTCTTCGGAAGTTCGTCGGAGTTTCGCCCTTCGCTAACTCCACTTGTACACAAAAGAACTTGGAAAGTTTTGTAGATTTTTTGTAGGAAATTTCAGTGTGAAGGGGTGTAAGATAGAGTGGTTATTTATAGGACCAATTAGGGTTTGGGTGTGATAAAAATGCATTTAAATTTGCATTAAAATTGGGATTAAAGGGGTTTTAATATTCTATGTAAATGGGCAGAAAATAAACAATACCGGGGTTATGGAGGGAGTCTTAGAGTCGCTAGGGTTTAAAAAAGAGAGGGTTTGGCGTCATTAGAACCGGCGGCGCCAGCCTGACAATACTTCTCGCCGGTCCGATCTAGGGGGTGAGGGCTCAGATTGGGATACGTGGTCCTGACGCTTGGTCTACCCTCGTGCACATGTTTGATTAGGTTGTGACTTTTGGTTTACGTGTAGTGTGCGTGTAGACTTTTAGGCTTCTAAAATATTAAAAGAATTTTAAATAAAAAGAATGTGTGGCTGATGGGATTTGAACTCTAGTGCTATGGATCAGCAGTACAAGGTCTTACCAATGAGTTACAAGTACTTTCTTGCTGTTCAAAATTGAATCAAATACTTATAGTACTCACAGGATTTGTAAATACCCTAAGTGTACATTAACTTTTAAACAATTTTATGTACATTAAAATTGGAGTTGTTACAGCTGGCGCTACCTACCAAAGAGCCATGAGAAAAATCTTCGATGACCTCATACACGAGATTATCGAATGCTACATAGACGACCTAGTGGTAAAGAGAAAATCTCACGAGGAGCATTGGGAACATCTAAAAATTGTATTCCGATGTCTTCGGAAGTATAATCTGAAGATGAATCCTTTAAAATGCGCGTTTGGAGTCTCCTCAGACAAATTCCTAGGATTCAGTATACGGCACCGGGGTATCGAAATCGATCCTTCAAATATCAAGGCGATTATGGAAATGCCCACTGATTGATTTCTATTTTAGAGAAGTGTAGTAACCGCAATCAATAACGGTGTCGCGTGTAGCTAGCCCAGATGAGTATGGGTCGTCCTCAGGGATATGTGAAATCTTTCAATTTTAATTTAGACGTGTTGAAAAAGAGGAAGAATAGAAGAATAAAGAATAGTGAAGAATAGTTTCTAGATCTACGTCAAACACGGATGTAGAATACAGATCTACTTTAAATACGGATGTAGATTTTATAAGAAGAGAGTTTGTAGGGTTCGTTAGGATTTAGTAGTCATGGATGACTAATAAAAACTACTCCTTTTATCTATTGATAGATTTAAAACTAGATTGATAGTGATGAATGAGAATTAGGGTTTTTGGAAGAAACTAGGATTTTCACACTATTGATCCTTGTCTTTTCATTGATCTGTATTCATGTCTAGCCCTTAACAAAACAATTGTTAATCTAATCTCAAATCGCGGTCGAGACGAGCAATAAATTGGTAGCACGACTGATTTGGATGTTAACGATTCTTTTGCTAAAGTTTATAAACTTCATAAGAATTAAAAGAAGTTAAAATATTTTCTCATCCATTATTCTACCATAATCCTATGAACCTTATCAAGCGGAGAATTACTCACGCATGATGGAGATAGTAGAAGAATGGATAGAGAAAGAGATCATACTGCATAAATTAAATGTTAAATAATTAATCTAATGATCTACCTTTATTAATCAACTTCACAATTACAAACCCTTCGAGTTTAGATTACAAGAGGAAGAAGAAGTTGCTCTCGATCTCTGCCTCGTAGGAAGTAGATGCTCCGTCGAATCTCACGTCGCCTTATCACGTAGAATCGCGGACCTGTCGTGGATCACTTATTCTTTGACGGTGATTTGCTTCGTGTAAAAGATTGATCATTTCTAAGTTTATCCCTCGGTCCTTTATATAGTCCCAAAACAAGAAACCATAAATCCCCAGAATTAGGGTTAGTTGTAGCAAATCCAACCTGAAAATCCTAACTCTTGATTCGGTGAATCGGCCGCGGATCCGCCGCTTATTTCATGGTTTGGCCGCGGATCCGCGGTTAGTCGGTGAGATCTTGGGTGCAAATTTCTGGGGCTTTATTCTTGTGACACATGGAGATTTAGTTGATGTCTGGAACTTGAAAATATTTCCTGAGTCTCTGCCAGTATTGATTCTTCGATTTTCTTTAATATTTCGGCAGATTTTTGATTTCCGACATCTCAACATCTCGATCTCCTGACCTGAGCCAAAGCTTGCACCATATCTCAAAAAATAATATTAGTAATATTTGGTATTTTTGAGATATTATCCTAACCAATTTGATATGATATTATATTTTAAGAATATTGATTAAGGATATTTGATATGATATGCATATTTAAATTATCAAAATATTATATGCATATATTTTCCTTCATAATTTTAATTATAATATATAAACATATGAAAATAGTATTTTTACAGATAAACCCTCATATGTGTCATATTTATATTAAACACCTTTAGATATTTAAGAATAGTAAGAAAAATGTTAGATCAAATGTGCGATATTTTCGACTGAACAAATACCCCCAAATTTAACTTTGATCGTCCCGAGCAAACTTATTTATTCAAAAGAGGGGAAAAAAGAAAAAGAAAAACCTAAGTAGCACACTTTCGTAAGCAACACGATTGCACTGAGCACGTGCAACAAGCCGTTAAATCTCTAGGTGTCCCTAGTAGGAGGAGTGTTGTCTCCTGAGGGTTTTCAGCGGATTACACCCACAAAATCCTATAATAAAAGAAAGATAGTGAAAATTACATACAAAGATAAGAACAATAAAAGAAAGAACTTGAAAATAAGAGTTTCCAACTACACCAGTTTTTCGGTTGTCATGAGCCCTATCTTAATGGTCGTGAAAAGATGTTAGAAATCACATCTCTCAATAAAACATCGTCTTTAGTTTTCCTCCCTATCTTTCCTCCAAACATTGATCATATACCCCTACGTGTGTGTAAAAGACATCACCGGCAACGGCGCCATTTGATTGATTTCTATTTTAGAGAAGTGTAGTAACCGCAATCAATAACGGTGTCGCGTGTAGCTAGCCGAGATGAGTACGGGTCGTCCTCAGGGATATGTGGAATCTTTCAATCTTACTTTAGACGTGTTGAAAAAGAGAAAGAATAGAAGAATAAAGAATAGTGAAGAATAGTTTCTAGATTTATGTCAAACACGGATGTGGAATACAGATCTAGTTTAAATACGGATGTAGATTTTATAAGAAGAGGGGTTGTAGGGTTCGTTAGGATTTAGTAGTCATGGATGACTAATAAAGATTACTCCTTTTATCTATTGGTAGATTCAAAACTAGATTGATAGTGATGAATGAGGATTAGGGTTCTTGGAAGAAACTAGGGTTTCCACACTATTGACCCTTGTCCTTTCATTGATCTCTATTCATGTCTAGCCCTTAACAAAACAATTGTTAATCTAATCTCAAATCGCGGTCGAGACTAGCAATAAATTGGTAGCGTGCCCAATTTGGATGTTAACGATTCTTTTGCTAAAGTTTATAAACTTCATAAGACTTAAAAGAAGTTAAAATATTTTCTCATCCATTGTTCTATCCTAATCCTACGAACCCTATCAAGCGGAGAATTACTCACATATGATGGAGATAGAAGAAGAACGGATAGAGAAAGATATCATAATGCATAAATTAAATGCTAAATAATTAATCTAATGATCTACCTTTATCAATCAACTTCACAATTACAAAACCTTCGACTTTAGATTACAAGAGGAAGAAGAAGTTTCTCTTGATCTCTGCCTCATAGGAAGTAGATACTCCGTCGAATCTCACGTTGTCTTATCACGTCGAATCGTGGACCTGTCGTGGATCACTTGTTCTTTGACGGTGATTTGCTTCGAGTAAAAGATCGATCATTTCTAAGTTTATCTCTCGGTCCTTTATATAGCCCCAAAACCAGAAACCATAGATCCCCAGAATTAGGGTTAGTTGTAGCAAATCCAACCTGAAAATTCTAACTCCTGATTCGGTGAATCGGCCGTGGATCCGCCGCATATTGCATGGTTTAGCCGCGGATCTGCGGTTTGTTGGTGAGATCTTGGGTGCAAATTTCTGGGGCTTTATTCTTGTGACACATGGAGATTTAGTTGATGTCTGGAACTTGAAAATATTTCCTGAGTCTCTGCCAGTATTGATTCTTCGATTTTCTTTAATATTTCGGCAGATTTTTGATTTCCGACATCTCAACATCTTGATCTCCTGATCTGAGCCAAAACTTGCACCATATCTCAAAGAATAATGTTGGTAATATTTGGTATTTTTGAGATATTATCCTAACCAATTTGATATGATATTATATTTTAAGAATATTGATTAAGGATATTTGATATGATATGCATATTTAAATTATCAAAATATTATATGCATATATTTTCCTTCATAATTTTAATTATAATATATAAACATATGAAAATAGTATTTTTATAGATAAACGCTCATATGTGTCATATTTATAATAAACACCTTTAGATATTTAAGAATAGTAAGGAAAATGTTATATCAAATATGCGATATTTTCGACTGAACACCCACGCCAAGAACTCTCAAACAATCATGATCTCTTCAAGGAAAGCTCGCATATATCCGGCGGTTCATAACCAACCTCTCTGGAAAATGCCGTACCTACAGCCGTTTGATGAAAAAGGGGACCCCGTTTGTCTAGGATCAAAAGTGTCAAAATGCACTAGAAGAAATCAAGCAATACCTGCAAAATCCGCCGATATTGACTGCTCCGGTTAAGGGAAAACCCCTTATCCTATATACGATAGCCCCTGAAAGTTCTCTAGGCACGCTATGGGCACAAGAGAACGATCAGGGAAAGAAGAGAACTCTATATTATTTGATTCGAGTTCTCTTGAGGGCAGAAAACAACTACTCCCCCATCGAAAAGCACTGCCTGGCACCGATCTTTGTGATAATGAAGCTCAGACATTACGTCTTGGCACATGAGGTTCATCTAATATCAAAGGTGGATCCTCTCAAATATTGAATGTCAATGGACATATTAACAGGAAGGCTTACCAACTGGGCCCTCCTCCTGATGGAGTTCTCGATAACATATCGACCCCTCAAAGCAGTGAAAGGCCAGGCCATTGCCGACTTTCATGTGGAGCATCCGATACCAGCTGACTCCTCCTTAAATTGCGAGTTGCCGGATGAACTTGTGTTCGACACAATCGAAGGAGAGAAGGAAGAAAATGATTCTCAATCGGAACTCTACTTCAATGGAGCATCTTCCATGAAGCGGCGAAAGCAAAACACCCCCATAATCAAAGATGGGGTATACCTTATTTTCATGACTCCGCAAGGAGGGATATTGTATTAGGCCATCTCCTTAGCGGAGCCAAGGACTAATAACAAAGCTGAATATGAAGTTTTGATAGCGGACCTCGAGATCACTGTCGACATGGGAATCAAAGACCTCCTCAAATATGGAGACTCATAGCTGATTGTTAGCCAAGTAAATGGCGACTATCAGACGTGCAAGCCAGAGCTGATAAAGTATAGCGAAAGTGTGCAACAACTGTTGACTCAAATCCCCTCCTACATCCTGGAGAGTATACCGCGTACAGAAAATAGCAAAGCGGATGCATTAGCCAAATTGGCTAAGGAACTGGCCGATGAAGACCTCGATGACGTAAAGATCATTATGCAAAGCCGCAGGGTTCTCGCGCCAACAGATATATCTTCGGAAGACTTAATGGAACCACCCGAAAGAAAGAAACAACCGAACAAGCAACCCTTTAAATAAAGGACAAAGAAAAGATCAATGATTGGAGGGAAGTTTTCATAGACTACTTCAAATCCTAACGAACGCCCAAAAACGCGTCGTCTCGACATCAGCTCATGAAACGAGCTCTGTTCTTCGCCTTCGTCAATGATACTCTATATAAGAGATCATTTGACTGTCTATGGCTAAGATGCCTAGGGCCGAAGGAAGCAAAGAAAGCCGTTCAAGAAATTCACGACGGACTCTGCGGTTCTCACCAAGCTGGGCTAAAGATGAAGCTGAAGATCAAAAGAATGGGTTGCTATTGGCCCATAATGATTCAGGACTGTCTTGAATATGCGAAGCAGTGTCACCCGTGCCAAATTTACGGGGACTTCATCCACCAACATCCAAATTCGCTACACCCAACAGTTGCTAGCTGGCCGTTCGAAATGTGGGGAACTGATATAATTGGCTCCATTGAACCAGCATCGTCCAAAGGACATCGGTTCACACTAGCAACGACCGACTACTTTTCTAAGTGGGCAGAAGCAGTACCACTAAGGGAGGTGAAGACGGAGAATATCCTCCATTTTTTCAGGACACATGTCATCTATCGGTTCGGCACTCCGCGATGAATTATCTCAGATAATGGGCCAGCTTATAGAAGCCATAAAATCAGCCGTTTCGCACAACAACATAAAATAGATTAGAGATACTTTTCAGTCTATAATTCTCGGGCCAACGGTTTAGCTGAAGCTTTCAACAAGACCTTGACGAAGATTATAAAGAAAACGATGTCCAGAAACAGAAAAGACTGGCACGAAAGGTTGCACGAAGCTCTCAAGGCGTACCGAACAACGTTCAAAACGGCTACGAATACAACACCATACATATTGGTATTCGGCATGGAAGTAGTGCTTTCCTTGGAAATAGAACTCTCTTCTCTACGAGTAGTAGTTCGATACGAGCTGACAGATGAAGAAAATACTCATCTTCGGCTTGAGGAGCTCGATGCCCTCGATGAAACTCGCCTTATAGCACTGCAAAATCTGGAGGCTTATAAGGCAAGGAAGACATGGTCATACGAAAGACTGACCAGGCCGAGAACGTTTCACCAAGGCGAACTCATGCTAGTCGCCAAAAGACCAATGATTCCCAATCATGCAAAACGAGGGAAATTCGAGCCGAACTATGAAGGCCCGTACATCATAGACAAAATCTACCAAGGTGGAGCCTACCTACCCATGGATATGGATGGTGAAAGACCCTTTCGGCCAATAAACGGCCGATTCCTCAAAAAATACCACGCTTGACGAGTCACGACTTAGGTCTATGATAGATGACGACGCTTGTGTCCGCTCGCTATCTTCTTGAGTCAGAACTCCGAGAGTAGTATGCAAAGAAGAACCTCACCTCAAATATGGCGATAAAGGATCGAGAAGTCCCTAAACTAACAACGGACCGAGATGTCCCTAAACTAACAATGGTCCGAAAAGTCCCTAAACTAAAATTTCGCCTCAAACATGGCGATAATGGACCGGAATATCCCTAAACTACCGCGTCGCCTCAAATATGGCGATATCGGACCGAGATGTCCATAAATTAGAATCTCGCCTCAAACATGGTGACAAAGGACCGAGAAGTTCTTAAACTAATTATCTGCATCAAACATGGTGATAACGAACCGAGATGTCCCTAAACTAACAATGAACCGAAAAGTCCTTAAACTAGAACTTCGCCTCAAACATGGCGACAATGGACCGAAAAGTCCCTAAACTAAAATTTCGCCTCAAACATGGCGATAATGGACTGGAATGCCCTTAAACTACCGCATCGCCTCAAATATGGCGACAACGGACCGAGATGTCCCTAAACTAGAACCTCGCCTCAAATATGACGATATCGGAATGAAAAGTTTCTAAACTAAAATTTCGCCTCAAACATGGCGATAATGGACCAGAACGTCCCTAAACTAGCGCATCGCCCCAAATACGGCGGTCCACTCCCTTGAGATCTATATTGCAATCAAAGTCCTAATGGCGGAGGTTGCAACTCAAGTCCCACTAGCTACGCAGCTACTCCAGCGATGAAGCCACCCCCAAATCCCACTAGTAAATAGATGGGTCACCTGCGACGAAGGTACTTTCGAGAGTTCCATCGCTCGTAAAAAAACCGGTATGTCCACGAGCGAAATGGGCACGGATGAAAACCCGAAAGGGCGCTGTGAGTAAAAACAGCAGGATTACCGATGAGTTTTTGAAAACCCGGAAGGGCGCAATCTCGTAAAAAAAAGGTATGTCCACAAGCGAAATGGGCACGGATGAAAAACCCAAAAGGGCGCCGTGAGTAAAAAAAGGGCAGGACTGTCGGCGAGTTTGTGAAAACCCGAATAAGGCGCAAACTCGTAAAATATAAATTCATGGGCACTTGCAAGGTCCTCTTAACCTTGTGAGGAGAAAATACCTGCGTGAGATCCTTACGACTCATAAAGGAGCAACACACTTAGGAATCCTTATGATTCCTAAGGAGAAATTATACTTACGGGATCCTCTCGACTCGTAAGGAGAATTCCCCTTATGAGACCCTCACGACTTATAAGATTCAAAAGCCTTAAGCTACAGGAATCTGAACTTGTTCTTAAGCTGTCGTATCCTCCAAGTTGCCCTACAGGTGGTTCAATATTGACCCTTGTATACAATCTATGGGTTCGAATAAATATTCCCCCACCAAGTTCCACCAACGACGAGAAATGTCCCCGTATGGTGAACGACACTTGTAAGCCCTCTCGAATTATAAGGAGAAAACACTTTTGTAAGATCCTTACGACTTACGAGGGAAAGTACCACTTCGAAGTCCTCACGACTTCTAAGGAGAACATGCACCTACGAGATCCTCATGACTCGTAGGAAGAAATACCTTTATGAAACCCTTACGGCTCATAAAGTCAAAAAGCCTTAGTCGACAGGATCTTAACCCTGTTTTCTAAGCCACTTTTGTTCAAATCAGCAAAGACAAATGATGATTCCGTCCAGGTAATATCCTAGTCACAGTGATGCTGATGCCTAAAATGGTATCAAACTTCAAGTCCTCTCAAGACAAATGATGATTCGCTCCTGCCAATATTCCAGTCATAGCGATGCTGATGCCAAGATTGATATCAGATTCCAAACTTGCAATAAAAAACAGCAGCGAGTAGCAAAAAAATATGCATATAAAAATAGGCGAAATGTTTGGGCAACTCGCAATAAAAAGTAGCGAGTAAAAATATAAAAAAAGCCGAAATGTTTGGGCAACTTGCAATAAAAAGCAGCGAGTAAATAAAAATAGCCGAAATGATTGGGCACCGCGATAAATAGCCGAAATGATTGGGCAATCACGACTTTCGCAATATGGAAAGCTGAAAAGATAGAGCATCGCGGAAATAAAAAAATATAAAATGAAATTTTCTCTACCCTGCAGGTAGGTCTACACCGACCCCTGTATACAATCCATAGGCACAAATGAAAGAAAGGGTACCATATTTTCCTACCAGGCTCCATTAAAGGGAGAGCCGGATCTTAATGGAAACATGTACAGCCTAGGTCATCCCGACGTTCCTTCTCGGTGCAGACGCGACGTCAACAAAGGCTCCAAGGAGCAAAATCAAAAAGGAGTGACGACAAAATCTTAACTCCAGCTCGACGTGCTTCTCATGCCAGCAGGATGTAGACGCAACATCATCAAAGACCCAATGGTCAAACAAAAAAGGAGTAATGGCAAAATCCCAGCTCCAGCTCGACGTTCCTTCTCGATGCAGACGCAATATCAACAAAAGACCTAAGGGTCGAAACAAAATGGAGCAATCGCAAAATCCTAGCTCCAAGTCTTGACGGTTCATATACAACCCAGAGACTATCTCGACGTTCCTTCTCATTCCAGCAGGATGCAGAATCAACGTCAACAAAAGACCCAAGGGTCGAAAGCAAAAATGGAGTAACGACAAAATCCTAACTCCAAGTCTCGATGGCGCATATACAACCTATAGACCATCCCGACATTCCCCCTCATTTCAGCAGGATGCGAATGCGGCTATCAAATGAAATTGAAGCAATGGCATATTCCTAGCTCCGGACTTCAATTGCAATACATACAGCAAATATTTCTTACAGATATCTACCCTACTTCAGCAAAGAATTGGCCCGACATCGTCAAAACAAAAAATGAAGCAACGACATATTCTTCCCAGTTTCGAGTCTTGAAGGCAACTTATATAAAGCCTAAAAGACTATCGGAGATCATTCCACACCAGAGCGGAGTGGTTATGACTCATCGGGGCTCCAAACTGAGCATAACCTCAAGTAAAAAGCATCATGGCAAATTCCTAACGTTTGCTCTTCCGACAGTAATATGACATAAGGAGATTACTTGACGTCTTATCCAGCCCCTGAAGGGATCAGAGACACGACAATCACGGGGCTACTCGAACAACGGCTTAAAGACCGCATATCGAGGAATACATCAGCCAATGCGACGGTACCACGGACTAAAACACTAGTACCACAAACCTAACGGACCTTTATCATTAAGAATGGAGGTTATCTGCATATAACGTTAGTACAAGTTTGCCTGTAAACCCAAGGGAGGTAAATTAAAGACACTCCGAAACGAGTACATAAACTAGAGACTCCGAAATGAGTGAAAAAACTACAAACTTCGAAATGAGTACTTAAACTAGAGACTCCGAAACGAGTGAATAAACTACAGACTCCGAAATGAGTATATAAACTAGAGACTCCGAAACGAGTGAATAAACTACAAACTCCGAAACGAGTAGATAAATTACTTCGCGCCAGATCAAGACATCAAGAAACAGAAGGGTGCTACTCATGGGCCTTGGCGTTTACAATTGAGATTTTAGTTAATGATAGATGACGACGCTTGTGTCCACTCGCTATCTTCTCAGATCAAGATTCTACAAGTTATGAACGGTACACCAGCCTGAAACCGGTTGTATGCTACATATTAGGCTACACTACTTCACTCACGTGTATACCTCCATGAGTAAAGTAGCGGGGGGCATTTGTTTACACCGGTTTAAGTTTCGTTTACAGCTATGTGTGAAAGTAGGCTCATTCATATACACACATGCACACATATAGGTTGCAACAATACAATCAGAAGAAGAACATGTGTTAGAAAGGAAGCACTCAGTGGTCAACGATAAAAGGAAATCATTTAAATAAACATTTTATTCTATAGGAAATAGATCACTAAACACGGGATCAAAAGTACAAGGGTTTACAAAACCGTGAATAAAGTTTTCTAAAGTCCTCTCCACCTTCTCCATCATGACGAAGCGGCGATCTTCGCGAGGAGTCACTCCCTATCGGTTAGCGCCGTGCCCATCGGCGAAGGCAGATATGATGGCCCGCTGAGCCCGTATCTGGCTTAGCAGCTGAACAGAGCGATCCCTCAGAGGAGTGGTAATCAAAATTGTTTCATGAAAGCACTCGATCTTGTCCTTTGCTGCGTCAAGCATCGTCGGAGTCATCTCCGCTGGATGAGGGGGAATGTCATCGAGCACAAACATGAGGATTATCCGAAGACAAATGGAGCCGATGGGGAGAGGAGATCTTGTACGAGTCAAGAGCTCGTGCAACACCGTATCATATTGGTCATCCGTAAGAGCAGGATTCACCATGCGTGCAACAAAACGAGGAATAATTTCCTCGGTGGGGACCTCCCATGGCTGCCGATGAGCATGTGAACGATTGCAAGCCATGACTCTCCTTTGTTAAAATAATTCTCTGAAAGTGAGAGAGAAGAGAAGCATTGTTTCAGATTATAAGAGGAATCATTTAAGTCTTGGCACAGAAAATGTTGTGCATGGTGGAACTATTTCCAAGCTCTGACGAAAGAAAGTATTGGAAAAGAAAGTTTGACTCGGGAAAAGCAGAGAAAGAAGGAGAAAAGAAACTTTCATCAATGAGGCAGCACCTCACGTGCTCTCCACGAGGGCGCCAGCGCCAGAGCCAATCTTATAGGATTAAATCCTGATGTGGCTCCTCATGTGCTCCTCATGCGGGTGCCAATGTGCAAAACACAGAAGAGTTCATTCCATAAGAGTTAAACTGTCAGATGACGCCGCATGTGCTCTTCACGCAGGCGCCAGTGTGCAAAGCATAGGAATACCCATATTAAGAATTAAATTCTTAAGTGGCACCCACGTGCACAACACGTGAGCGCCGGCGCCTAAGTAGAATTAAATTCTACGATACTCTCTGTCAAACCGAGCTGTTGGATCAAAGATCCAACGGAGATGATAAATTACCAAAATATAGAATCAAATTCTATTAGGAGAAAATACCACCCATATCTTTCTAAATAAGAAAGATACTCTCGGTTGGATCAATGATCCAATAATAGAATAAAATTCTATTTTGGGAATATATTTCCTCAATCTTTTTAAACAAAAAAAGATTGCTCCCTGTAACACAGAGAACCCTTGGATTAAAAATCCAATGGTGATTAAAAATCACAACTTGACAGAATAAATTCTGTATATGGGAGAATATTTTCCCGATCTTGTTAAAAAGAAGAACAACATATTCTGTAAAAAAGAAGTTCTTGGATCAAAGATCCAATGATGGGTAAAATTCCCCAACTCAATTTTGAGTTTGATTAAATCAATTGGAATCTCTTAATGAGAGATTTTCTTAAAACCAATCAACAATATGCCTCCACTATATAAAGGACTCAAGACTTCAAGTCTCGGAGGAAGAGACAGGTATAGAGAGAGAGAGAGACAAGCACGGGAGAGGGAGAGAAGAACACAGAAGACCACAACACAGAGAGAGACAGAAGGAGATAGGAAAAACCCCCATAAGCTTCTGAAAAATACAGAAATCTTCCAAAAAAACAATAGAGAATTCAATTCTCAAAGAAGAAGAGCTTCATTCTCTAAACCCTAGATAAAGAAACCACAGAGATCAAAACATCTCCTTTACCTATCATAGCATATCTAAGGGTATAACCCTTCCCGAGAACTCAGTTATTTCTCTGGATCTAAAATCCACAAGACAAGTCTTCCACAAGTTGAGAATTTAATTCTCATCGGGAAGATCTTGTTCTTAGGAATCAAAGATTCAGAAAAGAACAAATTTAAAAAGAAAAAATATGGAGTCCATAACACTCTAGGAACTTAGTTCCTTCAAATCAAGAACTTAGTTCCTTCAAATCAAGAACTTAGTTCTTGAAAAATATGATCCCAGATTATCAAAATAATGATCTTGGTGATCGTTAATGATCAAAATATCATTAACAGAGATTTAAGTTCTCTAAAAACATTAATAGAGATTAAATCTCTATATAAAAGAAACTAGCGCCTCACGTGTTTCCCATGTGGGCGCCCCTCTTTAACAGCGCCTAGTGCCTCACGTGAAACACACGTGGGCGCTAAATAAAATGTGCTTAGCACTTCACATACAACCAAAACGGCTGAGTGCTTAGCATTGATTGGGCAGCGCCCAGCGCCGCACGTGCTCCTCATGTGGGCGCCACAAAAATAAGAGTGCTTAGCGCTCCATAAAAAACCAAAACAGCCGAGTACTTAGCACTGATTGGACAGTACCCGGCGCCTCACGTGTTCCTTACGTGGACACCACCAAAAAAAAGGAAAAGAAGAGAGAAAAGTGCTTAGCACTCCACATACAACCATAATGGCTGAGTGTTCAGCGCTCATTGGACGGCGCTCATAATTAAATGCTTCACATGACACACATGTGAGTGTCAGAGCGTCAAATAAGTGCTTAGCACTTTTGCATAAAAAGAAAAGGGACTGAACAAACAGAGCCCAAATAAATGCTTAGCACTTTTGGATAAAAAATAAAAAGAGTAGGCAGACTAAGCCCAAATTGGCTAAGTCTATGAAGTTTCTTGCAGATGAGCCTAAATGCTCTTTTGATGAATCTTAAGTAAAAATGATCCTTAAAAGCATTGTTAAACTGATCTTAGTCTCAAACATGTCTAATGATCTCTCATTGATGATATCCGAAATAATATTCATCCCATACCTCCTAAGATAATCTTAGTCTCAAATATGACTAACGATTCTTAGGTCCATCACCCTTTTCCCTCAAATACGGGATTTGGTTCAAGGGTATATCTTTCCACACCTCTGATATATGTCGTTGTAATTCCTCAACTTCTTCAGAGAAGTGGCGGGTCCCGACAACCAACAACTCTTTTCATCCTACATTGATGCACCTCTAAATTGACGTGAACACTTCAAATCAGACCGCACCCTAAATTGGGTGTATTCCATATCACCATTTTCACTCCGTCGCGTAACAAATACACGTGCACGCAAGGTAAATAATGGACCGAAATGTCCTTAAACTAATATTCACCCTAAATACGGCAATGTTGGACCGAAAAGTCCCCAAACTAAAATTTCACCCCAAACATGGCGATAATGGACCGCAATGTTTTTAAACTAAAATAATTGGGCCAAAATGCTCATATGTTTTAAGTCGATCTTAATATCAAACCGGATTAACGGTCCATAAATAAAATAAGCTCAAATATAAGATATACGGATTTGGACTAATCAGCGCCCTGCGGGCGATGACACAAACTAGTCTCCGTATACAATCCACGGGAAACCTAAACAAATAAAAATACACACGACACGAAGTGATCTTCCGGAGCAAGAGAAAATCGTTATTGCAATGCGGTAACGTAATTAACTGTAGGGGTTTGCGCCTGCAGGGAAGAGCGTCCCCACAATAAAAAAAAACCTCATAAAATGATGGGGAATCTAATAAAGTCTGCTAAAACGGTCGCAACTATCCAAACCTCCGATGTATGGTGCCATAAATCAACTTGGTATCTTCGGAGAGGTAGACGGATAAATCCAAATAGTTTCTGCCCCAAAATTCAGGCCAGACGTCTCAACGTCTCGGTCAGTCTTCCGGCGGTGAATAGTGGTGTTGATTAACCATGCATAAGAAAGTTCCGTTCTAAAATTCAACGTCACCCTAAATTGTAAAATAGTTTAAAAATAAAAAACGTTCTCCAAAAGAGACATGTCATATTCCAAAACAAAGCTAATTCAATATGGTTTTCATTTTTATAAGTCAATGTATCTAAGGTTATTCCTGTAAAAAGTTATGAACATTCGAAATTGAAATTCTGCTGCTGGAATTTTCGTGAACAGCAGTTCAGAGGTACTTTCATTTACAGTTTACGTTATTTAAACAATTTATTTTGTAAGTAAATATTTTACAGGTGTAATACCCAGTCCCCTTTTATACGCTAATACCAGTATTTAAAATAAAATGTTATTCTAAATAGTTTACCCATTTTTTTTATTATTCTATTTATTTTATTTATATTTTATTTTTCCTATACCTACATATTCTAATTATTTTTCCCAACATCCTAACCTATATTCTACCCAAATGGTTTCACTTTTCTAACCCAAGCCAAAACACTTTATCCCTTTCCTTTTTCCTATCTCTTTTTCCAAGGCCTAAATCCAATAACCTAAACTCTCTTCTTTCTCTTCACCTTTCAATTCAAAAAAAAGGTTATCCTCTTTTAATTCCTCATAAATCCCTATTAACATCTAAATCAATCTCATATTAATCACCATAATTCATAATTATTTCTTTTAAATTACCTTTAATTCTCTCTCTCTCTCTCTAAACTCTTTTTCTCTCTTCCGCACAATCTCTCCTCTCTCTCTAACTGACCTTCTCTAAAACCCATCTCCACCACCGAGCTCATCTCACTGGGCCACCACTCAACTCTACCTTGTTACCAACCGAGCCTCCCTACCACCGACGACCCCAGCGCACCTCCAGCCCCCGCCGTGAGGCCCTGACCTTACTGCAGCCGACTCTAGCCCAAGCTTGCTGCCGTAGCCGAGCCCAGGTTTGTGGTCTCCGTGCGTGCGCCATGCCATTCATCATCGATTACTGCTGTCGCGTCGCCAATCGTCGTCGCTAGGCAAGTTTCCAAGACTTGCTTCCATGCTATAATATTTATATTTCGATATATGATCCGATGCTATTACACGATTAATGCTAAACCATATTAATTTGAATTGAGTTAGAACTGAGTATTAATTGAGTCCAACACCTCATGTTAACATCGTGTAGAAGTTCGTAAATTATTTTTCTTATGAATTGAACAAACATAACGGATATTCCGGCAATAAATGACCGCTTAGTTTAGCTGTTCGATACGAATCTAGGGCGAAAACCTATCTAGTGTGATGGAATTTATGTCTACTAGATTGCTTTAGTGACAGTGGTTGATATGTTAAAAGTTAAAATGAAAATACGGACTCTAATCCCATGAAATGTCACCACTAATTAGCTTCACCAAATCTGAAATTTTTCTGTATACCTAACTTGTAAAAATCATAGTAATTTGGATACATATTGTAACGGTGTGTTCAAAGGCTCGTATCGAAGAAGACTGGACACCCTAGAACCCCCTATAATTTATATTTCGTTTCTGTCTTAAAACTATGATGAAAACTGTTCGGGAATGCGGCTATGGACTGCAGTCCAGAGCAGCACTGCTTGTTGACACTTGAATTAAAATGCTTTTACAACTCTGTATGAAAATGATATTATGTGTAACCATATACTGTTGCAAATAATATTCAGTTGGATAACTATTGGTGGTAGTTCTATTCATTTTTACTGTCATTTGCTATTTTAATCATATTTTAAATTATCATTATGTACTGCAGTCCCAAGCAGGGACAGAACGTATACCCCGATCTTAAAAAATATATATCTTCCAGAACATAATGGATATTGTCAATACGTATAGTAGGATGGAAACCTAATTAATGGACATAAATATTACCCAACTGTAGCGTTGCCTAGTTTTAATCCCAACAGAGTGAAAACAGTGATACGAAACAGACTTTCAGTTTAGGAACTGAATTTCCAGCAGAGAACGCTAAAAAAGAAATGACCGTAATTCGCAAAACGGAAACCCGATTGATTTGAAACCAATTTCTTTGAATTGATAATTAAGTTTAATTTTTACCCCTTTTGTATCATTTTGCTTAATTCTGATCATACGATTTAACATGATTTTTCTAAGTTCCTAAAACGTGTAATGACTTGTATTGCATATGATTTGTTTAGCGGCATAATTCACATGTTTACCCGACTGCGATACCTCTAGCGATAGTGAGTGTCCTTATTAATTCTCAGTGTATAATGCATCGTCGAACGTGAATGGTATCAGATTATTCATGTCGAGTATGCTAGTAAAAAGTGAACGATTCGTGATAGTGAACAACACGATGAATAATAAATAAAGCAATGTTATTGGTGCGTACTTGTACACAACTAGCCCGTACTTATAGATGGTGAAACCTGGGGGAAAAGGGAAAATCGAAGTGGAAAGGAATTTTTATTTAGCGAGGTTAGCGATTGATTGTTACGAAAAAGTGTGTTTTTGTAGTGTAACCGCAATCAATAACGGTGTCGCGTGTAGCTAGACCGAGATGAGTACGGGTCGTCCTCTGGGAAACGTTGAACCTTTTACTCTTACTTTAGATGTGTTGAAAAAGAGAGGAGGGATAAATAATTTTGTGGAAAGGTTTCTAGATCTACGTTAAGCACTAATGCAAAAATATAGATTTAGATTATCTTAGGGATGTAGTTAATATAATAAGGGAGCTTGTAGGGTTCGTTAGAATTTAGTAGTTATGGATGATTAATTAAAAGTTGCCCTTTTTATCCTTTAATAGATTTAAAACTAGAACGACGGTGATGCGTGTAGATTAGGGTTTCTGAAGGGAAAAGGAATCCCACTCGTAACCCTTATCTCGACACGGAACTCCGTTCATATCTAGCCTTTACCAAAACAATCATTAATCTAATCTCTAATCGCGGTCGGGACTAACAAAGAATTGTTAGCGCGCCCGATTAGGATGTTAATGATTCTTTTGATAAAGTTCATAAACTTTATAGGACTTAAAAAGGGTTTAGGGATGTTCATCATCCATTAGCCTACCCTAATCCTGCGAACTCTAACAAGCGGAGAATTACTCGCGCATGTTGGGAGAAAAAGAGATGGAAAGAAATTGCATAATTAAACTACCTTTATTAATCAACAAGATCAAGTACACTTTGATTCCTTAGAAAATGATTACAAAAACTTAGTTTGCTTCTCGATCTCTTCTAAGGAGGTAGATGAACCGTTGATGACCAGCTTGACTGCGTAAGCCGTCTTGGACTTCGTGATCGCGTTGGCTTGATAAATTTTCCAAGAGGCTCTCGGTTCCTTTTTATAGTCCCAAAGCCAGAAAGTTAGATGCTTAAACTGAGGACTAACTGTATAGATTTTCCCAAAATTTTTGCCAACTCTAAATCTTTAAACATGCCGCGGATCCGCGGCATAAAAGGGCTTGGGCCGCGGATCCGCGGCTTGATGATCATGGCCGTTTATCATTTTTCTGGGGCTGGCTCGTTGTGACATTTGGCGATCCTTGGATTCTTCAGAATTTGTAAATCTTCTAGTGATTGCTGCCAGACTTGGTCTCCAAGTTTTGCTTCTTAATTAGGCAAGTCTTCTTTAACAACTTGATTTCTTGGAAAAATTCTGCACAACAACTTAAATAATATTTAGTAGACTTTGTTCTACTAGGATTTGGTCAATGATGTTATTTGCATACATTTTCCTACCAAATTCTAATTATAATATACCAACACATGGAAAATAGTATTTTTACAAATAAACCCTCATATGTATGATATATTATAATAAAGAAGTTTTTAAATATGAAAATAGTAGGAAAAATGTAATAACAAATGTGCAGTTTTATCAACTGAACAAATACCCCCAAACTTATCTTTGATCGTCCCGAGCAAACTAGTTTATTCAAGAGGAGAAAAAGAAAGGAGAAAACTAAGCACACTTTCGTAGGCAGACACGATTGCACTGAGCACGTGCAACAAGCCGTTAAACCTGTAGGTGTCCCTAGTAGGAGGAGTGTTGTCTCCTGAGGGTTTTCAGCGGATTACACCAACAAAATCCAATAACAAAAGAGAGATGGTGAAATTTACATATAAAGATAAGAACCATAAAAGAAAAACTTTGAAAATAAGAGTTTCCAACTATACTAGCTTTTTAGTTGTCATGAGCCCTATCTTAATAGTCATGAAAAGATATTAGAAATCACATTATCCCTCAATAAAACATCGTCTTTATTCTTCATTCCTACCTTTCATCCAAACATCGATCATATACCCCTACGTGTGTGAATAGAACATCCCTACACTCGGAGAATTCAATTCAAGCTATCATACTCTTATCCATCTGCCTTAGTACTTTTTAACTTGATGAATATTTAGATTTGCTCACACATTTTCATGCGACCGTTAATACTTCTTGAGATACTAACCGACCAATTACTCATGTGCTTGCTAATTAGGTGATATTATTTTCCTCGTTTTGCACCACCTAAGGCTTAGCAGTGACTCCCAGACCAGTTGGCCTTAGGGCACTAGGTGAAGAGGCACCCTCGCTATATTTTTTTATTGCTGCCTTGGCGATAACAAAACCAGTGTTCATTTTTCTTTTCACCATTTTTATATTTTCTTCATTTTTTTCATTTCCTTCATACTTTGGCTTTTAGACAAGAGCATTTCAAGGTATCCTCTACTATCCCGAGTTTCAAGACGTGTGTAAGTGCATATAGTAAGGTATCAACATTCAAATGTTTGGCTTCCAGAATAGAAACTATTTTTCAGACTTATTTTTATCCTCAGATTAGTGACTTCCTTCATTTTACTGACCCTTGGGACAACAGCTCATAACTACTTATTACTAGTTCGTTTAAGAAAACTTCTAATTTTCTTGGTTTTCTTAAACTATTTCTATCTTTTGGATGTAATTTTTCACTTTCTACTCTTTTGTTATAAAAGAATTTTTTTTTGAAAATTTTTGAAAATGTTGTGCTTATGCAAAGTATGATGCAAATTGATATGTAAATAAGCACAAACCTCCCCCAAACATGTTTACAGCAGTGTCCTCACTGATGTCATCCGTTAAGATCAAAAACCTGTAGACTTGGAAGGAAATTATTAATGGGGGCAAGAATATATGTAAGTGAAAATCCTCCCCCAAACTTATTTTAGGCTCACAATTTTGTAAAAATCATTTTCTTTCAAGGGCCCAAATATACCACCCCCCCAAACTTGAGTTAAACTATGTTAATCTTTTAAAATCACACGAGGGGGTCAAGGTTATTGGTCAATGCCAAGCTTTGCAAAGACCGAAGGTCAACACCAACCATTCAAAAAATTTATCGATGAAGCACCAAGGTTGGTGGAAGAACACGTCACCTTTCGACGTGAAGAAGTGGGGAGGTGATAAGAGGTGTAATGGAAAAGGATTACGTCTCAATTTGGAGAGACGACACAGTGATAGTGATGATGGATTACTCGCATTATCATAATTGTCCAGAAGAAGGGGTGGGGGTTCAATTTCTTTGTCTTGGAGTTGATTCATCTCAACACCCGTGTCTTGTAAAAATGCGAGTTCATCAGCGAAAATTTCCTCAAACCTTTCGTCGATATCCCGAAGAATAATGTCATCAGAAAAAATATGGTGATCGTCAGACTCTATAAAAAGTTCCTCATCAGCGTTAGATGTTGACCCGGACAACTCGGTGGAAGAGTACATGATTGGGTCAAACAACAACATATGAAAAGAGTTAGTATCATGAGGTTGATAAAATTCGCTGCTGTCGACATCCATTAATTCGACAGAACACACATGAGCATAGGGTTCGGAGGGTTCACTTCCCAACTTGTAAATGTTGAGCTCAATTGACTTCTTTCCAAAGGATAGGGTCATAGAGCCGTTTCTACAATTGATTACTGCGTTGGAAGTGGCCAAAAAGGGTCGACCGAGTATCACCGGAATTTGATTGCGTGGGTTTTCCACAGGTTGTGTATCAATAACGATAAAGTCCACAGGAAATATAAATTCCACGACTTTGATTAACACATCCTCTAGCTCACCCCTTGGTTGGGTGATAGATCGATCGGCCATCTGAAGAGTGCAATGCACAGGTTTTAACTCTCCGATCCCTAATTGCTCATAAACAGAATACGGAAGCAAGTTAACACTAGCACCTAAATCGAGTAGAGCACGATTGATATTTTTACCCCCAATAGAAATTGAAATTGTAGGTCTTCCGGGGTCCTTTCGTTTCTTGGGTAGTTGTTGTGTAAAAGCTGTGCTCACATTACTCGCAAGAAAAACTTTTTTAGGTATTTGAACTTTTCTCTTCCTAGTATACAAGTCCTTTAGAATTTTCGCATATGACGGAACTTGTTGAATAGCATCTAGGAGAGGAATGTTTATGTTAACTTGCTTAAAAATTTCCACAATCTTCTCCATTTGTGGACTTGGTTTGTTGCCCCTTAGCCTGTTTGGATAAGGTGCTTTATCAATAAGGGTTTGGTCCAACATTGGAGAGGATTATGGGGACGGATTCGATCCCAAAACTAGAGTGGGAATCGACTTAGATAGATTTGGCGAAATGTTCGAGCCTTGGTGAAAACGGAGAATAGGCTCGGATGAAGGTGGGGGACTAGACGAATTAGGGGAAGAAGAAGAAGAAGCTGGGGTATCAATGGTGTCACTAACATCAAATTGCTCACCCATTCGGTTATTCAGCACTCTCCCCGATCTCAACGTAGTAATGGCATTCACATTATGACTTTGTGAATGGCCAGGATTCGGTAGGGGTTGAGATGGGAGTTTCCCTTTTTCTCTCGCACTCATTGCGGCGTTTAACTGTGCGATTTGGTTTTCTAATGATTTAATACTCTCACCATGGGAGGCGGAGTTTTTCGTTACGGTATCAATAGAAGACTTCATCTCAGCCGACAATTGCATGGAATGTTTCATGAACATATCCAAAGTTTGTGCAAGTGAAGAGTTGTCAGTACCGGCCACTTGTAATGTAGAAGTGTTGGCCGGATTTTGGAAATTTTGTGACTGAAAGGGGGGCTGATTCTGTGGTTGTGGTTGCTGTGGAGGAGGTCTTTGATAATTACTTAGTTGGTTTTGATTCCAAGCAAAGTTAGGATGATTCCTCCATCCTTGATTGTGCGTGGAAGAATAAGGGTCGTTTCTAGGTCGTTGCTGAAAAGCAGCATTAGTTTGAAACGATGCATTCATAGGACATTCTTCCGTTAAGTGTGAAGGATCCGAACAGCAACCACAGACGGTCTTAGGAAGCGTGACCTGATTTAGGGAGAATGATGAGAATTTGTTCTCAATAGCGTCGAGTTTCTTCTGTATCGCTGCCATTTCGGCTTTTACTGCGATAGAAACATCGAGCTGGTGAATACCTCCCTTAGTTGAAGGTGGTCTTACGCTTTCCCACTGCAAATTGTTTTCTGCGAGATCTTCCAGATATTTCCAGGCTTCACCGTCATCTTTAGACATGAAATTGCATTGACACATTGTTTCAAGCATCTGCTTTGTCGCTGGATTAATGCCCTCATATATAATCCGACATAAATCCCATCTTTGTATTCCGTGATGGGGGCATTGGACAAGCAGATCTTTGAAACGTTCAAAGCACTTCCAAAATGGTTCATTGGGAAGCTAGGTGAACTGGTTGATCTCGCTCCTAATATGGGCAGTCTTATGGTTTAGGTAAAACTTCTTAAGAAATGCTATGACGAATTCATCCCAATTAGTGATAGAGTGTGCGGCAGTATTATAAAGCCATTTTTCTGCCAAGTCACACAATGTGAACGGGAGAAGACGCAAGCGCATGGCATCGACAGTCAACTGTGAAGTACCCATCATTGCGCATACGTTTTTGAATTTGGTGATGAAAACGTACGCGTCTTCAGATTCAAGCCCATGAAATTTGGGCAGCAGATTGATGTAGTGGGGTTTAATTTCGAAATTATCCCCGTTAGCTGGTGGAATAGATAGACAAGTAGGAAGGGGACCACGGATAGGATAGCATCTCTCTTGGAGAGAGATGCGAGGTGGATTCTGCACACCTACGGGTGGTGGCAGCGTGGTGTTATATTCTGATGGAGTGCCGTCCATCTCGGTCGTGGTGTGTGGTGGGGGAAAATAAGATGAAGAAGTACCGACTTCGGCATCGATAGAAGGAATGCGGACAAGACGGGCACTAGGATCCCGTGTCCAGCCGAGCATGCACTAAGCGGGTTTAGTGTAAGTGGCAGCGTGTGTGTGATTTAAAATTGGTTTGTTTTTGAAAAAGTGGGACACAAGACAAATCACTCTAAAATGCACAAGCAACCCTAGAACTAAGGTCACCTAGGTCCAGTCTCTAGACCGCTCCTAGACTTCCAAAGGACAAGCCGTAGGATCAATCCTCTACCGCCTCCGTACTACCCTTGTAGCCAAATAAGTGCCAAGTAAGTGGGAAGGAACTACAGTAGTGGGCCTAATTAAAAACCACTAGCCTTTGACACACCTGCCTAGGCACTACAAAAGTAATGCGGATAAACGATAGATTACCCACGACCTTCTTCTGTCCTTATTGAGCGTGACAGTCCTTAGAGTCTGGTCTAGATATTTTTTAAATTAATGAAGGGTTGATCTAGATGCTCGGTTTGTGATTTGTGGGGGCTTAGGAAGGGTGATGAGATCCCCACCTAATCTTGATTTGGTCTTTGTCCCTTAGAGTCCGTATTAAAATATGCAAAACAAAACCAATCACAAAACTTTTGCAAAAAGATTTTTTTGAGCGGCGCTATTTTGCAAAGAATCCTGCAGAAGATAGATTTTATTGGATTTGAGAGGAGAGAGGAAGAGTTGAGAATCTTACCAGAGAGTTTTGTAGCCCTAAATTCTCTAAACCGCCGTGTTTTCGCCGCCGTAAGCCCCTTAGTGCCGCGGTTCCGCCGCTAGGTGGAGGGAACAGTTGATGAAAATTTTTCTGTGGCCTTCTTTGCTCCTCTGGATCTCTACGAATGTCTGTCTTCTGTTTTCCTCAATTCTGTGACTCCAGATCTCCTTGCAAAATTCACGCACAAATCGTTAAATATGCAATTTGCAGTTTTGTGTTAATAATGATATGAATCGTCTAAGAATTCAACACAAATAGTAAGAATAAAAAAATTACGCACGTATCCCCGGCAACGGCGCCATTTGATTGTTACGAAAAAGTGTGTTTTTGTAGTGTAACCGCAATCAATAACGGTGTCGCGTGTAGCTAGACCGAGATGAGTACGGGTCGTCCTCTGGGAAACGTTGAACCTTTTACTCTTACTTTAGATGTGTTGAGAAAGAGAGGAGGGATAAAGAATTTTGTGGAAATGTTTCTAGATCTACGTTAAGCACTAATGCAAAAATATAGATCTAGATTATTTTAGGGATGTAGTTAATATAATAAGGGGTTTGTAGGTTCGTTAGGATTTAGTAGTTATGGATGATTAATTAAAAATTACCCTTTTTATCCTTTAATAGATTTAAAACTAGAACGACGGTGATGCGTGTAGATTAGGGTTTCTGAAGGGAAAAGAAATCCCACTCTTAACCCTTATCTCGACACGGAACTCCGTTCATATCTAGCCTTTACCAAAATAATCATTAATCTAATCTCTAATCGCGGTCGGGACTAACAAAGAATTGTTAGCGTGCCCGATTAGGATGTTAATGATTCTTTTGATAAAGTTCATAAACTTTATAGGACTTAAAAAGGGTTTAGGGATGTTCATCATCCATTAGCCTACCCTAATCCTATGAACCCTAACAAGCGGAGAATTATTCGCGCATGTTGGGAGAAAAAGAGATGGAAAGAAATTGCATAATTAAACTACCTTTATTAATCAACAAGATCAAGTACACTTTGATTCCTTAGAAAATGATTACAAAAACCTAGTTTGCTTCTCGATCTCTTCTAAGAAGGTAGATGAACCGTTGATGACCAGCCTGGATGCGTGAGCCGTCTTGGACTTCGTGATCGCGTTGGCTTGATAAATTTTCCAAGAGCCTCTCGGTTCCTTTTTATAGTCCCAAAACCAGAAAGTTAGATGCTTAAATTAGGGACTAACTGTATAGATTTTCCCAAAATTTTTGCCAACTCTAAATCTTTAAACATGCCACGGATCCGCGGCATAAAGGGGCTTGGGCCGCGGATCCGCGGCCTGATGATCATGGTCGTTTATCATTTTTCTGGGGCTGGCTCGTTGTGACATTTGGCGATTCTTGGATCCTTCAGAATTTGTAAATCTTCTAGTGATTGCTGCCAGACTTGGTCTCCAAGTTTTGCTTCTTAATTAGGCAAGTCTTCTTTAACAACTTGATTTCTTGGAAAAATTCTGCACAACAACTTAAATAATATTTAGTAGACTTTATTCTACTAGGATTTGGTCAATGATATTATTTGCATACATTTTCCCACCAAATTCTAATTATAATATATCAACACATGGAAAATAGTATTTTTACAAATAAACCCTCATATGTATGATATATTATAATAAAGACCTTTTTAAATATGGAAATAGTAGGAAAAATGTAATAACAAATGTGCAGTTTTATCAACTGAACAGCGATTTAGAGGATGATCATTCGAACAGCGACTCTTATATATATTAGGTTTGGACTTATCGGTCCGGCTGACAGAGTTATGTCCCGGACAACAGTGGGTCGTAGTCTCGGGTACGCATGAGACCCTCGTTAAACATGATCACTTTTTTCTACAAACTCGATTTCAAAATTGACTTAGAGACCAGTAGGAACACAGGTCATACATTGCATTGATTATTGGCATATCGATTACCTGCATTTATTGTCTCCACCGTTATTACTTTTATTTCTTGCCTTATTATTGTTATCATAATATTGCTATTGCATCGCCATGATGACTTGAGTATGCATGCTCAGAGCTTGGAAAGGACCCAGTTCAGGAGTTAGACCTACCATTTGAGCTCGCAGAACGGTCGCGCCTTCAGTACTTTTACCGCTTTCCATAAATCAACCTTGTATTCTCACTTGGTTAGTAGTTTCCTTTTCTTTCGAATTATTATAAACTGCAAACAATGAAAGTTGGTGTAATAAACTAGTGATGTGTTTTCTTTACTTCTGTGTTGTGTTTATTGATTACCATGTAATGCTAGAAGCCGAAGTGTGACTACGGCGGGATTGTTCCCTGACCGTAGGAGTATGGATGGCCTAGTCGCCTCCTATATCCCGTATTTTGGGAAGCGGGGTGTGACATGGTTTTGTTGGTATTAGAGCGCCGGGCTTTAGTATTAAAGGATAACAGTAACTACGCTTTATTATATTATTTTCACTTCACTATCTTTCACTTTCATCCTTGTATCTAATTATATCCGTTCATCTATTTTCCAGCGACATGACATCCCCGAATGACCTCTCCTCGGGCTCTAGTTCTCAAGATCGCACAGAGAGGATCCTGAATGCACCGACGACCCTCGCGGAAGCCCAAGAGAGAAAGACAGACCTACTTACCAAGGTTCTCAGGGCAATTACCGCATTTGGAAGACCCTCCGCTCTCATTGCCGCCCCCGAGGGGTCGCTACACCAGCCACACCTGCCAGGACCGGTACCGTGTCGAATTTCCGAAGGCTACACCCAGCTGTGTTTATAGGGCAAACCGAACCACTCGAGGCCAAACAATGGCTGGTCAATGTGGAGAATCTACTGACGGCCGCACGGGTCCCCGTACTTGGTGGTCCGTCGAAGAGTGCAGACTCGATGGGCCGATTGAGTGGAGCAAGTTCAAAGAATGCTTCTTAGACCACTATTTCCCCTCTACCGCCAAGACAGAAATGGAAAAAAGATTTATCTTGCTAAAGCAAAATTGCCGCCCCGTTGACATATATGCGGTAGAGTTCAACCGTCTGAGCCGATTCACTTCATATATGGCCGCTTCATAGGCAACCAGGGCCAGACGTTTCTTGCAGGGACTTGAATTTGAGCTGCAGTAGTTGATTGCGTCACTCGAGTTGTAGACTTTCGCGTAGGTGCTCAACGCTGCACGAATTCAGAAGAAGCTAATCAATAAATTTAGGGGCCCCAGCTCGAGTGACAGGAGGCCCCCAGTTGTCCCGACATGTTCTCATACATCGCCCCAAGGGGTTATACCAGTTCACAGGCCAGGGGAGACACAGATGAAGCATCCTTTCGTGCCACAGCGGCAACCACAGAGGAAGGATTTAGTCTGCGACTACTGTCACAGAGACGGGCACACCTAGAAGGACTGTCGCCGTGCCAAGGGATAGTGTTTGATTTGCAGATCTAGTAAGCACAGGGTTAGTGGTTGCCCTCAGCGAATAGATTTATAGGGAGGATCTGGACCGCAGCAGTAGAGGTCATTAGAGTAGGGGCAGACCAACACAGGTCACGGTCAGGGGCGGGCTTTCACCCTGACTGCCGAGCAGGCAGAGGCCTTAAGTGAAGTTATTACAGGTACTCTACTCGTTCATTCTACGCCAGCTAGAGCACTATTTGATTTTGGAGCATCATATTGTTTCATATCTGCACATTCTGTCGACACTCACTCCATACCACATGAACCATTGACCAAGGGATGGGAAATACATACGGGTAATGGTATTATATGCTAGTCGAGAATGTAGATCATGTCCGGTTGTAGTGTGTGGCAGGAATTTTATGCGAATTTACTTCTAATCGGGACAGGCAGCTATGACGCAATTCTCGGGATGGATTAGATGAGTACATTCTATGTGATCATCGATTTCCAAGCTAGGAATGTGACTTTCCACATTCCCAATCACCCTGAGTTTGTTTTCGAAGGCGGAAGCAAATCTTTGGATCCAGCCAAGTATAGAGCCAAGCCGAGGGTGTTGACGGCTATGGAGATTGATGAGAACCCAGCACTAGAGATCGTTCGGGAATTTCTTGATGTGTTCCCCGAAGATTTACCAGGTTTACCACCTCCTCGCATCATGGGATTCTCAATCGACCTGATTCCAGGTACATCACCAGTTTCTAAAGCACCGTACAGAATGGCACCGATTGAATTAGCAGAATTGAAGAAGCAAATTAGAGATCTTCTGGAGAAGGGATTTATTCGCCCAAGAGTTTCGCCGTGGGGTGCTCTAGTCTTGTTGGTGAAGAAGAACAATGGATCGCTACGGATGTGCATAGACTACCGTGAGCTGAACAGAGTAACGATAAAGAACAAATACCTTATTCCGCGCATCGACGACTTATTTGATCAATTGGGTGTTGCAAAGGTATTCTCAAAGCTGGATCTTCATTCGGGTTATCACCAAATCAGGGTAATGGCCGATGATATATGCAATACAGCTTTCCGAACCCGATACGAGCATTATGAGTTTCTTATGATGTAGTTCGGTGTTACTAATGCTCCAGCAATATTCATAGATCTGATGAACATGGTATTTATAAAATACTTGGACACGTTTGTCATTTTATCCATCGACGACATACTAGTCTACTCTAAGACTCGAGAGGAGCATGCCGAACACTTGCGAACTGTACTACAAATTCTTTGGGAAGAGAAGCTAAACGGAAATTTGAGCAAGTGTGAGTTCTGGCTCGACAAAGTGCCGTTCTTAGGACACATTGTTTCGGGGGAAGGCATCTCAGTGGACCCAGCGAAGATAAAATTTATTAGGGATTGGACGACACCGAAGTCAGTGGCGGAGATCAGAAACTTTCTGGGATTGGTAGGATATTATCAGCGTTTCGTTCAAGACTTTGTACGAGTCACTGAACCCTTGACAAAGCTGACGTGGAAGGAAGTGTCTTACGTGTGGTCATAGGTGTTAGTGATATATGCCCTAGAGGCTATTATTGTATCATACTGGATTGTATATTACATATTGAACGCTTGGGATATTCACAGTTATAATAACAGTCTTGCTCAAAATGGTAGTATGTTACTTAGTTTGATTCTACCTCAATATGTGCATATGTTTCTTTTAGCATATCGCTTATACATTTTGGTAGAGCCTTTAGGATCTTTACTTGACTACCAGCGTTGTGATAACAGTCACACTAGTGGGGGCTGCGTAGTCTATAAGCACATCCTTATACAGGTCTCTAGTCGTAGGATTATCGATACGGGGCATCGATACTCCAAAGTAGACTAGTGTATACGCTTCTCATCCCAGCAGGAGAGATGGTCTGTCCCACAGCCATTGATACGTCATACCAGAGATAGTATACAGGTGCTCATTAGGTTATGAGTTACACTTGACAGACTTGTTGGGAACTGCTGGTTGGTATTATACCTATCGTAAGGTAGCAGTTCCCGGGTGGCATGAGTACAAGTTAGTCCGTTGACTTGATATCGCTATTTGTCTCAAGTGTGTTCCTACTGCACTTAGATTACTATCCTACCACGGCTCAAATGAGTCGTTCAAACAGGTAGTGGTTGGGTACAGTCCCGAAGAACTAGGAGGCAGTAGCGGTTAGATAGGATTCGTCTCTCCCGGTATTGGGGGTTAATATCACGCTGTGTTCGGAAAGCCATTACACAAAGTTCCTGGCCAGGGCAAGCGAGATTTATTGGTAGGCACTCCGGTAGTTTCTCAAGGTGTATTGGGCTCTACTCCGGCATGACTTATTGCGCTATTAGGGGTCTGCCGTTTACCATCCCTCTAGGCCCGATATACGAGTATCTTAGATGAACAGACCAGACTATACGGAGATTGTCACAGATAGGCTCGGTAGGAGTTCGGATGAGTTTGCTCATCGGCCTTCTTATCGACAGATACCTAGGTAGCCATTACGTGCAGCTAGTACCGCTAACGGAATTGTGGTTAAACCCACTGCCAGTGTACTGTCGAGTCTTTAGAGTCCCTCACAGAGGGTTTCCCTGCTCCGGCCAAAACGATGTAGAGGTCGTATAGTTTTACGGCAGGGTTCTGATCACATACGTGTACTAGCTACACGGATGTCGTTCGGGCGGATAATACTAGTGGGCTTTGGTTTAAGCCGAATACTAGTATTATATTATTAGATTGTTATCATCTCATTGTATTCATATTTTTCGGAATATGAATACGGGTATGTATATACGTGAGGGCATTCTTGTAATCTTACATGACATGCTTCTAGAAGGAGACACCTCATTATTTGGATTATCTATTTTGGGAAATAGATTATTGAGGTGGAAATTTGGAGAAATACTTGGCATGGGTGAAGCATGGCTCTTTGGATTTCTTTATTTGTTTGGACTCACTATTCAAGTATGGTTGTAATTTCTTATTGTGAAATAATCCATGCTTGAATGAGTGAGATGAGAGTGAGCCATCCTTCACTTGAGCCAAGACTTGCTCATTTATTCATTCTCATTCTCTCTCCATTCTCTCCTCCTTCTTCCTCAAAGACTCTAAACCTCTCATGAGATAAAATACTCCATTAGATACTCTAAATCATCTAGGATACTTAGCTTAGCAAACTAAGTACCTTAGTTACCTCGGTTTAGAGGTTGGAGCTTGAAGTACATACTCTCGGGTGGATCTTCTTTGACGCGAGGAGGCCGAAGTTGCAAGCTCGATCCGGATCTTTGAGGAGCTCAAGGAGAGGAAGAGAAGAAGACCCAAAGGACAATATTCTAGGAGGTATAAAACTCTTATTGAGTAGTTAAACCTCCAAGTAGTTTTAGCTAGTTAAGGTTTCTGTTAAGATCCTAGAGTTTAGTCGGTGTTGCGAGCTTTGTAAAAATAGTTTTTTGTAAATTCCTCCTCCCCGCGAACCGCGGGGTGCACGACATCGACTTACAGAGGTATCAGAGCCTACTAAACCTTAACTATCCAGTTAGCAAGTAGTTAGAAATTCGATCGACGAAAAATTTGCCCGAAATCAAAATCCAAGACTTGCCTTGCTGTCGATTTTCAAAACTGCTCCAAAAATATTTTTAGTGGCCTTAAAAATACGTGCAAGCATTTTAGTGAACGAGAAAAAATTTTGAGACGATGATTCATCAACTTAGCCGCGGAACCGTGGCCAAACAAGTCTTTTGGCCGCGGAACCGCCACAGAGTTTAAGATTCAATACTCACAATTTTTCTGAAGTTCAAGTGTTTGGAATTATGATTTTTGGCATATGCGTTTTCTACCCAGATTTGTTTGTGTACTGGTTTGTACATAGGGTAGACACGGATTTGCTTATCGATCGAAATTCTAAAGGTTCTTGGCTAATTGTGATTCTGTGTTTGTATATATGATGCTAAACGCCTGCTAATCGCTATACGTCGATTAGTGGGGGTTGCACATATTTGTATTGTGATGGTTTGTGTATATGGAGTATTGGATCATTGTGGATGAATAGTCGGGGGATGTGAGAAGAGTGTTTACTTTTTTCTCATTCATGTAAATTTGTAATTGATGTAATATTCTTTTGCGGGGCACATTAGGGTTGAGGTTGTAGCCACCGTTGCATTATTTCATTTACTGTTTCTTGCACTTAGGATAGACCCATGGTGGGGTGCATAAACTACCGGGTTCTTGAAGTGCCGAGTGTCCTACTCATTTTATTGAGGGAGGTTGCTTCACTTCGGGAATTTGGCGGGCAATTTTCCGCACCCGTAGGGGTCTAGAGTGGGATTTAGCTATTCATCACGACAGTGGAATCCGTCTTTCGTTCTAGGCTAAAATGAAATACGGAATTCCTAGTATATCCAATATATTCATCTGTGATCTGTGATCTAGAATGCCTATTATTGCGTTAGACGAATGGTTATATATATAAAATAAACGTTGCTTATGTTTTGCACCCATGCTAGTCCAGCCCCTGCTCTGCCGTTAGTTAAGTAACCTAACGGTGTATGACGGGCCCCGTGGCGAATGCGAATGGAATAAGCGTACGTTCTATTTTCGTTTCTTTTATGTAATGATAGGGTTAAATGATGCGACCGTATTAACATTGATTAATGCAAGGAAAATAAACCAAAGTTTAAATCGTTGGAACAATTTCAAAACCATTCGGTTTTCTTGAAAAACAACTTTTAAATGCGAAGCCTAAACCACTCCTTTTAAAAGCTATCATGGTTCCTTCCATTATATCAAGTCCATTACATTCACGGTTTTGCCAAAACCATTCGTGGTTTTGCCAAAACCATTCGTAGCCCTCCATCATTTCAGATGGGTATTCAGTAGTATTCAAGCTATGTATTTTGACCTTCATCAAGGCATAATGATTGGTAGCTGTTGGGTATTCATCTGTAGTATAGATTGATGCGTTGAGACAGTCGTAGAGCTATTTTTGCCTTCGTCAAGGGTTTGTATGGGTGGATTCAAATTAACCTGGATAATGACGGGTAGAACTTGACTTGCGTCTTATGATATGTTGGCCTTCGTCAAGGTCATAAGCGCCAAGGGCAAAAATCCACATCGGGAGTTTCTAAGGAAAATAAAACTTGCTAGTGTTGTATACCATTTGGAGTGCGATGATTTTGGTAGAATTCCTTCAAGGTTGTCACACGATGATATTTGGATCCCGATTCTACTGTGAGTATCCGCTACTCTTCAGGAGATTTTTCAATAAACAATCAATGTTATAAACCGAGTAAGTGCCTAGAACGGTGTTAACGGGGCTACGTCTCCAGGGAAAAGAGGTTATGTAATTAAGGAATCTCGCGAAAGTATTGGAAAACCTCCCTCGAAGTACCAACACTAGTCTGGCCGAAAGGTTAATCAAGCATTGTAACAGTGAGATTAATCCTGACTAATTCTTCTTTTATGGTTTGAAGGAGGATTCGAGAAACAGTGGGAGCCATCCTGTTTAGATAAACTAATAACCAATCTAAACATGCAAGAGTATCTTGCTGAGTGTTTCTTCTCTCTCCTGACGGCAGCAACCAAAATGACCGGGCTTAAGTTACTGCTAGATAATAATAAATTGAATGGGCCAAACTATAAAGATTGGCTAAGCAATGTCCAGATGGCCATTACCTATGACAAGCTGGGTTGCCTCCTTACTACCAAAACCCCCGCTGTCCCAGGTCAAGATTCCACCATCGCGGATGTTGAAATCCGTAAGACATGGGAAAAAGACAGTGTGATAGCTAAGTGCCTCGTGTTAGCCTCAATGGATTATGAACACTAGAGGCATCACGAGAAGATGGACTTAGTTTCCATCTTCCTCCATACCAAGGATTTATATAGAGAGCAATTTTGTATCGCAAGATATGAGATCTCGAAAATATTGTTTTAGGTGAGGTTGGTTGTCGGTCATATGTAGAGGACCACGTCCTTACGATAATTAGCTATATTAAAAGGCCCGCGGACCTTGGGACCACTTTAGAGAACGAGTTATATACTGACTTGATTCTACAGTCACTCTCCTCTACTTACGCCCAGTTTATCTTGTATTTCAACATTCAAGGGAAGAAAGTTTCACTTTCAGGACTCCTCAACATGTTGAGGAGCACCGAGGGCACCCTGCAGAAATCCAGGAAGACACCCGCTCTGCATATTGGGGAATCTTCCTCTTCTAGATCCAAGGCAAAAGCCAAGGGAGAGAAGAAGAAGGCCTCCACCAAGCCGATAGGCGGTGTCAGTAAGGTAGAGGGAAAGGGCAGGGCAAAAGTTTTAGGGCTAACAGTAGGGAATGAGGAATGTTTCTATTGTCACGGGAAAGGGCATTGGCAGAAGGACTGCAGGGCTTAGAAAGCCAGAAACCAGAATTTGAAGCATGCTGTGGTTTCGGTTTCAGGTGTGTTCATGATTGAAAACTGTCTGTCAATTAACTCTACTTCCTGGGTACTAGATACCGGATCAAGATCTCATACCTGTAATTCATTACAGGCTCTGAGAAACCATAGAGTTATCAAGGCAGGTGATATAACTCTCAGGATTGCTAACGGAATGAGCGTGGATGCTGTAACCGTAGAGGAATATCACCTAGGATTGATAAGTAGGCAGATTTTGATTTTGCGTAACTGTTTGTGTGTACCTAATCTGACTTGTAATATCATTTCTGTATCTTTACTTTCTAAAGAAGGTTATGATTTTACATTTGTAAGCGATGTGGTCCACATCCACCTTAATCAAAATTTGATTGGGTCAGGTACACTAGATAACGGTATATACGTATTAAATTAAGCTCAGGTTTTCAACGTCTAGAACACACTTAAAAGAAAGTCTCCAGAATAAAATGAGGCTTTCTTATGGCATTGTAGACTAGGTCACATCAATAAAACACAGTTGACGAAATTACATAAAGAGGGATATTTGGATCCGTTCGAATATCAGTCTTATGCAACTTGTCAATCATATCTCAAAGGAAAGATGATAAAGACTCCGTTCACTGGACATAGAGAAAGAGCCACTGAGCACTTGGGATTCTTACACATCGACGTGTATGGTCCAATGTCTACACATGCAAGAAGTGTTTATTCCTATTTCATTACTTTTACGGATGATTTCTCAAGGTATGGACATGTATTCTTAATGAAACATAAATCCGAGGCCTTTGAGAAATTCCGGGAATTCAAGAATGAAGTGGAAAAACAAACCGGCAAAAGTATCAAGACACTTAGATCTGATCGAGGTGGTGAATACTTAAGTGCCGAGTTCCTGGGTTACTTAAAAGAGAATGGAATTCTCTCTCAGCTTACTCTTGCATACACACCTCAACACAACGGTGTATCGGAAAGGCGAAACAGAACCTTATTGGATATGGTACGTTCCATGCTGAGTAACGCTGAGTTACCGCGATCCTTCTGGGGTTATGCACTAGAATCAGCTGCATATCTTTTGAACAAGGTTTCTACTAAGTCAGTGCCTACCACAGCACATTAGATGTGGAGTGGGAAGAAACCCTATCTTCAGTATCTGAAGATATGGGGATATCTAGCTTTTGTAAAAAAGCAGCATGCGGACAAACTCGAGGCATGCTCAGTACTGTGTAAGTTTGTGGGATACCCAAAGAACTCCAGGGGGTATTTTTTCTATTACGAGGAGGAACAAAAGGTCTTTGTTTCTCGGCATGCCCACTTTTTGAAAACTCAATTTCTTGAAAAAGAAATAAGTGGGAGCGCAATAGAACTGGAAGAAATTCCAGAACAACAAGCTATTACTGAAAGCATGGTGGAACCAGAAGTTTCGAAAGAACCGGACATTCCCGCGTCACTCCGAAGGCCTAGTAGGCAGTCTCATCCGCCCAAGAGATACTATGGTTTTCTCATAGACGGGGATAGAGAGGATTGCATCATCGATGATGATGAGCGAACTAGCTTCCAGCAAGCCATCCAGAGCAGAGACTCGGTAAAATGGCTGGATGCATTGCGTACCAAAATGGAGTCCATGTACACCAACAAAGTATGGACTTTGAACATTGTTCCAGAAGGGGTAAAACCAAATGGATCTTCAGAAAGAAGATTGGTGTAGATGGACAGTGTTCCCCTCCGAATGACGGCGCACAAGACTGCGATGTCTTGGCACTGAGACTCGGGGCAGATGCTAATTGGTGCTATCTGTCCACCTCTCCGAAGATGCCAAGTTGATTTATGGCACCATGTATCGAAGGTTTAGACGGATGCGTCCGATGTAGCAGACTTCGTCAGATTCCCCCTCGTTTGAGGGGTTTTTGATTGTGGGGACGCTCTTCCCTGCAGGCGCAAGCCCCTGCAGTTAATTACGCTACCGCATTACGGTAACAACTTTCTCCTTCTCAAGATGGTCACTTCGTGTCGTGGGTGTTTGTTTTGTGTTTTTTTGCCCGTGGATTGTTTACGGAGACTGAGTTATGTCGTCGCCCGTAGGGCGTGGACTAGTCCAAATCCGTATTATCTTAGATTTAGGTTTGGGGGTTTGGTTTGAGGATACGTCAGCCATATTTGAGGCTAAGATCAACTCAAACGTTTGTTAAGGATACGTTAGTCTAACTTTGAGACTAAGATCAACTTAACGGGATCGTTTAGATCCGACAAAGGAGCATTTTAGGCTCCATTGTTCCAGTTTAGGGACATAGTGGTCCATCGTATGTATGGCCGTTGGGACCCGTCACCTATCTGACGACGTTGAGGGATTACAACGACGGATGTCAGAGGAGTTCAGAGATGTACCATCGAGCCAGAGTTAATTGGGGGGATTCATAGTCCAGTCTGTTTGAAGGTTCAAGGATACGTTAGCCATTTTTAAGGCTAAGATCAACTTAAACGGGACCGTTTAGATCCGACAAAAGAGCATGCGGGGCTCTATTGTTCTAGTTTAAGGACATTGCGGTCCATGGGTAGTTTAAGGACGTTGCGGTCTACGGGTAGTTTAAGGACGTTGCGGTCCATTGTTAGTTTTAAGACATCTCGGTCAAGGTTAAGGACGTCGTAGTCCATGGGTTTAAGGACCCCACAGTCCATTGTTAGTTTTAAGACATCTCGGTCAAGGTTAAGGACGTCGTAGTCCATGGGTTTAAGGAACCCACAGTCCATTGTTAGTTTTAAGACATCTCGGTCAAGGTTAAGGACCTCATAGTCCATGGGTTTAAGGACCCCACAGTCCATTGTTAGTTTTAAGACATCTCGGTCAAGGTTAAGGACCTCATAGTCCATGGGTTTAAGGACCCCACAGTCCATTGTTAGTTTTAAGACATCTCGGTCAAGGTTAAGGACCTCATAGTCTATGGGTTTAAGGACCCCACAGTCCATTGTTAGTTTTAAGACATCTCGGTCAAGGTTAAGGACCTCATTGTCCATGGGTTTAAGGACCCCACAGTCCATTGTTAGTTTTAAGACATCTCAGTCAAGGTTAAGGACCTCATAGTCCATGGGTTTAAGGACCCCACAGTCCATTGTTAGTTTTAAGACATCTCGGTCAAGGTTAAGGACGTCGTAGTCCATGGGTTTAAGGACCCCACAGTCCATTGTTAGTTTTAAGACATCTCGGTCAAGGTTAAGGACCTCATAGTCCATGGGTTTAAGGACCCCACAGTCCATTGTTAGTTTTAAGACATCTCGGTCAAGGTTAAGGACCTCATAGTCCATGGGTTTAAGGACCCCACAGTCCATTGTTAGTTTTAAGACATCTCGGTCAAGGTTAAGGACCTCATAGTCCATGGGTTTAAGGACCCCACAGTCCATTGTTAGTTTTAAGACATCTCGGTCAAGGTTAAGGACCTCATAGTCCATGGGTTTAAGGACCCCACAGTCCATTGTTAGTTTTAAGACATCTCGGTCAAGGTTAAGGACCTCATAGTCCATGGGTTTAAGGACCCCACAGTCCATATCAATGTGTGGTCATCGGGACCCGTCACCTCTTTGAAGACATTGAGGGATTACAATGCCAAGTATCAAAGGAGTGAAGAGATGTACCCTAGAACCGGAGTGGGTTAAATAGTCCTTGGCCCAATTTGGGATCAAGACCAATTAATTATGTTATAAGCCTATTAGCCCAATTGATTACGAATTGAGGACTTATGGCCAGCTTGGGCTAAGTCCAATCAGGAGAGGCTTTGCCTCTATCCATTTAGCCAATTGGACCAAAGTCTAGTGTTAAACACTAAAGACCAACCAGTGTTGAACACTGAGAATGAGATTGACAAGTTAGTGTTTAACACTAAAAGATAATTGGTGTTAAACACAAGCAACAGGGCTTTTCAAATTAGTGTTAAACACTAAAACAGATCAGTATCAAACACTGGCAACAGAGATCTCAAATTAGTGTTAAACACTAAGGTAGTCAGTGTTGAACACTACAAATAAAGTTTTTTGATTAGTGTTGAACACTAAGGCCCAACAGTGTTTTAACACTGGGTTCGGGAGTTTCAATTTAGTGTTAAACACTAAGTCAAGAGGGGTCACGTGGCGACATGTAAGAGCGCCCTCCCTTCATTTATTCTGCTGAGATTATCGCATCTTTCAGAGCATCACGTGACGAGCATTCAAATGCTTGTGTGTTAAAGCTTCTGTCAAGGGTCAAGTGGGTCACGTGGGGTGCTGCCTCAAAGGGGCTTTCTGTAGATCTCTTGGGGGGGTCACGTGGTGACACGTGACCCTGCCTCTATGTATGTTGTTTAGAGGATCTGTTAATCTTTTCCAGGAATTAAATTCCTCGTAGGGTTAAACCCTGACAGTAATTTCAGAGGAATTAAATTCCTACTTCCTTTTGAAGATTTATATTCTGAATAGAGTTGGACTCTGAATTTTCTGTAGGAATTAAATTCCTCATACATGTGAAGAACTAAATAGGGTTAAACCCTAATAAAAGCTTTTAAGGAATTAAATTCCCACTCTCTGTTAAATTATGATCAAGGGAATTAAATCCCCGCTGTTCCAACAGAACTAGGTTCTTAATTAGGGTTAAACCCTGTTTCTTTTTGTTCTGAAGGAATTAAATTCTCATAACACAGGGTCAAGCCCTAGTTTTGTTTTAAAGGAATTAAATTCCTATAGTTCTGTGAGAATTAAATTCTCTGGCTTCCATTCCCTCTCTATGTTTTGGATCTGCATGGCAGGATCCCAACCCATTGAGAATTAAATTCTCAGATTCAAGGGGAGATGTGCACTTTGCAGATCCTCTATCAAAGAGAAAAGAAATATATTCTTCCGTTTTATATATCAGAGTTAAACTCTGTTGAGAATTAAATTCTCCTTTCTTTCAAGGAGCCTTCCCTTTCTTACCTAGGGTTTTCTTTTGCAGAAGATCCAAGTTCCTCGAAGTATCAAGGCTCTCTCTCCCTTTCTTCCCTCTGCGTATATATATTTTTTTTGTGTCTCTTGGCTCCTATTTATAGGAGAAGCAGCCGAGTCAATTAGTTTTTTACGAATCTTCATTGAGAGATTTGATTTGCATCCATCATTCGTTTTTGACCTTTGGATTATTAGGTGAATTTTATTCACCATTGGATTTCAAATCCAGGGATTCTCTTTTGTTATCTCGGTTAGATTTAAAGGGGAAATCTTTCCAAACCCGAGATTTTCCCATAAATAGGTGATATTTAATCACCTCTGAACCTTTAATTTAATTGTTTCTAGATAGTCTCTTTCCTTTGGAAGGATTTGAATCTCCTTCAGAATTTAATTCTGTTAACAAAATGGGCTTTGAAAGCCGGTCACGTGTGACCACGTGACCCATGGTCACGTGTGGGCACGTGACCCCCTTGGAACGAGCCTTCCTCTTTCTTTTTGCGCTCTGTCTTCTGGTTGCTGCTTAACCGTCACGTGCCACCACGTGACCCCTGGTCACGTGTGAGCACGTGACCCTTGTCTGGACTCTTTTTCTTGATTTAACTGGAGAACAATTCTGATGTTTTGAGCGTCACGTGCCAACACGTGACCCCTGGTCACGTGGGAGCACGTGACCTCTTTTGAAGCTTTTTCCTTGATTTGATCAGGGAACCGATGTGCCTTTGAATCCGCTTTAAAATGTCACGTGCCAACACGTGACCCTGGTCACGTGGGAGCACGTGACCCTTTCTGAAGCCCTTTTCTTTGATGTAGTCAGGAAGCTGAATCTGCCTTGATGATGCTTTTAGATGTCACGTGCCCACACGTGACTGCTGGTCATGTGTAAGCACGTGACCCTTTTCTGAAGCTTTTCCCATAAGCTTTTCTGATTTTAAATCAGAAACAAATGCCCCCACAGCGTTGTTCTCACGTGTCAGCACGTGAGTGCAACGCTGTCACCTTTTGTGACCGTTGGATTCCTTTAGGGATTTGGGGAGATGAAGCGTTTCCATCGCCTTCTATAAATACCTCTGTCTCTTCATAGGAGCCTTCACTTTGCTCATCTTCTGAGAACTTTTTCCTTGAGAATTTAATTCTCGCTTCCAGAGCTTAGTTCTCTGTCTTGAAACAATTTTTAGAGTTTAACTCTGTTCGAAAAAAATTCTTTTCCTCAGGTAATGTTCTTGGACAAACGATGGACCTTCACATTCCTCTGGATTTTAAATCCAAAACAAGGGTTTTTACCCTTTTTTCTTCATGTTTTTCCATAAGAACATGAAACCGCTTAACCTTCAAACTGTAGATCTCTTAGGGTTTAAATGATCTTTGGGGAGATGATGATGGCGTTTCAACTCCATGGAATTTAATTCCATCCAAAAATGTTTTTGGGAATTTAATTCCCTTTTCTTAATAAGGAATTTTAATTCCAATGAAGGACTTGATTTCTTCACGCGGAGGCTTCCTGGGGTCTCTTGGCCCGAGGTTGTTCTTCTGCAATTAATGAAATGGTGGTTTTGTAATGATGTCTTCTGTGGGAATTTAATTCCTTTGATCTTGTTGGATTCATTGTAGAGCCCGAGACAGATCCTGTTGGGGGGAATGTGCATGGTCATCATTCTTTATTAAATGAGAATATTCCTTTTGTTTTATTGTAACTATTTGGTCTCATTATTAATGAGCCGTCATCCGGATTCTGTGGGGCCCATGTGCTTTGTAGCCAATGGTCCCAGGAAACTCTGTTGTTGCTTTCTTCAACTAGTCTCCATGTTCATGCATGAATATATATTGCTAACTTTTCTTTTAACGGTCTTCCTTTATTGGATTTCTGGTGCGATGGCTTCTGTTCCACGCTTTCCCTTTTCTCGCTCGGAGGCTGCTTTTCCTCAGTCACCATCTGATGAGGAAGCGATGGCGATGATTCGGGCCCATGACCCGAACTGCACCAACCTTCTTCAATGGGGATCTTGGTACCGTCAGATTATTCAGGGTCGCCGGAGTTTTCTTTGCGCGGTGCCGACGGAGCCCACTTTCCCATTTTTACCGATGGCCGGGATTCGGGCCCATGACCCGGACAGTTTTTGCTGTGGAAATGCCCAACTGGACTCCAACGGGGAGGCTCGAGCCTTCGACGACCGGTATTCCGAACCATCCGATCCCGGCCATAGACATCTTGGGGCGGCGTATCTGCCAGGGTGAGGCCCACCCGTGGGGGCAGATCTATAAGATAGGGCTCACTCCCCGACACCCCACGGGCTATCTTCTCTGGGCTCGCTACATCCTTGCCACCCATCGTGCGCGGCTGCAGAAGGTCGGGCTTTATCAGGCAATATACGCGTCACTCTTCCATTATAAGTCCCCGCATGTCTGGTGGGTTAAGGCGTTTTTGAACCAATGGAATCTTCCCACCAACACTTTCATTCTAGGAGATCGTGAGGTCTCGATCTCTCTTGCAGAATTTTATGAAATCTCGGGATTACCAATCAGGGGTGCACTGTATGAGGAGTTGTTGCCTCCTGACGAGTATGTCTTTGAGCCCGAGTCTGCACCGGCTGACGGCTTGTCTGTTGAGAACGCCGTTCGCCACAAGCGCCCCAGCTTGATCAAGGCACTGGGTATTTTTGATCGATTGTTCACTGAATCTGAGGAGCAGGGTGTTACTTTTAAAAGCTTCATTTCCTGCTTCCTTCGTGAGGACGTCATATCGAAGACTGCTCCGAAGTTTGCTAACATCAAAGACCCCTTTGGGTTTGGTCCGAAGAAGCTACCGACCGCTGAATCGGACCTGCCACAATATTATATTCCCATCGTGTCGCCGATGTCTTTTGAGTCCGTTGCAGCACCCGGCATGGATGAGGAAACATTCTTCGTGGGGTTTGTCAGTGTTTGGCTTAGTTGGTTCGTTATCCCCATGCATCGCCGCTTCATGAGAGCCTCGGTCATCTACCCGGCTCATCGTATTGCTGAGGGGGCGCGGTTGGCCATCGGCATCCCGGCCTTGGCGCACCTCTATAATGGATTGGGCACCGCAGCTAATACCTCTACGCCTGGCGTGGATGTGGTAAACTTTTCGCTTCATTATTTCACGTCCTGGATCGAAATGCACGTATTGGGGGCTTTTGCCATGCATCAGAGACCCTCATTTTACGATGCCTACCCCTTTCCACGACTTATGCGATTAGTGGATGCTTCTGCCGCCGACCCGACTCAATTCGGGGCTATTCGGGTGCTGATTTCTCCTTACGCTGCCGCTAGCGGGATGGTTTTTAATGATCGGGTCTTGTCTACTCCCTCAGGTCCAGTTCAACAACTCTGGGATTTGTCAAAAGACAACGCACCTTCTTTGAAGCCCCGGGAGGCTGCACACTTATATACAATTAGACCGGGCTACTTGGTGTTTCGCCAGGACAGTGCAGCTCTTTTCATGAGGTACAATCCGCATCGATTTGCCCGACAACTTGGATACGACCTGGGTGTTCCCTTCGAGGCTTTTCTAGTCGCCTCAATCCCTTCGCTCGATGCCGTTCGCGATGCAGCTCATCATTTCATGAGGCTAAACACCGGCTCCCACTTCATTGTACCTGAAGCTGAATACCTGCCCCGGTGCGTGGGCGCGTTTACGGGTTGGTATCTTCATCGGGTCAGTCCAATCATTCTTGAGGAAATGAGGGTGCTTCTCGGCCACGATGCCCCTCCTCTGGTTCCAGGAGCTAAGCTGCGACCGAGGGCTCCGGTCCGCTTCCCTCTAAGGGATACCGACACTGCGCTCATCCCAGGAGAATCGGAGGTAGACCTTACTCCAACGGCCGGTATGCCCCTGGGTTCCCGCTCGCGAGGTGGAAGGGCCCCAGTAGTAGCACCACCGCCTGTGGCAGCACCGCCCCCCGTGGCATTGACAATGACGGTGTCATCCTCGGCCGTGGCACCAGGCGAGGGTAATAGAGATGAGGGCGTCGTAGGCGATGTAGGTCAGCGTCGCCCTAAGGCTTCGCGGGGGAGGAAACGGTCATCCTCGGCGACCGGCTCTGGGTCTAAGCGTCGAAGGAAGGTGGCCACCAATTCGCTCGATTCTTTGGCAGAGTCTGAGCCTACTCTTGAAGACGAGCCGTTGGCCCTGCAAGAGTCGGACGCTGGACTTCCTTTCCCGAGTTCAGCCGATGAGGAGGCCGCACAGTTGGCTGAGGCCATACGGCGTTCCAAAGACGTGTCTCATAATGCCAGGGTTCCGAAGAAGTCCTATCCCGCTGTAATCTTTTACGAAGACCCTTCGTGGATTCGGCGGCGATTTATCGGTCCTTTGGAGGAATGGGGGGAGAGGGCTTTGAAGCAGGCCGCTTCAGAAGATGCAGCTGACGCACTTTCTTTATGGACCGGCGGCCATGAGTCCACTCTCGAACCCCGGCGAGCCCATCTCCTTGAGAAGGAGCAGCGGCTTGAAGAAGCCATATTGAGGGCTTCTTTGCGCATCGGTACGTTGTGGTTCTTTTCGTAGTTCTTCAGATTGTTTGTGCCCGTGCATATGTATCATTATTCTTATTTGAGTCATGTAGAATCTTCGACGCTGGGGGAGCTCCCTACTGGCCCATTAAAGCTAAATCCCGCCGAAATTCTCAATGAAGCCTTGCTGGATGTGGAGGGGGCTGACGAGGCTGCTCCTCTCATGGTAGAACTTCCAGCGGCGGTTCTTGATCAGGGAGTGCTTGCCCCTTTGGGGGAGGCTCCTTTGGAGGCCGCCGCCCCAATGACTCTTACTGAGGGCGGCGCAAAGGCTGGAAGCGAGGTAGTCGGGACTACTCTCCCTTTGTTGGAGCCTGAGGTCACGGCGGAGACCGTTGAAGCTGCTATACCCCCGGCTCAGAACGGGAGGAGTGTTGAAGGTATCCCTCTGCGTTTTAATTTAGCAACCCCTTCATAGTCTGAACTCTTTTATCTTTCCCAGAATTGCGCGGTTTGGCGGCCACGATCGTGGATCTGTCGCCTCGACAGTCATTTCAGCGTTTATTGGAGATGGCAGCTCCGCAGGCGATCTCCTCTCAGCGTATTGTCCTTTCCTCTGGGCAAGGTTAGTGTCATTCGCCCCTTTTTTTTACCATAGCATTGTTACTATTTTGCGAAATGACGTTGATGTCTCTTATAGTTTTGGAAGACGACGATGAGGTCGAGGTCGTTGAAGGGCCAGGGGAACCTTCAGCTCCTACTTGCATGACTGTCGGTGAGTGACATTTTATTATAGTCCCGTTCGTTCTGCGTTTAAGAGTTTTACTAACATTTGCCAAATTTGAACAACCCTGCCAGTCTTCATGGCTTTGGAACCACGCATCGTGATGCCGCCCGGCCCCTACGCTCTGCGGGCTTCAGAACGCTTGGCCCAATTGAGCCTTGTCTCCCTATCTTCTTTCGTCGAGGAGCTCCGTGCTGGTAGTGCGACCACAGCTGAAGCGTTTGCCGCTGAAGCTAATGGCTCCCTTCCTTTTCTCGCCACCTATCACAGCGAGGAGTTGGTGCAGGTCTGGGTGGAGTTCTGTAAGAAGGTTGAGGCTTGTTTGTATGCTCTCGAGTGTTCTCGCCTTTCCTCGGAGGCCGTGGCTGCAAAGGCGGAGTTACGGGGGCTGATAGCACGGTGCGCGGCAAACATGACGTCATGTGAGAAGAGGCTTGGTCGCAAGTTCTCGGAGAGGGAGCTAGCCTCCAAGGCGCTGGGCGAGCTTCAAGCCAATCTCACAGCCAAGGCCAACAAAGCGTATGAACTCTGGCGGGTGCTTCAGGAGTCCATCAAAGAGGTGGTGGCTCTCGATAAAGCTGCCACGTTTACTCGTGAGAGGGTCGAGGCTCATAAAGCCACCGAGAAAGAGCTCGAAGCTCGGCTCGCTTCGTATCAAGCTCAGCAAGCCCAGGCGGAGGCTCGTCTTCTGGAGATCTTGCGTCATGAAGCCGTGACTCAGCAACAGAATGACGAGTTGGTAAAATTATTGCACCGCCCGCCGGCTTGAGGACTTGTATCTTTTTTCCCTTTTTTGTACATACTCATGGATGAGAGTGTCTTTTTTTTTGTTTCTTTCATGAATTGTATTTTGTATCCATTTGGGTTTATGAATAAAAGATGCATTTTTCTTCTCAATGGTGTGTCCCCCTTTTTATTGAATGTATTCTGCGGATATTCTACCTCGATCTCCTTGCAGGACAGTGATGGCTTAGGATTCAGGGTTAAGATCTGCTTCCTAAGACTTTTGCATTTTACGAGCCACGAGGGTCTCATAAAGAGTTTTTCTCCCTACAGGTCGAGAGGATCCCATAGGTGTGAGTTCTTCTTAAAGATCGTGAGGATCCCTAAGCGGGTTTTCCCTTGAGAGTCGTAAGGATCTCATAAGAGAGTTTTTCTTCCTTACAGGTCGTGAGGACCTGCAAGTGTCGGATGTGATCATCCTTATCCGTGTTTCACGGAGTCAGGGGTCTCTCCAGGTATTGTCGTCTAAAGACGTCGCGGTCAAGGTTAAGGACCTCATAGTCCGTGGATTTAGGGACTCTACAGTCCGATGTTAGTTTTAAGACATCACGGTCAAGGTTAAGGACATCATAGTCCGTGGATTTAAGGACTCCACAGTCCGATGTTAGTTTTAAGACATCACGGTCAAGGTTAAGGACCTCATAGTCCGTGGATTTAGGGACTCCACAGTCCGATGTGTGGTTGCAGGGACCCGTCACCTCTTTGAAGACGTTGAGGAATTACAACGCCAGGCATCAAAGGAGTGAAGAGATGTACCCTTAAACCAAGACAAAATCTGTAAGGAATCGGGGTGGTTGATCGTTAGTTTTAAGACATCACGGTCGAGGTTAAAGACGTCATAGTCCATGGATTTTAAGGACTCCACAGTCCGGTATTTGCTCTGGATGCTTCACAAGGGTTCACTGCCGTGCTTGGCGAGGACCAGGCTCCGCTCTGGACGTTTTCCACGGGGTCAAAGAGTGACATTATCCGCGTTCCACGTAACCAGGAATTTTGCACTAGATGCTTCACACGGGTTCACTGCCGTGCTCGGCGAGGACTAGGCTCCGCTCTGGACGTTTTCCACGGGGTCAAAGAGTGACATTATCCGCGTTCCACGTGACCAGGAATTTTGCACTAGATGCTTCACACGGGTTCACTGCCGTGCTCGGCGAGGACTAGGCTCCGCTCTGGATGCTTCACACGGGTTTACTGCCGTGCTCTGCGAGGAGTAGGCTCCGCTCTGGATGCTTCACACGGGTTCACTGCCGTGCTCTGCGAGGACCAGGATCCTCTCTGGAAGTTTTCCACGGGGTCAAAGAGTGACATTATCCGCATTCCACGTAACCAGAAATTTTGCACTAGATGCTTCACACGGGTTCACTGCCGTGCTCGGCGAGGACTAGGCTCCGCTCTGGACGTTTTACATGGGGTCAAAGAGTGACATTATCCGCGTTCCACGTGACCAGGAATTTTGCACTAGATGCTTTACACGGGTTCACTGCCGTGCTCGGCGAGGACTAGGCTCCGCTCTGGATGCTTCACACGGGTTCACTGCCGTGCTCTGCGAGGACCAGGATCCGCTCTGGACGTTTTCCACGGGGTCAAAGAGTGACATTATCCGCGTTCCACGTAACCAGGAATTTTGCACTAGATGCTTCACACGGGTTCACTGCCGTGCTCGGCGAGGACTAGGCTCCGCTCTGAACGTTTTCCACGGAGTCAAAGAGTGACATTATCCGCATTCCACGTAACCAGGAATTTTGCACTAGATGCTTCACACGGGTTCACTGCCGTGCTCGGCGAGGACTAGGCTCCGCTTTGGACGTTTTACACGGGGTCAAAGAGTGACATTATCCGTGTTCCACGTGACCAGGAATTTTGCACTAGATGCTTCACACGGGTTCACTGCCGCGCTCGGCGAGGACTAGGCTCCGCTCTGGACGTTTTCCACGGGGTCAAAGAGTGACATTATCCGCGTTCCACGTGACCAGGAATTTTGCACTAGATGCTTCACACGGGTTCACTGCCGCGCTCGGCGAGGACTAGGCTCCGCTCTGGATGCTTCACACGGGTTCACTGCCGTGCTCTGCGAGGACCAGGATCCGCTCTGGACATTTTCCACGGGGTCAAAGAGTGACATTATCCGCGTTCCACGTAACCAGGAATTTTGCTGATTGTATCCGCATTTCACGGGATGGAGGTTTGACTGTTGGCGATATGTATACCACCGAGCCGTGGAACTGGGAGTTGCCGCTGTTCCGTTTAGCTTGAAGTTGTGTCCGTTGTTACGAGACGAGTGTTGGGATGATCTCTAGGTCGCTTGTGGCCCGTCGAGATTTAGCTTCTTTCTTTGGTGAAACCTGGGGGAGGGAGGTATGTTCCCATTTTGTTTATGCCATTGGATTGTATACAGGGTGTGATGGAACATCACCTGTAAGGCATACATTTTATTTTTATTTTATTTCTTTTTCCGCGATGCTCTATCGTTTCAGCTTTTATATCGCGAAGGTCGCGATTGCCCCATCATTTCGGCTATTTTTCGCGGTGCCCATTCATTTCGGCTATTTATTTATTTTCTACTCGCTGCTTTTTATTGCGAGTTGCCCCATCGTTTCGGCTATTTTTCATGCATACATTTTTACTTGCTGCTTTTTATTGCAAGTTGCCCCATCATTTCGGCTATTTCGTAGGCATGTGTGGCTTGCTAGCTTTTTCGCCGCAAGCTTGGATTTTAGACACCGATTTCGGCATCAGCACCGCTGCAACTGGGATGTTGCCAGGAGCGAACCATCATTTGCCTCTGTCGATATTTGAACAAAGGTGGCTTAGTAAACAGGGTTAAGGGTCCTGTCGACCAAGGCTTTTGACTTCATGAGCCGTAAGGGTCTCACAAAGGTATTTCTCCCTACAAGTCGTGAGGATCTTGCAGGTGTATTTTCTCCTTAGGGATCGTGAGGATTCCTAAGTGTATGTTCCTCTGCAAGTCGTAAGGATCCTACAAGAGGGCTTTCTCCTTATGGGTCGAGAGGACCTACAAGGGTTGGTCATCATATGGGCATATCCCTAGTCACGGGTGGGACTTTGCTGGGGAAATGTTTTCTCGCGCCCGTGGATTGTATACAAGGGTCGGTATTGAGCCTCTTGTAGGGCAATATCGAAGGTTGTGGAGGATTTGCTTAAGAACAGGTTTAGGTTTCTGTAACTTAAGACTTTCAAATCTCATGAGCCGTGAGGGTCCCATAAGAGAATTCTCCTTACGAGTCGTGAGGATCTCGTAAGTGTATTTTCTCCTTAGGAATCATGAGGATCCCTAAGTGTGTTGCTCCTTTGTGAGTCGTAAGGATCTCACGCAGGTGGTTTCTCCTTACAAGGTCGAGAGGACCCTACAAGTGTCTTTTAACGAGGTTGCGCCCTTTCGGGTTTTCACAAACACTCGCCGGTAGTCCTGCTGTTCTTACTCACGGAGCCCTTTCGGGTTTTCATCCGTGCCCATTTTGCTTATGGACATACCGTTTTTTTTTATTCTTTTTCACTTTTTTTTACAAGGTCGCGCCCTTTCGGGTTTTCACGAACACTTGCTGGCAGCCCTGCTGTTTTTACTCACGGAGCCCTTTCGGGTTTTCATCCATACCCATTTTGCTTATGGACATACCGTTTTTTTTAATTCTTTTTCATATATTTTTTTTTATTTTTTCTTTCTCTCTCCTTTTTTATCTCGTCAGCCTAAAGATACTGCGGTAGTAGTTTTAGGGACGTTTCGGTCCGTCGTTAGTTTAAGGACGTTTCGGTCCGTCGATAGTTTAAGGACGTTTCGGTCCGTCGTTAGTTTAAGGACGTTTCGGTCCATCGTTAGTTTAAGGACGTTTCGGTCCGTCGCTATGGGAAGGCCGGCTGCTGCTTGTAAAGTCTGAGCCTAGGAAGATAGTGAGCGGACATGGTCGTCGTCATCTATCATTGACCCAGGCTGTGGCTTATTAAGCGTAGTATTTCTTTAAGAAGCAGCCGTTTATTGGCCTGAAATGCCTTTCACCGTGCATGTCCATGAGTAGGTAGGCTCCACCCTGGTAGACCTTGTCTATGATATACGGGCCTTCATAGTGTGGCTCAAATTTTCCTCGCTTGGCACGATTGGGGATCATAGGTCTTTTGACCACTAGTACGAGTTCGCCTTGGCGGAATGTCCTCGGCCTGGTCAATCTTTCGTACGAGCGCGTCATCTTTGCTTTGTAGGCCTCTAGATGTTGTTGCGCTATGAGTCGGGTTTCGTCGAAGGCATCAAGCTCCTCAAGCCGAAGGTGAGCATTTTCTTCGTTCGTCAGCTCGTGGTGGACTGCTACTCGTAGAGAGGGTAACTCTATCTCGAGGGGGAGCACTGCTTCCGTCCCAAATACCAACGCGTACGGCGTTGTGTTCGTGGCCATCTTGAATGTAGTTCGATAAGCCCAAAGGGCTTCTTGCAGCCTTTCGTGCCAGTCTCTCTTATTCCTGGAAACGGTCTTTTTTATGATCTTCGTCAAGGTCTTATTGAAGGCCTCGGCCAGACCGTTAGCTCGTGGATTGTAAACCGAAGAATATCTCCAGTCTATATTGTGCTGCTGTGCGAAGCGGCTAATCTTATGGCTTCGGTAGGCCGGCCCATTATCGGAGATAATCCGCCGTGGAGTTCCGAACCGATAGATGACGTGCGTCTTGAAGAAATGGAGGATATTCTCCGTCTTCACTTCCCTCAGTGGTACTGCTTCTGCCCATTTGGAGAAGTAATCAGTTGTCGCCAGGATAAAACGGTGTCCCCAGGATGATGCTGGCTCAATGGGGCCGACTATGTCAGTCCCCCACATTTCGAACGGCCAGCTAGCCACCGTTGGGTGCAGTGGATTCGGATGTTGGTAGATGAAGTCTCCATGAATCTGGCATGAGTGGCATTGCTTCGCATACTCGAGGCAGTCCTGGATCATCGTGGGCCAGTAGTAACCCATCCGTTTAATTTTTAACTTCATCTTTGGGCCTGCTTGGTGAGAACCGCAAAGTCCGTCATGAACTTCCTGAATGACTCTTTCTGCTTCGTCAGGTCCTAAGCATCTCAACCATAGAGAATCAAACGATCTCTTGTATAGAATATCGTTGACGAAAGCGAAAGATAGAGCTCGTTTCATGAGTTGATGTCTTGAGGACGCTTCTTTGGGCATTCGGTGGGACTTAAAGTAGTCTATGAAGACTTCCCTCCAGTCTTCGGCCTTCTCATGGTCTTTTATTTGTAGGGTCGTCTGCTCAGTCGCTCCCTTCTCCTTATATAATTCCGGAGGTATTTCCGCTGGGGCGAGCACTCGACGGCTTTGTACCACGATTCTGACGTCATCGAGGTTCTCGTCAGCCAGTTCTTTAGCGAGTTTAGCCAACGCGTCTGCTTTGCTGTTTTCCGCGCGCGGTATGTTCTCCAAAGTATAGGAGGGAATTTGGGTCAATAGTTGTTGCACCTTTTCGCCGTACTTCACCAACTCCGGTTTGCACGTTTGGTAGTCACCTTTTACTTGACTAACGACCAGTTGAGAATCCCCGTATATAAGGAGGTCTTCAATTCCCATGTCGATGGCGATTTCGAGGCCTGCTATCAGAGCTTCGTACTCAGCTTCATTGTTTGTCCTCGGCTCTGTTAAAGAGAAGGCGAAGCGCATTATCCCTCCTTGTGGGGTTGCAAAGACGAGGCCTATCCCAATTTGATCATTGGGATACCTTGTTTCCGTTTCTTTACGGAGGACGCCCCATCGAAATAGAGTTCCCATCGGGCGCTACCGCCGCCAATCGCATCAAATGCATGCTCGTCCGGCAAATCACAGTTCAGAGGAGAATCGGCCGGTATCGGGTGCTCAGCGAGGAAGTCGGCAATGGCCTGGCCTTTCACTGCCTTAAGAGGTTGATACGTTATCGAGAACTCCATCAAGAGCAGGGCCCATTTAGCGAGTCGTCCTGTCAATATGGCTTTTGACATCAAGTACTTAAGGGGATCCACTTTTGAAATGAGACGGACTTCATGTGCCAATGCATAGTGCCTGAGCTTTGTTATCGCGAAGATTAACGCCAAGCAATGTTTTTCAATGGGAGAGTAGTTGCTTTCTGCCCCCAATAGAACTCGACTTAAGTAGTAGAGTGCCCTCTCTTTCCCCTGATCGTTCTCTTGTGCCCATAATGCGCCCAAGGAACCTTCGAGGGCGGTCGTATAAAGAATGAGGGGTTTTCCCTTGACCGGCACAGCCAACACCGGAGGGTTCTGCAGGTACTGCTTGATCTCGTCTAGTGCACCTTGACATTTGTGATCCCAAGCGAATGGAGTTCCCTTTTTCATCAGGTGGCTGTAAGGACGGCATTTGCCCGAAAGATTAGCGATAAACCGCCGGATGTATGCGAGCTTCCCTTGGAGAGACCGCAACTGCTTGAGGGTTCTTGGCGGAGGCATTTCCATGATCGCTTTAATCTTTGACGGATCTATTTCAATACCTCGGTGTCGAACGATGAATCCCAGAAATTTGCCCGAGGAGACTCCAAACGCGCATTTGAGGGGATTCATTTTCAAATTATATTGCCGAAGGCGTTGAAATACAGTCTCCAGATGCTTTAAATGATTTTTGTATGACATGCTCTTTACTACGAGGTCATCGATATAGCACTCGACGACGTCGTGTATGGGGTCATCAAAGATCTTTGTCATGGCCCTTTGATAGGTAGCGCCAGCGTTCTTTAGACCAAAGGGTATAACCCTGTAGCAGAATATACCCAAAGGGGTCCGGAAAGCGGTGTGCTTCTGGTCTTCGGGATGCATTTTTATCTGATTGTATCCTGACGAACCATCCATAAAGGAGAAAACCTCGTGAGTGGACGTGTTATCTATCATTAGCTCAGTTACTGGTACTGGGAAATCATCCTTTGGACAGGCTTTATTGAGATCCCTGAAATCCACGCATATGCGTACCGTCCCATTCTTCTTCATTACCGGGACGATATTGGCGATCCAGTCGGGATATTGGACTTCTTGGATAAATCCAGAATCGATCAGCTTCTTGACTTCGGCATTGATGCTCATCTCAAGCTCGAGTCGCATCCTCCTTGGCGCCTGCTTGACTGTCTTGATATCTGGGGATATTGCTAATTTATGCACAGCAATCTCCAGATCTAATCCTGGCATCTCGGAGTAGTTCCACGCGAAGCAGTCTTTATGCCGTAGAAGCACGTTCTTTAACGCAGCCTCCCTTTCTTCGGATAGCAGCTCGCTGACAAATGTCGGTCGCGGGTCGTCTGCCGATCCCAACTCAATCTTCTTGAGGTTATCTGCAGTAGTATGTATACCATCTTCCAGTTCTTTCGGAGCGGGCGGAAATTCTGAGATCACCTCATCATCGCTGTTCTCAAAGCACTGGGGAAGGTCATCTACGTTCTCGGGCTCTTCTCTTAATATCGTAATCGTATAACAGGTGCGAACCCGCTCCCCGGACTGAGGTGGACCCGGTTTTGCTCTTGCGGCCTTAGGTTCATGCTTTTGTGGCGGCGTTACCCTCCAGCCGTCGGATAAAGCGAATCTGCCCTGTTGGTACTGGTCCTCGACCCAGTTCTTGAAGGTGAAGCAGTCTTCGGTAGGATGTCCTATGGCTCGGTGATAAGAGCAATAGCTCAGATGAGAAGCCTTGTTAGCTTGCTCAGGATGTCTAGACTCTGGAAGCGCGATCATTTGATGTTTTATAGCGAGCTTGAGTAACTTCTCCGTCTTGTCTCGGGGGAAGGAGTACGCTCGACTCATCTTCTTCATGAGGGACAAATCCGAGCCGTGCAACACCCGACCACGTAACCCTCTAATCCTGCGTCGTTGTTGTCGGCTCCTCTTTCCGCTTCTTGATTTATTTCCGTCTCTGCGTCGGGCCTTTCGTACAACGGATTGACGAGGATGAGCGTCTTTGTCTTTTGCAGCCTGTTGAAATAGACGTTGCGTCCTGGCCTTCTCGTAGATGGCCATTTCGCGGTTGTGGTCTTCCCGAGCTTTCTGACCCACTTTCCTGATAGGCTTGCCCATTCGTTCTTCAAACGACGGACTCGGCGCTTCAATCGCGGGGTCTAGTTTTGATGAGGGGTTGGCATCTCCCGACGAGGCGTCCTCTTCTTCATCAAAGGTATATATGGCGTAGCTACCGTGGGCCCGTTCCCGTTTTCCGGCTCTTGCATATCCAAGCCCGAGTGTTTCCATTTTCCCGTTGGGCAATTTGCGTTGAGTCCCGGGGACATCCCAAATCCTGTTGTAGAACCGAGCCTGCCGAACAGTCTATTTTAAGGGTACTCCTTGGCGCTTCAATAGCTTCTTTAATCCATTTGTATAGTATCTGGGCAGACGGATGGGTTGGAGCCTGTCAAGTGTAGCATCCGTGCCATGCCAGATCTCTTTCTCTGTTTTCGACTCTGAGGATCGGTAGAATAGGATCACCTTCTCACCCCTTTGCCTGGGAGGGACGTAAAATGTTTGCAGGTCCTGCACATTGTGAGCCTGAAGCGTGTCGAGATCCTTGTAGTGTTCTCGCGGTACCATGGTGATTTGCAAACTATGGTCATCGCCAGGGGGTGCTTGTATTGACAGCCGATTGGAGAACACAGCATTAACTTCATCTTCTGAATCACTTCCGAAGACTAACATGGGGGCGGGCGTCCCCAGGTTGTTGCGTTGAGATGGCCCTGCATAAACTATCTCTTCCTCTTCTTCGGTATCGCTCCCGAAAACAGGGATGGTGGTGGCGGTTTTGTTCTCCGGATTGCGACACCTTTCTGTATCCTCGAAATCTGGCAAAAAGTACTTCGCATCTTCGTATTTGCGGACTTCGTTCACGGAAAATGGGTTAACTCACCTGTTACGGTATACTCGAAACCATCCTTAAAGTACTTCATACACTGATGTTGTGTAGAAGGGATGATGTTGTATTCGTGTAACCAAGGACGACCGAGCAAGGCGTTGTAGCAGGTCTTGGCGTCAATGACATGGAATTTGATGTCTGTGATGAGAAGTCCAAAGCGTAATGTTAGTATCACAGATCCGAGAGTCCGTGACGATTGTGAATCGAAACCGGAGATAGTAATTTTGTCACGAGCGAGGTGTTGCACACTCATGCAGATTTCCTTCAACACCCGAACATTAAGGAGATTGACGGAGGATCCATTATCCACCAGGATCTTGCCTATCTTGATGTCATGGCAGTATCCGGAGACATATAGGGGACGGTTGTGGTCGCACGTCCCGAGAAGGAGGTCTTCATCACCGAAAGTGATGTCGGCCGTATGCACTTCCTCCAGTTCATCTTTCATCTTTTCAGTGGCGAGGAAGGCTTGGAATTGCTCAGGTTCTTGTAATGCCTTAATTAGTGAGTCTCGCGCTTCTTTTGATAATAGGAGGGCATCGAGAATGCTAAGCTGAGAAGGTAGCTTCCTTAGGTGCGCGAGGATGTTATAGTCCACCTTACCCTTCCTAGGAGGGTCTTTAGCAGCCAGCTCTCTCATGACTTGGTCATCTAAAGTGATATCTTCAGTGACCTTTTCCCTTCCCTTATCCTTTCTACTTACGGGCCCGAGATTCTTTTCTGGGAGTGTGCGATTGCGCAGCTGAATGTTCTCGCAGATCTCCGATTTCTCCTCTTTCCCTAAAACGGATTCTTTGAAGAGAGGGCCCAGAGCCATTTATTCATCAGAGTCGCTCCCAAAGGTGAGAACTTGTGACCCCCCGGCGTGAGCCATACAACAGTTGCCAGTAGTTCTGTTGTGCCCATCGATAGTACTTCTTCGCTCCCGACGGCTCTTGCGTTTCATGCGCTTAAAATGTTGCCGATGAGCAACATATCCTTGCCACCATATCTTAAAGGCGTCGCACTCCTCCGTGGGGTGTGATATTTTCCGGTGATATGCGCAATAATCAGGGTGCCTCTCCACCCCATCATGTGTGTTTCCTTCCGAGGGTGGTAGCTTCATCCCCCTTGACATGGCTTTGGCAAATCTTTTCCTCGTCTTGAATATGCTCTTGTCTACTTCGGATGCCTTTCGCTCCGGCGGAGGTAGTTCAACTCTTCCGTTCAGTCGCCTGCATTTGGTTCCTTCTGACGCTGCCATCTCACGCTCCTGATCCGCTTTACTTTTTAGACGAATCTCGTCTAGAAAAGCGTCGATCATTTCGTCTATTGGCCATGCACGCTCTGGTACAGGCTCTGCCTCCAGCTTCTTAGTGCCAGGAGTTTTCCCATCATCGGTAAACGAGTGGGAGATTACGTTACAACTCGCCACATATCCTTCGGATTCATCCGACGAGCTCTCTCCATCATCTTCCTCTTGAAAGATGTGGTTGAGGAACTCTTGCAGTGTGACAGGAGTTCGCGCCTTTTGATCGTACTCTTCCAGTGCGTCGATTTGCTTCTGCAAGTTCGTGTGCTCGTCTCCAAGCTTCACGGTCTTCTTGGATTTCTTCTTTTTTTTCTTCGAAGATTTTGACGACTGGGCGTGAGTATTTGGGCTCTTATCGCGAGTCTTTGTAGTTGGGCAAGGCTTCAACATTCCTTCGATAATTTGAGGTTCAAGAGGGTCCTTCCATTCGATCGCAGGGCACGCATGAAGGTCTCTCAGCATTCTTTTGGTTTTAGTTGATAGCACGACCTCCCATGGAGCTTCTTCAATAAAGGAGCAGGTTGCCCCCGGTGTATCTGCTTTCTTAGGAGTATGCGGTTGTGGTGGGTTCACCTTCCACTTTTCGGACAGTACAAACTTCCCCTGGAGGTATTAATCTTCAATCCATCCTTTGAAGACGAAGCAATCTTCAATCGGATGGCTTACCGTTTGATGGTAAGGGCAATAGTTAGGGTTATTCACCTCGGTAGGTTGCGGGGGTCGCCTTGGATTTAGTAGGCTTATAAGTCTGTTGCGTATTGCCAGCTCGAATAACCGTTTCGTCTTGTCTCGTGGGAACGAGTAGGGACGTTTCATCTTCTCATTATAATACCGGCGTCTTTCTTCCAGTTGATCTGCCGGTTTCGGGGCGTTAGGTTGCTGTTGGGCATTTGCGACAAAGGTTGCCCTTCCTTTACCCTTGTCATTCCGAGGTTCCGACTTCGGGGAAGGTGGTCTATGACCCATCTGGTCCATCTGAGCCAACTTGTTGATTAAAGCCTGGAATGTGGTTGGCTCAAAGAACATCATAAACTGGGAGATAGTTGCGTGGGGGTCTAGGGTTCCCACGAACATGCCCACTGCGGGTGCCTCCTCAATGCGTTGTTCGCATCTCGACCACAAATTCCGCCAGCGTATAGCATACTGGACCCAGGTTTCGCCTGGTTTTATCCTGGCGTTAATCAGTGCTGTTATTGGAGTGCGTTCGCTGGCACTTGCGAATCGCTGAGTGAATAACAACTCCATTTCAGCGAACGTCTTGATAGAATCGTTCGGGAGTTCCGAATACCATTCGAACGCAGTTTCTGATAAGCTGCCCACGAACTGGCGAAGCAACAGTTTATCATCACCGTCAGTGTTACCGCAAAGGGCCCTGAACTGAGCAACATGTTGGTGGGGGTTGCCGGTCCCCTTGTACATGTGGAATTTTGGTATCGTATAGCCTTGCGGGTATTTGATTTGGTCGTACCAGCTTGGATACGGCCGTCCCGTTTTCACGACTTGACCAGCTGCCTCAGTCGCGTGATGAACCCGGATTTGCTGGGCTATGTAGTCAACCAAGTCAGCCTTAGAGATTGCCTCCTCCTTGGCCGTTGAGAGGGCTGGTGGTGGATTTGACGTTTCTCCTCGGTCGTCTTCAAGAACGATTGGGGGATCCTCGGCTGGTAAGTCCTGCTGGATCATCATTCCTATCATATCTTGGAAGAGAAGGCCCATACGTTGTATGTTGGCCACTTGTTCAGCAGCCTCTTTGTCCTTTTTCTCCAGTATCCGGCGAAGGAATTCAGCGTCGGTTTCTTCCTCCTGGCGTGCGTCTGAGGGCGTTTCTGGGTTTTCTTTTGGCCCTGTAAGTGCGGCCATAGCATTCATCATTTCCTGAAGCTTTTGTTGCTGCTCCTGGGCTTTCGTCACGGATCGGGTTAGCGGTCGGTGGCCCGTAGAAGTGCGTCTTTCCTCCTTTCCAGAGGCCATGTAAACAGTGTGCACTACCATGCCTCCAGACTTAGGGCGTCTGGGCTCAGTGCTTTTAGTCGTCGTTGCATGCTGGGGGGTCTTCTCTGGCCTCCTCCTTTTATGAGCCATGGAGGTTGAGGGGGCCGTTGAGGTGGGCGTCCAGACAGCCTTTTAGGGTTTAGCCTGGTGACCAGCTTCCGGTTGGACTTTCAGCTTCTTGTGCTGGCGGGAGAAGTTTGGATCGATGATCGAGTCTCGGGCCTGCCGCCAAACCTTATAGATTTTGGAAGACAGCCGTTGAGCAGATCGGGGCTGTTCTGGTTTTATTTCCACAACCTTTTTTAATGGGGTAGGAGACCTCTTCAGCACTGCAGTAGGAGAATTCCTTCGCACCTTATTTAGCATTTCGAAGCTGTTCCCAGTTGGAACAGCAGCATTAACTTCTGCCATCGGGGCTGATGGAGTCAACCCGGAGGGGGAGTTGCCCCCAGCCTTCCTTACTCGGCGCCAATGGCGACGTCGAGCGTGTCGAGCGGACGGCGTAGGGTCAGCGGTAAGAATGGTTTCGTCTTGCCCCCTGTGTAGGTGGGGGGTCGCTGTTGGTATTAGCCTGTCAAAGATCGATGTCCTTTGGGCAGCAGGAGCGGGAGCTGAAGCCGTCAATCTTGTAAAGACCGACTTTTTGGCCGGAGAAGCCGCCTTGACGATTTCGGGGGCAGGAGCGGCCACTTTCTTAGAAGCAGCCTTCTCTGAGATTGTAGGCCCCATGATGAGTTCGCAGGATTTCTGGCCCAATCTAGAGAAGACCGAGGCGTTGACGTTGGGCGACTCGTTGAGAGGAGCCGCGGCAGGGGTAAGACGATCAAAGACCGACTTCTCGAGAGCTCCCTTTAGCACTGGAGCGGTGAAGCTTGTCGGCGGGAGCATGGTCCCAAAGAACAATCCTGTGGTGGCGCGAGTGACCTGTTCCACGGGCATTATGAATAGCGAAGCAGCTTGGGGTCCGTAGGCTATACCTCCTGGCGAGGCAGAGCGTTGGTTGCAATTGCAGTCCAAGCAGTTGAAGAATTTCGCAGAAGTAGAAACCATCGATCCTTTGCTTTCTGCAATAAGCAAGACGCCAAGTCTTAGTATCTTGAAACCCAAGGGCAACCATTAGCGAACCGCGATTGGTTCGCGAGTCACGACATACGAAGTGTGCAGTGGAAAGAGGAAAAGGTCCCACCGGGCGTGCCAGAATCTGTTCCCCTCCGAATGGTGGCGCACAAGACTGCAATGTCTTGGCACTGAGACTCGGGGAAGATACTAATTGGTGCTATCCGTCCACCTCTCCGAAGATGCCAAGTTGATTTATGGCACCATGTATCGAAGGTTTAGACGGATGCGTTCGATGTAGCAGACTTCGTCAGATTCCCCCTCGTTTGAGGGGTTTTTGATTGTGGGGACGCTCTTCCCTGCAGGCGCAAGCCCCTGCAGTTAATTACGCTACCGCATAGCGGTAACAACTTTCTCCTTCTCCAGATGATCACTTCGTGTCGTGGGTGTTTGTTTTGTGTTTTGTTGCCCGTGGATTGTTTACGGAGACTGAGTTATGTCGTCGCTCGTAGGGCATGGACTAGTCCAAATCCGTATTATCTTAGATTTGGGTTTGGGGGTTTGGTTTGAGGATACGTCAGCCATACTTGAGGCTAAGATCAACTCAAACGTTTGTTAAGGATACGTTAGTCTAACTTTGAGACTAAGATCAACTTAACGGGATCGTTTAGATCCGACATAGGAGCGTTTTAGGCTCCATTGTTCCAGTTTAGGGACATAGTGGTCCATCGTATGTATGGCCGTCGGGACCCGTCACCTCTCTGACGACGTTGAGGGATTACAACGACGGATGTCAGAGGAGTTCAGAGATGTACCCTCGAGCCAGAGTTAATTGGGGGGATTTATAGTCCAGTCTGTTTGAAGGTTTAAGGATACGTTAGCCATCTTTAAGGCTAAGATCAACTTAAACGGGACCGTTTAGATCCGACAAAAGAGCATGCGGGGCTCTATTGTTCTAGTTTAAGGACGTTGCGGTCCATAGGTAGTTTAAGGACATTGCGGTCCACGGGTAGTTTAAGGACGTTGCGGTCCATTGTTAGTTTTAAGACATCTCGGTCAAGGATAAGGAGGTCGTAGTCCATGGGTTTAAGGACCCCACAGTCCATTGTTAGTTTTAAGACATCTCGGTCAAGGTTAAGGACGTCGTAGTCCATGGGTTTAAGGACCCCACAGTCCATTGTTAGTTTTAAGACATCTCGGTCAAGGTTAAGGACCTCATAGTCCATGGGTTTAAGGACCCCACAGTCCATTGTTAGTTTTAAGACATCTCGGTCAAGGTTAAGGACCTCATAGTCCATGGGTTTAAGGACCCCACAGTCCATTGTTAGTTTTAAGACATCTCGGTCAAGGTTAAGGACCTCATAGTCCATGGGTTTAAGGACCCCACAGTCCATTGTTAGTTTTAAGACATCTCGGTCAAGGTTAAGGACCTCATAGTCCATGGGTTTAAGGACCCCACAGTCCATTGTTAGTTTTAAGACATCTCGGTCAAGGTTAAGGACCTCATAGTCTATGGGTTTAAGGACCCCACAGTCCATTGTTAGTTTTAAGACATCTCGGTCAAGGTTAAGGACGTCGTAGTCCATGGGTTTAAGGACCCCACAGTCCATTGTTAGTTTTAAGACATCTCGGTCAAGGTTAAGGACCTCATAGTCCATGGGTTTAAGGACCCCACAGTCCATTGTTAGTTTTAAGACATCTCGGTCAAGGTTAAGGACCTCATAGTCCATGGGTTTAAGGACCCCACAGTCCATTGTTAGTTTTAAGACATCTCGGTCAAGGTTAAGGACCTCATAATCCATGGGTTTAAGGACCCCACAATCCATTGTTAGTTTTAAGATATCTCGGTCAAGGTTAAGGACCTCATAGTCCATGGGTTTAAGGACCCCACAGTCCATTGTTAGTTTTAAGACATCTCGGTTAAGGTTAAGGACCTCATAGTCCATGGGTTTAAGGACCCCACAGTCCATATCAATGTGTGGTCATCGGGACCCGTCACCTCTTTGAAGACATTGAGGGATTACAATGCCAAGTATCAAAGGAGTGAAGAGATGTACCCTAGAACCGGAGTGGGTTAAATAGTCCTTGGCCCAATTTGGGATCAAGACCAATTAATTATGTTATAAGCCTATTAGCCCAGTTGATTACGAATTGAGGACTTATGGCCAGCTTGGGCTAAGTCCAATCAGGAGAGGCTTTGCCTCTATCCATTTAGCCAATTGGACCAATGTCTAGTGTTAAACACTAAAGACCAACCAGTGTTGAACACTGAGAATGATATTGACAAGTTAGTGTTTAACACTAACTTGTCAATCTCATTCTCAGTGTTCAACAAGTTAGTGTTTAACACTAAAAGATAATTGGTGTTAAACACCAGCAACAGGGCTTTTCAAATTAGTGTTAAACACTAAAACAGATCAGTATCAAACACTGGCAACAGAGATCTCAAATTAGTGTTAAACACTAAGGTAGTCAGTGTTGAACACTGCAAATAAAGTTTTTTGATTAGTGTTGAACACTAAGGCCCAACAATGTTTTAACACTGGGTTCGGGAGTTTTAATTTAGTGTTAAACACTAAGTCAAGAGGGGTCACGTGGCGACACGTGAGAGCGCCCTCCCTTCATTTATTCTGTTGAGATTATCGCATCTTTCAGAGCATCACGTGCCATCACGTGACGGGCATTCAAATACTTGTGTGTTAAAGCTTCTGTCAAGGGTCACGTGGGTCACGTGGGGTGCTGCCTCAAAGGGGCTTTCTGCAGATCTCTTGGGGGGGTCACGTGGTGACACGTGACCCTGCCTCTATGTATGTTGTTTAGAGGATCTGTTAATCTTTTCCAGGAATTAAATTCCTCGTAGGGTTAAACCCTGACAGTAATTTCAGAGGAATTAAATTCCTACTTCCTTTTGAAGATTTATATTCTGAATAGAGTTGGACTCTAAATTTTCTGTAGGAATTAAATTCCTCATACATGTGAAGAACTAAATAGGGTTAAACCCTAATAAAAGCTTTTAAGGAATTAAATTCCCACTCTCTGTTAAATTATGATCAAGGGAATTAAATCCCCGCTGTTCCAACAGAACTAGGTTCTTAATTAGGGTTAAACCCTGTTTCTTTTTGTTCTGAAGGAATTAAATTCCCATAACACAGGGTCAAGCCCTAGTTTTGTTTTAAAGGAATTAAATTCCTATAGTTCTGTGAGAATTAAATTCTCTGGCTTCCATTCCCTCTCTATGTTTTGGATCTGCATGGCAGGATCTCAACCCATTGAGAATTAAATTCTCAGATTCAAGGGGAGATGTGCACTTTGCAGATCCTCTATCAAAGAGAGAAGAAATATATTCTTCCGTTTTATATATCAGAGTTAAACTCTGTTGAGAATTAAATTCTCCTTTCTTTCAAGGAGCCTTCCCTTTCTTACCTAGGGTTTTCTTTTGCAGAAGATCCAAGTTCCTCGAAGTATCAAGGCTCTCTCTCCCTTTCTTCCCTCTGCGTATATATATTTTTTTTATGTCTCTTGGCTCCTATTTATAGGAGAAGCAGCCGAGACAATTAGTTTTTTACGAATCTTCATTGAGAGATTTGATTTGCATCCATCATTCGTTTTTGACTTTTGGATTGTTAGGTGAATTTTATTCACCATTGGATTTCAAATCCATGGATTCTCTTTTGTTATCTCGGTTAGATTTAAAGGGGAAATCATTCCAAACCCGAGATTTTCCCATAAATAGGTGATATTTAATCACCTCTGAACCTTTAATTTAATTGTTTCTAGATAGTCGCTTTCCTTTGGAAGGATTTGAATCTCCTTCAGAATTTAATTCTGTTAACAAAATGGGCTTTGAAAGCCGGTCACGTGTGACCACGTGACCCATGGTCACGTGTGGGCACGTGACCCCCTTGGAACGAGCCTTCCTCTTTCTTTTTGCGCTCTGTCTTTTGGTTGCTGCTTAACCGTCACGTGCCACCACGTGACCCCTGGTCACGTGTGAGCACGTGACCCTTGTCTGGACTCTTTTTCTTGATTTAACTGGAGAACAATTCTGATGTTTTGAGCGTCACGTGCCAACACGTGACCCCTGGTCACGTGGGAGCACGTGACCTCTTTTGAAGCTTTTTCCTTGATTTGATCAGGGAACCGATGTGCCTTTGAATCCGCTTTAAAATGTCACGTGCCAACACGTGACCCTGGTCACGTGGGAGCACGTGACCCTTTCTGAAGCCCTTTTCTTTGATGTAGTCAGGAAGCTGAATCTGCCTTGATGATGCTTTTAGATGTCACGTGCCCACACGTGACTGCTGGTCACGTGTAAGCACGTGACCCTTTTCTGAAGCTTTTCTGATTTTAAATCAGGAAACAGACAGGTTGAAACCTAAAAGGCTAGACTTGTTGCAAAAGGTTTTTGTCAAAGACCTGCATTGGACTATGATGAAATCTTTTCTCCAATGGCTATACTCAAATCCATTTGGATCCTTCTTGTCATTACTGCTTTCCATAATTATGAAATTTGGCAGATGGACGTAAAGACCATTTTTTTGAATGGAAGAGTGTGTCTATATGGATCATCCGGAGGGTTTCATAGAGAGTGGAAGCAGCGGAAAAGTGTGCAAGTTGCTTAAATCTATTTATGGATTAAAGCAGGCATCGCGGAGTTGGAACATCTGTTTTGATGAGACAGTCAAGGAATTCGAATTTATCAAAAATCCAGATGAACCATGTATTTATAGTAAAATTGTAGCGAGAACTGTGGTATTCCTCATCTTATACGTAGATGACATTCTCCTGATAGGAAATGACATTCCTATGCTACAATCAGTCAAAGGATTCTTGTCACAAAGGTTCTCCATGAAGGACATGGGTGATGCCTTCTACATTCTGGGGATCCAAATCTATCGTGATAGATCTAAACGGATGTTGGGACTTTTACAGTCAAGGTACATCGACACCATACTGAAAAGATTTAGTATGGAAGATTCAAAGCACGGTAATCTACCGGCTTGTCATGTAATCACCCTCTCCAAAGAGATGTGTCTTAAGACTGATTTGGAAAGGGATCGCATGAGTATTATACCCTACGGTTCTGCGGTAGGCTCTATAATGTATGCGATATTGTGTACCAGACCAAATGTAGCTTACTCATTAAGCGTTGTAAGCATGTATCAGTCAAACCCAGGGGAGAAACGCTGGACAGCGGTGAAGAACATTCTCAGGTACCTGAGAAGGACTAAGGAGATGTTCTTGGTGTACAGCGGAGAAAACCTCAAGGTTGAGGCCTTCGCCTACTCCAGCTTCGAGAGTAACAATAATGACTCCAGGTCTATGTCGGGTTATGTCTTTACCCCAATGGAGGGGCGGTCTGTTGGAAGAGCTCCAAGCAAGACACCTTTGCTGACTCGACAATGGAAGCGGAGTATATCGCTGCATGTGACACCGCGAAAGAAGAAGTCTGGATCAAGAAGTTCGTGACAGAGCTTCAGGGGGTTCCCTTCATTGTTGATCCAATATCGTTGTATCGTGACAACAACGGTGATATAACTTTAGCGAAGGGACCAAGGTCCCATCAGAAGTCCAGATATATCTTGAGGCGGTTCCACCTGATCAGGGAGATCGTTGATCGCCGAGAGATCGAGGTGTGGAGAGCAGAGACAGAGAACAACACCGCAGATCCACTCACAAAGGCCATCCCTCAGACACAGTTCGAGAGGCTAATCGAGATGATAGGTCTGCAATATGCCAATACATGGCTTTAGTGCAAGTGGGAGATTGTTAGTGATATATGCCCTAGAGGCCATTATTGTATTATAATGGATTGTATATTACATATTGGAAGCTTGGGATATTCACATTTATAATTACAGTTTTGCTCAAAATGGTAGTATGCTACTTGGTTTGATTCTACCTCAATATGTGCATATGTTTCTTTTAGCATATCGCTTATACATATTGGTAGAGCCTTGTTCCCTTATAAAAGGGGGAAGGGGGGAATTCCCTCCTATTCAAGTTTCACGTGTTAAACACATGGGCACCTATATGCAAAAGCATATAGACGCCGCAGTTAAAAAGAAAACAGACAACAAACATGCTTAAATGAGTCTCACGTGTTAAACACATGAGCGCCTATATGCAACGCACATAGGCATTGCAATCAAACAACTAAATGCTAAATAGGCCTCACGTGTTAAACACATGAGCACCTATGTGTAAAGAATGAAAACACAAAAAAGACCCTACAACTAGGGCCACGTGTTAAACACGTGAGGATACCTCTTTGAAGCATTAGCTTCAGATAGAGTTAAACTCTATGCATAGAATTAAATTCTATTTTTTATGCAAAGCATATGAGCATTGATAGTAAACGGCCAAAGGCCAAATTAACCTCACATGTTAAACACGTGAGCGTCCATATGCAAAGCATATGGGCGCCAAATAAGCGAACTAAATAAGCCTCACGTGTTAAACACGTGAGGGCACCCCTTTACATAGAATTAAATTCTACTCAACCAAGAACCGTTGGATCAAAAATCCAATGGTGATTAAATATAGAATTTAATTCTACCGAGCTTTCTAATGAGGAGGGATATTTTCTGTTAAACGGAAAGTTGGTGAGATGGAAAATATTTTCCATATCTTTCTAAACAAAGAAAGATTGTGCTCTGTTAAACCGAGCACTCTTGGGTTAAAAATCCAATGGTAATTAAAAATCACCATTTTACAGAATAAGATTCTGCATATGGGAAAATATTTCCCCAATCTTGTTAAAAATAAGAATAACATATTCTGTAAATCAAAAACTCTTGGATCAAAGATCCAATGGTGGGCAAAATTTCTCAAATCAATTGGAATCTCTCAATGCTAATTAACAAATTTGCCTCCACTATATAAAATACTCGAGACTTCATGTCTCGGAAAATAAGAAAAGAAGGGAAAAGAGAGAGAGAGAGAAAAGAGGAAAGAGAACATGACAGAAACTTCTGCAAAAAAAAAGAGTACAGCAAGATCTCGAGAGAACAAGAGAATTTAATTCTCAAAGAAGAAGACTTTCCTCATTGAAACGAGAGGTAAAAAAAAAAGAGATCACATTGTCTCTCCTTTATCTATCTAAGGGTTTAACCCTTCACTTAAGAACTCGGTTCTTTCCTCAGTTGAGATTTGCAGAAGCAAATCTCCCCACAAGTTGAGAATTTAATTCTCATCGGGGAGATTTTGCTCTGCAGATTTAAAACTTAGGGGAAAAGAATTAAGTTATAAAAAAATAGGAGAGAAGAAGAACGAGAACATATAGAAATTTAATTCCTCCAAAAATTAGTGTTTAACCCTATATATGTAAAGAATTTAGTTCTTCCATAAAAAAAACAGTGATGATGATCCAAAATCTTCAAAACTAGAATCGTTAGTGCTTAGTACTATTTTGAAGCCTCACGTGTTTCCCACGTGAACGCTTCAAACGAAAGAAGAGAACAACTAAAGCTGCCTCATGTGTTTCCCACGTGAGTGTTAAAGCACTCCAGTATAAAAAAAGGTAGAGATAGCCACGTGCTTTGTACGAGAACTCTAACCATATGGGCAGCGCCCATATTTGTGGTGTCTTACGTGTTTCACACGTGAGCGCCTCAAGAATCAAATGCTTAGCACTTATATAAAAAATGGGGGAAATAAAACCTTATGGGCAGTGCCCATATTTGAGTGCCTCACGTGTGTCACGTGAGAGCCATAAAACTCTAGTGTTTAACACTAATCCAATACCCACGTGAAACGCACGTGAGCACTGTATGCCTCAGTGCTTAACACTGTTGGGTAATTATGGAAACCCAATCTCAGCACAAATTGGCTAAGTTTCCTGAGGTTAAACCTCTTTGATTCTAAAACAACCGAGCCCATATTGCTCATGTTTTCCCAAACTGACCTTAGTCTCAAAAATGACTAGTGGTCTCCAATTAATGATATCCCAAATGATATTCATCTTATATCTCCTAAGATAATTTTAGTCTCAAACATGACTAACATTTCTTACGTCTACAACGGCCCCCCTTTTCCCTCAAATATAGGATTTGGTTTAAGGGTACATCTCTTCACGCCTCTGATATATGTCGTTGTAATTCTTCAATGTCTTCAGAGAGGTGGTGGGTCCCGACAACCAACAATATGTTGATACACTTACAAACTGACGTGCACACCTCAAATCGGATCGTATCCCAAATTGGATGCATTTCATATCATCATCGTTCGCTTCATCACATAACAAATATACGTGCGCACAAGTCGAACTTTGGACCGAAATTTCCTTAAACTAAATATTCGCCTCAAACACGGCAACCCAATCCTAGCCCAAATTCGCTTAGATTATGTTTGTGATATCCAAACTGATATCCAAACCGATCTTCATTCATATCTCCTAAGTTAATCTTATTCTTAAATATGACTAATGATTCTTAGGTACATCACAATCTTTTCCCTCAAATACGGGATTCGGTTTAAGGGTACATCTCTTCATACCTCTGATATATGTCTTTGTAATTCCTCAACGTCTTCAGAGAGATGGCGTGTCCCGACAACCAACAGCTCCTCTTAATGCACTTCCAAATTGACGTGCATGCCTCAAATCGGATCGTGCCCCAAATTGGGCACGTTCCATATCAACATCTTTCATTCTGCCACGTAACAAATACACGTGCGCACAAGGTGAATGTAGGACCGAAACGTCCTTAAACTAGCACCTCGCCTCAAATATGGCGATAATGGACCGAAATGTCCCTAAACTAATATTCGCCCTCAAATACGGTGATAATGGACCGAAACGTCCCTAAACTAACATTTCGTCTCAAACATAGCGATAATAAACCGCGATGTCCTTAAACTAAAATAATCGAGCCCAAACGCTCATGCATTTTAAGTCGATCTTAATCTCAAACCAGATTAACGATCCTTAAATCAATCCAAACCCAAATCTAAAAATATACGGATTTGGACTAATCCACGCTCTACAGGTGACGATATAAATTAGTCTTCGTATACAATCTACGGGCAACCCAAAATAAAAACAAACATACACACGATATGAAGTGAACCTCCGGAGTAGGAGAAAGTGGTTATCGTGATGCGGTAACGTAATTAATTGTAAGGGCTTGCACCTGCAGGGAGGAGTGTCCCCACAATAAAAAAAACCCTCGCAAATAAGGGGAAATCTGATAAAGTTTGCTACAATGGTCACATTCTTTCAAACCTTCGATATACAGTGCTATAAATCAACTTGGCATCTTCGGAGAGGTGGACGGATAAATCCAAATAGCATTTGCCTCCAAATTCAGGCAAGAGGATCTATCCCAGTTCGTCTCTGTTTTCGGCGGTAAACAGATTCTGGCACGTCCGGTAGGACTCTTTTCCTCTTTCCACTCCACACTTCGTGTGTCGTGTTTCGTGAACAAAATTACGGTTTGCTATGGTTGCCCATGGATTTGAGGTACAAAGATCTGGTGTCTTGCTCCTATAGAGAAGAGAACATCGATGGCTTCCAACTGCACAACTTGCAACAACAACTGCTGCTCTGTCCCAACTGGAGGAGTGACTTATGGGCCCAACGCGGCCTCCATCTTTTCAATGCCGGTGGGGCAGGTAACTCAAGCTACTACTGGATTATTCTTCGGGACCATGCTCTCACCAACGAGTTTCAGCGCCCCAGTGCTGCAAGACAAAGCTCCTAAGAAGTCAGTCTTCGATCGACTCACAACTACAATGACCCCTCTCAACGGGTCGTCCAAGTCCGATGCCTCGGTCTTCAATAGGCTAAGCTGAAGCTCAGACGTCTCAGTCTTCAACAGGCTGAGCCAGAACCAAAACGGGCTCGCAAAGAGGCTCGTCATACCTGAAGGGGCTGACCCAAAAAAGATAGCCCTCCTAATTCTTGCTGCAAATGAAATGGTCAAAAGTGCTTCCTCTACCAGAAGATTGGTCTTTGAAAGATTGACCGTTCCTCTTCAAACTCTGCTAAGGACGTCAGTCTTCAACAGGTTGACGCCAACAGCAGCACCTCACCAAAGCCGGGGGCATGAAGAAACCGCTTCCGAAACTGAGGCGGTCCCGTCTGCAAGACACGCTCGACGTCGCCACTGGCGCTTAGTGAGAAGAGCTAGGGGCAACTCCCCCTCTGAACTCACTCCGCCAGCTCCAATGGTGGAAGTTGACGCTGCTTTTCCAACTGGGAACAGCTTTGATCTGCTTAGGAGGGTGCGGAAAACTCTCCAACAACAGTACTGAAGAAATCACCCCCGCCTGCAGAAACCACAGCGCAGGAGAAATCGGAGCGCCCCTATCAATGGCTCTCCTCCCAAATTCTCAGGGTCTGGCGGAAAGTCCAAGACTTTGTAATCGACAAAGACTACTCTCGTCGACCGAAGAAATCGAATGCTCGGCAAGAGAAGGCTATCCCTCCGTTATACATCGAGGGACTTCTCCCACACGGGTGCCTGTTACAACGGCTCCTTCAACTTTGTCCTCCCACAAAAAGATGAGGCCAGAGAAAATCCCACCGCCGGCGGCAAATTCTAAAGGAGATGGACTCAAACATCCCAAGTCTGGGGGCATGATCGTATACACGGTTTACATGGCTTCCAGAAAAGAAGAAAGCCGTGCTTCCGTAGGTCACTGGCCGCAAACTCGGTCGCTGACAAAATCTCAGGAGCAACAATAAAATCTCCAAGAGATGATGACCAAAATGACAGCACTCACTGGGCAGAAAGAAAGTACGGATCCAACAGCTGAGCAGCGCCAAGAGCAGGTGACCAATACAGAGTTCCTGCGAAAAGTTTTTGAAAGAAAGGACAAGTAGGCCACGGAACAAGCTGCTAACATAAAGCAGATAGCGCTTTTATTCCAAGACATGATTGGAATGATGATCCAGCCAGAAGCTCCAGCCGACGATCCACCGATAATCATCGGGGACGATATCGGGGAAATATCAAACCCTCTTCCGGCTTTATCAGTAGCCAAGGAGGAAACGATCTCCAAGGCTGCTCTTGATGACTATATAGCTCAACAAATACGAGCCCATCAAGCCAGTGAAGCGGTTGGCCAAATCATCAGAATCGGGCGACCGTACCCAGGCTGGTTTAATCAAATCAAGTACCCGCCGGGATATACGATCCCCAAGTTCCATGTATACAAAGGGACGGGCAACCCACACTAGCACGTCGCACAGTTCAAAACTTTGTGCAGCAACACTGGAGGCGACGACAAACTGCTGCTTTGCCAATTCGTTGGTAGCCTGTCAAAGATAGCCTTTGAATGGTACTCAGAGCTCCCGAATGACTCCGTCAAAACATTCACAAAGATGGAACTGCTGTTCACACAGCGGTTCTCCAGTGCAAGCGAGCACACCCCGATCACGACATTAATCAATGCCAGGGTGAACTCAGGAGAAACCTGAGTCCAATAAGCGATCCGGTGGTTGAACCTATAGTCAAAGTGCGAACAACGCATCGAAGAATCCCCTGCCGCAGGCATGTTCATCAGGACTCTTGATCCTCAAACGATTGTGTCCCAGTTCATGACGTTCTTCAAGCCGACCACCTTCCAGGCTCTGATCGAAAAACTAGCCCAAATGGACCAGATTGGCCGCATGCCTTCCTCCTAAAAAATGGACCCTCGAAATGCCAAGGGTAAAGGGAAAACGGCCTTCGTTGCCAACACTCAACAGCAACCGAGTGATCCGAAACCGGTTGCTCGCCAAAACAACATGCGTTCGCGCCTATCCCTAGAAGAAAGGCTAAGATGCGCTTACTCGTTTCCCCGTGACAAGACGAGGAGACCGTTCGAGCTGGCAGTACGCAACAAACTCATTACATTGCCAGACCCACGACATCCACCGCACCTTGGTGACGTCAACAACCCCAACTACTGCTCTTATCACAGGATGGTGAGCTACCCAATTGAGGATTGCTATGTCTTCAAAAACTGGGTCGAGGATTAGTATCAACAGGGAAAGTTCACGCTGTCTGAGAACTGGAAGGTGAATCCACCACAGAAGCACGCTCCTAAAATGGTGGATACGCCGGGGGCATCATGCTCGCTTGTGGAAAAAGCTCCATGGGAAGTCGTCCTTTCAGCTAAAACTAAAAGAATGCTGAAAGATCTCTAGGCATGTTCGGCAATCAAGTGGAAGAGCCCACTTGAACCGGAAATCATCAAAGGGATGCTGAAACCGCGTCCCGTACCAAAAACTGTCGACAAAGGACAAAATCCCCAAGTCGAGCCTTCAAAGTCTTCGAAGAAAAAGAAGAAGACCAAGAAGCATGTGCAACCTGCCGAGTATGACGACAAACACACAAATCTACAAAGGTACATTGATGCGCTGGAGGAGTACAACTAGAAGGCGCGGACATCGGTCACCCACGAAGAGTTCCTCAAATATATTCTTGAGAACGAAGAGAGTGACAACGATGAGGAAAATAACTCATCAGAAACCGAAGACTATGTAGCAAGTTGTCATATGGTTTCCCATTCGTCGTTAAATGATGAAGAAGCTCCCTCAGCGTCAGAAAACAACGCAGAGAAACTGGGGGCAGGATCGGCGCTAAATTCCCCGGAGCTGCCAGAAGACCCGATCGATAGGCTATTAAACGAAGCCTTTCGAAAAAGTAAAGCTGACCGAGAATGCGAAACAGCCATATACAAAAAGACTAAGCGTCTGCGTCAGGATGAACAAGCTGTGGCAAGGAGGAGTCGTAAAGTACTCCGACCAGACCAAAGCACACCTGCGGCAAACAAGAGCAGGATCAAGACAGAGAAGCGGTTCGCCAAAGCCCTGTCAGTGAGAATGAAGCTGCTACCTCTCAAAGGAAACACGTCCGGGGTCATAAGCCTCGATGGAGAGGACTCATATCCGAACTACTGCCTATATCATCGAAGGGTTACTCATCCTACCGAAGAATATAGTGCCTTCAAGAAGTGGTGGTAAGGATACATTGCCTATCAACAACACTTCAAGGGGATGAAGCGTGAAGCTCGTCGACAGCGAAAAAGTGTGACGAATGCACGTGAGAAAATGACTGGAAACTATCATATGGTTGATACCAGTTCAGAAAAGGAAAAAACTCCAAATTCTTACCTCCGGAAGTGATTCTGAAGAAGAAACAACCATCAGCCCTCTCTTCAACGACTCCACCTCCGAAAAAGAAGATGAGGAGAAGACCTGTGAGAACATTCAACTGTGTAACCGCACGCTGCCTGAAAAGAACCTCGGACCTACAAACAAAGGTTCAAACAAAAGAGACAAAGGGAAAGAGAAAATCCCTGAGGAAATCACCCTCGAGGATGGAGTCGTCATAGAGCTCGCGGCCAGGGACCCGCCTAAGAAAAACAAAGTGGATTACAATGTCTTAGCACATCTGAGGAAAATGCCCTCACAATTGAGCATACTGGATGCTCTCCTCCTGTCCAAAGAGGCATGAGATTCTCTTATCAAGGCATTACTAGAGCCTGATCAGTTCCAAGCTTTCCTCGCAGAAGAGAAGATAAAAGACGGGCTGGAAGAGGTTCACACAGCTGACATTACATTCAGCGATGAAGATCGCCTCCTCGGAATGTGCGAGCATAATCGCCCGTTATACGTCACTGGGTACTGCCACGACATCAAGATAGACAAAATTCTTGTCGACAACGGATCCTCCGTCAACCTTCTCAACGTGAAAGTGTTGAAGGAGATTTGCATGAATGTTCAGCACTTACCCCGAGACAAAATTACTATCTCTTGATTCGATTCACAGTCGTCACGGACGCTTGGGTTCGTAATTCTGACGTTACGTTTTGGCTTGCTCATCACTGACATTAAATTTCACGGCATTGACGCCAAGACTTGCTATAATGCTCTGCTCGGTAGGCCTTGGCTACATGAGTACAATATCGTCCCTTCTACACAACATCAGTGTATGAAGTATTTCAAAGATGGCTTGGAATACACCGTTACGGGGGAACTAAACCCATTCTCGGTACGAAGTCCGGAAATATGAAGACGCAAATTACTTCTAACTAGATTTCGAGGATACGGAAAGGTGTCATAGGCCGGAGGTTAAACAGAAGCCCGTCGCCACTATCCTGATCTTCGGGAGCAACACCAAGGAAGATGAAGAAGTAGTCTACTCGGGGCAACCCCAAGTCAACAGGCCCGGACCATCTACTCCTATTTTGGTCTTTGGCAGTGACTCTGAGGACGAAGCCAATGCCATGTTCTCCGTCTGCCCGTCAGCACAAACCTTTACTGAAGCCGATCAGATTTACAAATCACCATGGTTCCACCTCGGCATTATAATGAACTTGAGGCGCTCGATACTCACAGCATACAGGAACTACAAACTTTCTACATGCCTCCTAGGCGAACGGGTGAAAAGGCGATCCTTTTCTACCAATCTACGGACACCAGAGTAGAGAAAGAAGTCTGGCACGGTACCGATCTTGTACTCGACATGCTCTGACCAATCCGTCTGCCAAGATACTACGCGGAGGGACTGAAAAGGCTGTTAAGATGTTAAGGTGTACCCCTCGAACAAACTGGTCTACAAGCCTAATTCTATAAAAATATTTGGGATGTTCCCGGGACGCAGCGAAAGATGCCCAATAGGAAGATGGAGAAAACTGGGCTCTGATATGTTCGGTCCAAGAAATGGGATCGACTCCACAGCTGTCGCATCATAAACAGCTCCGGTGAAGAAGAGAACGCTCTTTCAGATAGCTGTGATGTTGAACAGAGCAAAATCCTGCTCTAAGAATGCCAAATTTGTCGTTCGAAGAACAAGTTGACAAGCTTATATGTGAAACTTGTCAAAAGATTCGGGATGACCGCAGCCGCGAAATGGCCATTTACGAAAAGGCCAGGACGCAGCGTCTCAATCAGCAATCTGCGGAGAAAGAAGACTACGATGCCCTTCATCCTCAGCCAGCTGTACGTTCTCGCCTCGAAGTAAAATCCCGAAATAAAGGAAAAAACAAGGAGAAGAAAGTAAAAAATGCTAAAAAATGCTACAAGGCAGATCTAAGAAGTTGCGTTATCAAGAGTAACGTGGTTGGAACCTGTCCTTTATCAAGAAAATGGGTCGGGAATACTCTTTCCCTCAGAACAAAACAAGGAAAATATTCAACCTTGTCATGAAGCATCAAATGATGACGCTCCCGGAGTCTCGGTATCCTGAACAAATAAACGAGGTCCATCACCCGGATTATTGCTCCTATCATCGAGCAATAGGACATCCCCTCGAAGACTGCTTCACCTTCAAAAACTGGGTTGAATATCTGTATCAACAAGATAGGTTTGCATTATCTGATAGCTGGAGGGTAACCCCACCGCAAAAGCGTGAGCCAAAGAAAACCTATATCGCAAGGATAGGACCAGCACAGCATCAAGAATGGAAGCGAACTTGTACTTGCCACATGATAACACTCTCAAAGAAGGGAGGGCACAAGAATATGGATGACTTTTTTAGGCGATTCGCAAATGAAGACGAGGACGAGGTGATCTCAGAGTTTCCACCAACCCCGAAAGTGCTGGAAGATGGGATACACACTACGGCGGACAACCTAAGGAAAATTGAATTAGGGACGGAAAACAATCCGAGGCCGACGTTTGTCAGTGGCTGCTATCTAAAAAGCAGGTGGCCACTTTAAAAGATGTACTCATGCAGTATAAAGATTGCTTTGTATGGAACTATTCAGAAATGCCAGGTCTAGATCCAGAAGTAGTAGTACACAAACTGGCCATATCACCGGACATCAAGCCAGTCAAACAACCGCCGAGGAGGATGGGACTCGAACTCGAGATGAGCATTAACGCTGAAGTTAAGAAGCTAATCGACTCCGGCTTCATCCAGGAAGTTCAATACCCTGACTGGATCGCTAACATCATTCCAGTGATGAAGAAAAATAGGACAGTACGCATTTGCGTGGAATTTCGGACCTCAACAAAGCCTGCCCGAAGGATGATTTCCCAGTACCCGTTACCGAGCTAATGATCGAAAACACGTCTACCCATGAGGTCTTCTCCTTTATGGATGGATCTTCAGGGTACAACCAAATAAAAATGCATCCTGAAGATAAAAAACATACCGCCTTCCGGACTCTATTGGGTATATTCTGCTACATGGTGATGCCCTTCGGCTTGAAGAACGTTGGCGCTACCTATCAGAGGGCCATGACGAAGATCTTCGATGATCTCATTCATGAGATTGTCAAATTCTATATCGATGACCTTGTGGTGAAGAGCAAATCTCATGAGGAACATTGGGAACATCTAGACATAGTGTTCCAACGTCTTCAGAAGTATAATCTAAAGATGAATCCTTTAAAATGCGCGTTTGGAATCTCCTCAGGCAAATTCCTAGGATTCATCATACGGCACTGGGGTATCGAAATTGACCCTTCAAAGATCAAGGCGATTATGGGGATTCCCACGCCAAGGACTCTCAAGCAGTTGCGATCCCTTCAAGGAAAACTCGCGTATATCCGGCGGTTCGTAGCCAACCTCTCCGGAAAATTTCGTCCCTACAGTCATCTCATGAAGAAGGGGACCCCATTCGTCTGGGATCAAAAGTGCCAAAATGCACTAGACGAGATTAAGCAGTACCTGCAAAATCCACCAGTACTGACTGCTATGGTTAGAGGAAGGCCCTTCATCCTATACACAATGTCCTTTGAAGGTTCTCTGGATGCGCTATGGGCACAAGAAAACGATCAGGGAAAGAAGAGAGCTTTGTACTATTTGATTCGAGTTCTCCTGGGGGCAAAAAACAACTGCTCGCCCATCGAAAAGCATTACTTGGCATTGATCTTCGCGATAACGAAGCTCAGGCATTACGCTTTGGCGCATGAGGTCCATCTCATATCAAAGGTGGATCCTCTCAAATATCTGATGTCAAGAGATATATTAGCACGAAGGCTTGCCAAATGGGCCCTCCTCCTGATAGAGTTCTCGATAACGTATCGACCTCTCAGGGCAATGAAAGGCCAGGCCATCGCCGATTTTCTCGCCGAGCATCCGATACCAGCCGACTCCCCCTTAAATTATGAGTTGCCGGATGAACATGCATTCAACACAATCGAAGGAGAGAAAGAAGAAAATGATTCCCAATGGGAACTTTATTTTGATGGAGTATCTTCCATGAAGAGGCGATAGCAAAACACCCCCATAATCAAAGCCGGGGTGGGCCTTATCTTTGTGACTCCACATGGGGGGATACTACGCTATGCCTTCTCCCTAACGGAGCCGAGGACTAATAACGAAGATGAATATGAAGTTTTGGTAGCAGGTCTCGAGATCGCTGCCGACATGGGAATCAAAAACCTCCTCATATATGGAGACTCCCAATTAGTCGTTAGCTAAATAAAGGGCGACTATCAGACATGCAAGCCGAAGTTGATAAAATAAGGCAAAAGAGTGCAGCAATTGCTGACGCAAATCCCCTTTTGCATCTTAGAGAGCATACCGTGCGCAGAAAATAGTAAGGCGGTTGCATTGGCCAAGCTGGCTAAGGAATTGGCCGATGAAGACCTCGACGACGTAAAGATCATCGTGCAAAGCCGTAGGGTTCTCGCGCCAGCAGAAATATCTTCGGAGGATTCAATAGAGCCATCAGAAGGATAAGAAACGACCAAACAAGCAGTCCTCCAAATCGAGGACGCAGAAAAGGTCAAGGATTGGAGGGAAGTCTTCATAGACCACTTCAAATCTCGACGAACACCCGAAAACGCGTCGTCTAGACATCAGCTCATGAAACGAGCTCTGTCTTTCGCCTTAGTCAATAATACTCTATACAAGACATCGCTTGACTATTTGTGGTTAAGGTGCTTGGGGCTAGAAGAAGCAAAGAGAGTCATCCAAGAAACTCACGACGGACTCTGCGGTTCTCATCAAGTCGGGCCAAAGATGAAACTGAAGATCAAAAGAATGGGTTACTATTGGCCCACAATGATTCAAGACTGTCTCGAATATGCGAAGCAGTGTCACTCGTGCCAGATTCATGAGGACTTTATCCACCAACATCCAAATCCGCTACACCTAACGGTAGCTAGCTGGCCATTCGAAATGTGGGGAACCGGCATCATCCAAAGGACATCGGTTCACACTAGCAACGACCGATTACTTTTCTAAGTGGGAAGAAGCAGTACCACTGAGAGAAGTGAAGATGGAGAATATTCTCCATTTCTTCAAGACACATGTCATCTACCGGTTCGACACTCCGCGATGGATAATCTCGGATAATGGGCCAGCCTACAGAGGCCATAAAATCAGCCGCTTCGCAGAACAACTTAAAATAGACTGGAGATACTCTTCCGTCTATAATCCCCGAGCTAACGGTCTAGCTGAACCTTTCAACAAGACCTTGACAATGATTATAAAGAAAACGGTGTCGACTGGCATGAAAGGCTGCACGAAGCTCTTTGGGCGTACCGAACGTCATTCAAAACAGCTACGAATACGACACCATACGCGTTAGTATTTGGCAAGGAAGCAGTGCTTCCTCTGGAAATAGAACTCCCTTCTCTTCGAGTAGCGGTCGATATGAGCTAACAGATGAAGAAAACGCTCATCTCCGGCTTGAGAAGCTCGACGCCCTCGACGAAACTTGTCTTATAGCACAGCAAAACCTGGAGGATTATAAGCTAAGGATGACACGGTCATATGAAAAACTGACTAGGCCGAGAACATTCCGCCAAGGCGAACTTGTGCTTGTTGTCAAAAGACCTATGATCCCCAACCATGCAAAACGGGGGAAATTCGAGCCAAACTATGAAGGCCCGTACATTATAGACAAAGTCTACCAGGGTGGAGCCTACCTGCTCATGGATATGCATGGCGAAAGACCTTTCAGGCCAATAAACGGCTGATTCCTCAAAAAATACTACGCTTGACGAGTCATGACTTAGGTCAATGATAGATGACGACGCTCGTGTCAGCTCGCTATCTTCCTGAGTCAAAAACTCTGAATAGTATGTAAAGAAAACCGTTCTCCTCAAATATGGCGACATCGGACCGAGATGTCCTTAAACTAAAACTTCGTCAAAAAAAATGGCGATACCGGACCGAGATGTTCTTAAACTAGATTCTCGCCTCAAATATGGCGACATCGGACTGAGAGGTCCTTAAACTAGAACTTCATCCCAAAAATGGCGATAATGGACTGGAATGTCCCTAAACTAGCACGTCGTCTCCAAAACGGCAATCTCCACCCTTGAGATCTATATTGCAATCGAAGCCTCAACGACGAGAGTTGCAACTCAAGTCGTATCTGCTACATAGCTACTCCAGCAGTGAAGTAGCTATGTTTAGGGACACGGATGAAAACAATACGTCTACAAGCAAAATGGACACGGATGAAAACCCAAGAGGGCGCCGTGAGTAAAAACAGTAGGACTGCCACAGAGTTTGTGAAAACCCGAAAAGGCGCAATCTCGTAAAAAAAGGTATGTTCACAAGCAAAATGGGCACGGATGAAAACCCAAGAAGGCGCCGTGAGTAAAAACAGCAGGACCGCCGGCAAGTTTGTGAAAACCCGAAAGGGCGCAATCTCGTAAAAAAAAGTTTTTATTATACACTTACGAGATCCCTACGACTCGTAAGGAGAATTTCCCCCATGAGACCCTCACGGCTCATAGGGTTCAAAAGCCTTAAGCTAGGAGGATCTAAACCTGCTCTTAAGCCCTCATATTCCCGAACATGCTCTACAAGTGGTCCAATATTGACCCTTGTATACAATCCATGGGCATAAATAAACACTTTCTCACCAAGTTCCACCAACGAAGAGAAATATCCCCATATGGTGAACGACGCTTGTAAGTCCTCTCGACTTATGAGGAGAAAATACTCTTGTAAGATTCTTATGACTTGTAAGAGAAAATACTACTTAGGAGTCCTCATGACTTCTAAGGAGAACGTAAACCTACGAAATCCTTACGAATCGTAGGGAGAAATACCTTTTTGAGATCCTTACGGCTCATAAAGTCAAAAAGCCTTAGTTGACAGGATCCTAACCCTGTTTGCTAAGCCATCTTTGTTCAAATCGATAAAGGCAAATGATAATTCGCTCCTGGTAACATTTCAGTTGTAGCGATACTGATGCCTAAACAGGTGTCAAACCCCAAGTCCTTTCATGGCAAATGATGATTCGCTCCTGGCAACATTCCAATTGTAGCGATGTCGATACCTAAACAGGTGTCAAACTCCAAGTCCTTTCACGGCAAATGATGATTCGCTCCTGGCAATATTCCAGTCGTAGCGATACTGATGCCAAGATTGGTATCAGATCCCAAACTCGCAATAAAAATAGCAGCGAGTAGTAAACAAAAATATGCATATGATGGGGCAACTCGCAATAAAAATTAGCGAGTAAAAATATGCATATAAAAACAGCCAAAATGTTTGGGCAACTCGCAATAAAAATTAGCGAGTAAAAAATAAAAGAAAATAGTCGAAATGTTTGGGCAACTCGCAATAAAAAGCAGCGAGTAAAAAATAAAAGAAAATAGCCGAAATGATTGGGCACCGCAAATAAATAGCCGAAATGATTGGGCAATCGCGACTTTCGCGATATAAAAAGTTGAAAAGATAGAGTATCACGACATTAAAAAAATGAATGAAATAAAATAAAGTTTCCTCTGCCCTGCAAGAAGGTCCACACCGACCCCTGTATACAATCCATGGGCGCAAATGAAAGGAAGGGAACCATATTTTCCTACCAGGCTCCGTCAAAGGGAGAGCCAGATCTCGACAGTTCGTATACAATCTAGAGATCAGGTCGACGTTCTTCTCATTCCAGCTCGATACAGATGCAACGTTAACAAAGTCCCAAGGGTCAAATCAAAATCGGAGTGACGGTAAAATTCTAGCTCCATCCCGACGTTCCTTCTCGATGTAGACGCAGCATCAACAAAGATTCAAGGGTCGAACAAAGTGGAGCAACGGCATATTCTTAGCTCCAGCCCGACGTACCTTCTCATTCCATCAGAGTGCAAACGTGACGTTAACAATGCTCCAACGAGCCAAATCGAAACGGAGCCATGGCGAATTCCTAGCTCCGAGTCTTGACGGCTCATATACAACCTAGAGACAATCCCGGCGTTCCTTCTCATTCTATCAGGATGCAGACACGACGTCAACAAAGAACCAAGGGTCAAATCAAAAATGGAGCCATGGAAAAATCCTAGCTCCGGGTCTTGACGGTTCGTATACAACTCAGAGACTACCCCAACGTACCTTCTCATTCCATCAGAGTGCAGACGTGACGTCAACAAAACTCCAACGAGGCAAATGAAATTAGAACAAAGGCAAATTCCTAGCTCCGAACTTCAACTGCAATACATACAGCATAAAGGTCCTACAGATGTCTACCCTACTTCAACTAAGAAACGGTATGGCATCGTCAAAACAAAAATCGGGTCTCGACGGCAACTCATATAAAGCTTTAAAGACTATCGGAGATCATCCTACACCAGCGCGGAGTTGTTATGACTCATCGGGGCTCCAAATTGAGCCTAACCTCAAGTAAAAAGCGACATGGCAAATTCCTAACGCTTTCTCTTCTGACGGTCATATAGCCTAAGGAGATTACTTAAAGACGCCTTGTCCAGCCCCCGAAGGAATCAAAGACACGACAGTCGCGGGGTTGCTCGAGCAACAGCTTAAATACTGTATATCGAGGTATACATCAACAAACGCGACGGTACCACGGAAAAACCCTAGTACCACAAAAAACCTAACGGATCTCTGTCGCAAAGAACAGGGGTTATCTATATACAACGTTATGACAAGTTTGCTTGTAAACCCCAGGGAGATAAACTAAATAAACTCCGAAATGAGTATATAAACTAGAGACTCCGAAATGAGTGAATAAACTACAAACTCCGAAATGAGTACATAAACTAGAAACTCTGAAACGAGTGAATAAACTACAAACTCCGAGATGAGTACATAAACTACTTTATGTCAAGTCAAGACAAAGAGGCGCAAGTATGAAATGAAATATGTCTTTTATTCATAAATCAAAATGAATACAAGATACAAAAGAACAAAAGAAGAAAATATACAGCGACAAAAATTTCTAAGCTGGTGGGTGGTTCAATAAGCCGGCAAGTTCGTCATTCTTCCGCCGGACTTCCGCTTCAAGCTTTATCAACGTCGCGAGCTGAGTCCCTGCCTGTGCCTGTTGGTTCTGGTAAAGAAAATCGACTTTCAAGCTCTTTCTCGGCAGCTTTATGGGCCTCGACCATCTCGCGTGTAAAAATAATGGCTTTATCAAGAGCCACCACCTCCGTAATTGCCTCCTGACGAACACACCAAATTTCATAGGCACAAGTAGTCTTGGCGGTGAGTTGGGCTTGAAGTTCACCTAAACCTTTTAGAGCCAGTTCCTTCGCCGAAAACTTTCGGTTGAGATTTTTCTTACATGTCTGGAGATTGGCTACACATCGGTCAATTCATCCATGCAGGCTGGCCATTACTGACGAAATGTCGGAGGGAAGGCGTATGCATTCAACCCCATGTAGAGAAGCTCAACTTGATGACAGTACTCGACCCTACACACCAGCGCCTCATCATGATAGGTGGCAAGAACAGACAAGAAAGCATTGGCTTCAACAGTGAATTCTTCAGCCATAATGGAGGTACCAGCGCGAAGATCTTCAATACGAGTCGCCAGCGAATGAATGCTTTTTTTTGCCATCCTCTCAGACACGCGTCGGGCGTAAGAGCCCGGTGGCATGGAAATCCGGGATTCCAATAGGGTCAGGATTGGCAGAGCTGTAAGCATACATGTATGGTTAGTTGCCTTTCTAAACGTAGAACAAGTAAAAGAACGCCAATGCTAAAGCGTTACTTACCCACGGAAGGCAGATTTGAGAGGTCCCCGGATCCATCAAGAACTTCAACCTCGTCATCAGCTTCTAGGACTGCGGTTTAAATAGAGGGCACATCAACGTCATTACAAAATATAAAATGAAAAGGCAAAAGAATACCAACCTTGATCAGAAGAAAGGACTATGCTCTGTGGAGGTATCGCTTGCGGGGCCGCCAGGTCATGTAAATGCTGGAAAGTTTTCTTCGGAGAAAGATCCACAATAGAGGACGTCAGCTCCCGCAATTCTGAGAGAAAGAAAGTTTCAGACATATGGAAGGGTCATTAAACAAAAAATGTAGATGTATATAACATTACCTTCAATACTTCGTCCGCTTTGAACTGGAGGGATGGCAGCTTCGGTGATCTCCTCTACACCCTCTGGTGTGTCACTGGAGATATCCATTGAATCTATCACCGATGTGGCAATCTCTGTTGGGGGAACAGAGGCCATCATCGGGGGCTCCAAGGCACGGATGGCATCTTCGGTGATCTCCTATACACCCTCCGGTGCGTCACTGGAGATATTCATAGGATCTATAGTCGGGATAGCAGTCTCCACTGGAGAAATAGAAGCCATCCCCGGAGGCTTCAAAGCGCTATCTGGGCTCAAGACTATGCCCGCCGCAGAAGGCCCTACAAAATTTTTGTACAGATAAGATGAGGTGAAAGTAGTACCAATTAATTACCAAAAGAGACGTAATATATATATACATACCAATACGCCAGGGAGCTTGAAGTATGGCCTTCTCGAGTCGCTGCTCTTTTCTTATCAATTGCGCTCGTCGGGCTTCGATCGAGAACAAATGCCTACCCGTCTTCAGAGCGGCCTCGTCTTCAGAAACGGCCGAGATAGACTGTTTCAGAGCCCGTTATTCTTCCATCGTTAGAGGACCCATTAGTGGCCTAGGTGATAACGGATCAACGTCATAGAAAACGACAGGGGGAAAGCCTCCTTTCTTGGGGAGCACATTCTCACTTTCATCCTGCGATCGTTTCAATGTTTCAGCCAATTGAGCGGCTTCCTCGGCAGATGTGCCAGGAAAGAGGAGGTTGTCGTCTGGTTCATGCACAGATATGGGCTCGTCGTGAAGAGGCTCGGACTCAAGCAACGCATCGAGTAGACCGGCAACTGATTTCTTTCTCCTTTTAGAGACTGAGCTAACACCAGTAGAGGGGCGCTTCCTCCCCTTTGGCGCTGCCCAATACCGCCTTCGGTATCTGCCTTTTGGGGCATCACGGTTGGTGCTTTATCAGGAGTCGCTGTCTCGGCTCTTGTACGTACCGGCATACCAGCAGTACGGGGGGTTGATTCAGCTTGTGCGGCTTTAGGAATGAGCACTGAGCCGCTGACCCTCAGAGGAGAGCAAACAACCGACCATGGCCGCAACGGGGCATTGATGGCTTGAGCGGGAGCAGGAGCTTTACATTCAAAGAGCATCCTTCTCTCCTCTATAATGATGGGACCAACCTGGTGACGATACCAGCCCTTGAAGGATCCCACGGGCCTCGGAAGATAGTCAGGCTCGGGAATCATGAAGAAGGAACCGGTACCCAATCGCATGAAGTGGTGGATGACGTCGCGAGTGACCTCCAGCGAGAGAGTGGGCTCGATTAAAAAGGCTTCGAGGGGGACGCCCTGGTTGTAACCCAGCTGCTGGGTGAAGCGATGCGGATTGTACCGCATGAAGAGAGCAGCACTAAGTACCTCGGCCGGATCGAATATAAGTGCATGTCTCTTTGGGCTTTAAAGCCGGAGCTCCACTCTTTGACGAATCGAACAATTGTTGAATGGGCCCCGCTGGAGCAGAAAGGCCTCTGTCGCTGAAAACCATCCTGCCTTCATTTGAATACGGATTGAGTAGTACGCGTAGAGCCCCCAACTGAATCGAAGCATCAACCAGCCTCATCACCCGCGGGAAGGTATAGGCTTCATTGAAAGCAAGGCGCCGGTGTAACGCAAATGTGCCTAACACATGCATCTCGATCAATGATATGAAGTAGTGGAGGGAGAAATTCACGGTGTCCACACCCGGGTTTGAAGTGTTGGCGGCAGTACTTAGACCGTGATATAGGTGTGATAGTCCTGCAACGCCAACAACCAATCGCGCTCCTTCGGCTATGCGATGGGTGGGATAGAAGACAGACGCTCTTATAAAATGGCGATGCATCGGCATGGCAAACCAGCTAAGCCAGAGACTGATGAAGCCCACAAAGAAAGTTTCTTCGTCCATTCTGGGGGCAGCGATCGCATCAAAAGCAACGGCCGATAAAATTGGAATGTAAAACTGCGGCAGGTCTTCTTCTTTGGACGGCAGTTTCTTCAAGCCAAAACCGAAGGAGTCCTCAACCTTTGCGAATTTCGAAGCTTTCTTGGATAAGACATCCTTGTGGAGAAAGCAAGCAATGAAATCATCAAAAGTGACGCCTTGCCCTTCCGACGCCACAAACAGTTTCTCAAAAATACCTACGACTTTGATCAGACTCGGGTGCTGGTGCCGAATAGCATTTTCGGTCGTCAAGCCCTCAAGCACCGCTGGCACCGTAGCGAATACATACTCGTCAGGGGGTAATAATTCTTCATAGTGTTCTTCCCTCTAAAATTTCGCGGAACTCCTCCAGTGAAATAATGACTTCGCGGTCCCTCAGTAAAAAAGTGTTCGTCGGAAGGTTCCACTGGTTTAAAAAAGCCTTGACCCACCAGACGTGGGGAGCATGATAGTAGAACAGTGACGCATACACCGCTTGGTATAGCCCAACTTTTTGCAGCCGTGAGCGTTGGGACGAAAGAATGTACCGGTCCCAGGGAAGATAACCCAATGAATGACGCGGGGTAACACCTACTTTATCGACCTGCCCCCAGGATCAAGCTTCATCCTGACATATTCGGCGCCCTAAGATATCAATAGCCATCATGGGTTGATTGGAGATCCCTGTCGTTGATGGCTCAAGTCGGCCCTCAGGGGTCCAGTTAACCGCTTCCACCGCATAAGCAAGTTGCGGACGCTCCGTCAATGATATCGAGCAGATAGGTTCTGCTGGCACTTCGCACGCGAAGCTACGACTGCCTCTGATAATGTGACCGTACCAGACTCCCCATAAGAGAAGGCTTTTATTATCTTTATCATGCTCCCTAATCATCGCCATAACTTCCTCGTCTGACTGCGACTGCGGGAAAGAGGCCTCTGAACGTGTGTAAGGGAAGTAGGGAAGTGATGCCATCTTACCTAATAAAAAAATGGGAACCCATTAATAAAATATATATATATATATATATATATATATATATATATATATATGAGTTTGACGGGACCACTAACTACAAATCCAATAGGCCCCATGAAATCTAAATGACGGCTCACCAATGATGAGGCAAGATAATCATTGTGAGAATCAAAAAGGATTCTCATCAAATAAACAGTGAAGTTTAAACAACTATTAATATCCTCGAAAAACGAGTTCTGTTAAAATGCACAACATATTCAAATCTGTGTCACGGGTATTAAAACCCTAAAAAGGAAAAATGCTCAAGAACACTAGGGAATAAAATTCCCAAAAATCTCTGAGTCTTTCAGAGCTGAACTCTGCAATATGGAATTAAATTTCTTTAATAATGGGATTCAATCCCAGAAACCCCCCCCCCCCATGGTGGAGAGACAAGGAAAATGGAATTAAATTCCAAGATCAGAGATAGGGTAAAACTCTAAAAGGAAAACTAACCTTCCTCATTAATTCAAAAACCACAAAGTCTACTTAAAAAAAAGAGAAAGGATTTTTTTAGATCTTCAAAAGACCAGAATAAAGCTTTACTGATGGATCAAAGACGAAAATGAAAGGGGGTGAACGTCGTTCAAGATCCTTACCAAAAAAGGAGTTTTGCAAAGTTTAACCCTGAAAGATCTGTGGACAGAGTACTAAGCTCTGAGAGGAGAATTAAATTCTCAAGAAAAGATTGAGGAAGAAGCTGATGGAACAGTGATCATCTAATGAGCCAAATATCTCATTTATAAGACGTGATGGGGAGCAGTTCATTTCCCCGTTCCCCTAGGTAATCCAACGGTTATAAGGACAGACAGTGTTGCACTCATGTGTAAGCCACGTGAGAGCAACGCTGGAGGGCATTTGTTCCCTTATAAAAGGGGGAAAGGGGGAAATTCCCTGCTATTCAAGTTTCACGTATTAAACAAGTGGGCACCTATATGCAAAAGCATATAGGCGCCGCGGTTAAAAAGAAAATAAACAACAAACAGGCTTAAATGAGTCTCACGTGTTAAATACGTGAGCGCCTATATGCAATGCATATAGGCGCTGCAATCAAACAACTAAAGGCTAAATAGGCCTCACGTGTTAAACACGTGAACACCTATGTGTAAAGCATGAAAACACAAAAAAGACCCCACAACTAGGGCCACGTGTTAAACACGTGAGGATACCGCTTTGAAGCATTAGCTTCAGATAGAGTTAAACTCTATGCATAGAATTAAATTCTATTTTTTATGCAAAGCATATGAGCATTGACAGTAAACAGCCAAAGGCCAAATTAACCTCACGTGTTAAACACGTGAGCGTGCATATGCAAAGCATATGGGCGCCAAATAAGGGAAGCTAAATAAGCTTAACACGTGAGGGTGCTCCCTTACATAGAATTAAATTCTACTCAATCAAGAACCATTGGATCAAAAATCCAATGGTGATTAAACATAGAATTAAATTCTATTAAGCTTTCTAATGAGGAGGGATATTTTCTGTTAAACAGAAAGTTGGTGAGATGGAAAATATTTTCCATATCTTTCTAAACAAAAAAAGATCGTGCTCTGTTAAACCGAGCATCCTTGGGTTAAAAATCCAATGGTAATTAAAAATCACCATTTTACACAATAAGATTTTGCATATGGGAAAATATTTCCCCAATCTTGTTAAAAACAAGAAAAACATGTTCTGTAAATCAGAAACTATTGGATCAAAGATTCAATGGTGGGTAAAATTCCCCAAATCAATTGGCATCTCTCAATGAGAGGTGTCCTCAAAACTAATTAACAAATTTACCTCCACTATATAAAGGACTCGAGACTTCAAGTCTCAGAAAAGAAGAAAAGAAGGAGAGAGAGAGAGAAAAAAAAGAAAAAAAAGATAGGAAAGAGAACTTGACAGAAGTTTCTGCAAAAAAACGAGTACAGCGAGATCTTGAGAGAACAAGAGAATTTAATTCTCAAAGAAAAACACTTTCCTCATTGAAACGAGAGGTAAAAAAAAAGATCACATTGTCTCTCCTTTATCTATCTAAGGATTTAACTTTTCATTTAAGAACTTAGTTCTTGCCCCAGTTGAAATTTGCAGAAGCAAATCTCTCCACAAGTTGAGAATTTAATTTTTATCGGGGAGATTTTGCCTTGTAGATTCAAAACTTAGGGGAAAAGAATTAAGTTAAAAAAAAGGAGAGAAGAAGAACGAGAACATATAGGAATTTAATTCCTCCAAAAATTTGGGTTTAACCCTATATATATATATATATATAAAGAGCTTAGTTCTTCCATAAAAAAATAGTGATGATGATTCAAAATATTCAGAACCAGAATCGTTAGTGCTTAGTACTATTTTGAAGTCTCGTGTGTTTTCCACGTGAATGCTTCAAACGAAAGAAGAGAACAACTAAAACTGCCTTACGTGTTTCCCACATGAGTGTTAAAGCACCCCAGTATAAAAAAAAGGGAGAGACAACCACGTGCTTTGCACAAGAACTCTAACCATATGGGAAGCTCTCATATTTGTGGTGCCTCACGTGTTTGACACGTGAGCGCTACAAAAATTAAGTGCTTAGCACTTATATAAAAAAGGGGAAATAAAACCTTATGGGCAGTGCCCATATTTGAGTGCCTCACGTGTGTCATGTGAGGCACACAAAATTCTAGTGTTTAAGACTAATCCAGTGCCCACGTGAAACGCACGCGAGCACTGTATGCCTCAGTGCTTAGCACTGTTGGGTAATTATAGAAACCCAATCTCAGCCCAAATTGGCTAAGTTTCCTGAGGTTAAACCTCTTTGATTCTAAAACAACTAAGCCCATATTGCTCATGTTTTCCCAAACTGATCTTAGTCTCAAAAATGACTGGTGGTCACCCATTGATGATATCCCAAATGATATTCATCTTATATCTCCTAAGATAATTTTAGTCTCAAACATGACTAACATTTCTTAGGTCTACAACAGCCCCTCCTCTTTTCCCTCAAATATAAGATTTGGTTTAAGAGTACATCTCTCCACACCTCTGATATGTGTCGTTGTAATTCTTCAACGTTTTCAGAGAGATGGCGGGTCCCGACAACCAACAACACGTTGATGCACTTCCAAACTGACGTGCACACCTCAAATCGGATTGCACCCCAAATTGGATGCATTCCATATCATCATTGTTCGCTTCGTCACGTAACAAATAATCGTGCACACAAGTCATACTTTGGACCGAAATGTCCTTAAACTAAATATTCGCCTCAAACAAGGCAACCCAATCCTAACCCAAATTGGCTAAGATTATTATTGTGATATCCAAACTTATATCCAAATCGATCTTCATTCATATCTCCTAAGTTAATCTTAGTCTCAAATATGACGAACGATTCTTAGGTACATCACCATCTTTTCCCTCAAATACGGGATTTGGTTTTAGGGTACATCTCTTCAAACCTCTGATATATGTCGTTGTAATTCCTCAACGTCTTCAGAGAGATGGCGGGTCCCGAAGACCAACAGCTCCTCTTAATGCACTTCCAAATTGATGTGCATGCCTTAAATCGGATCGTGCCCCAAATTAAGCACATTCCATATCAACATCGTTCATTCCGCCACGTAATAAATACACGTGCACGCAAGGTGAATGTAGGACCTATTTACCGCCTGAAGACAGAGACGAACCGGGATGGATCGTCTTGCCTGAATTCTAGGGGCAGATGCTATTTGGATTTATTTGTCCACCTCTCCGAAAATGCCAAGTTGATTTATGACACCGTATATCGGAGGTTTGGATAGATGCGGCCGTTGTAGCAGACTTCGTCAGATTGCACCACGTTTTGCGAGGAGTTTTTGATTGGGGGACGCTTTTCCCTGCAGGCGCAAGCCACTGCAGTTAATTACGCTACCGCATCGCGATAACCACTTTCTCCTGCTCCGGAAGTTCACTTCGTGTCGTGTGTGTTTTTGTTTGTTTAGGTTGCCCGTGGATTGTATACGAAGACTAATTTATGTCGTCGCCCGTAGGGCACGGATCAGTCCAAATTCATATATTTTAGATTTAGGTTTGGTTTAATTATAGACCGTTAATCTGGTTTGAGATTAAGATCGACTTAAATATGTATGAGCATTTAGGACTCAGTTTGTTTTAGTTTAAAGATGTCACGGTCCATTATCGCCATATTTGAGGCGTAATGTTAGTTTAAGGACGTTTCGGTCCATTGTCGCCGTATTTGGGGGCGAATATTAGTTTAAGGACATTTCGGTCCATCATTCAACTTGCGCGCACGTGTATTTGTTACGTGGCGGAGTGAACGATGTTGATATGGAATTTGCCCAATTTGGGGCATGATCCAATATGAGGCATGCACGTCAATTTGGAAGTGCATCAACGAAAGAAGTATTGGTTTTCGAGACCCGCCACTTCTCTGAAAACGTTGAGGAATTACAACGACATATATCAGAGGTGTGAAGAGATGTACCCTTAAACCAAATCCCGTATTTGAGGGGAAAGATGGTGGTGGGCCTAAGAATCGTTAGTCATATTTAAGACTACGATTAACTTAGGAGATATAAGATGAATATCATTTTAGATATCATCAATAGGAGACCACTAGTCATTTTTAAGACTAAGGTCAGTTTGGGAAATCATGAGCAGTATGGGCTCGGTTGATTTAAAATCACAGGGGTTTAACCCCAGGAAACTTTAGCCAGTTTGGGCTGAGATTTAGCTTCCATAATTACCCAACAGTGCTAAGCACTGGGACATACAGTGCTCGCGTGCGTTTCACGTGGGCACTAGATTAGTGCTAAGTGTTAGTTATATGTATATCCTAGAGGTCATTATTGTATATGATTGTATATTAAAATGGATGCTTGGACATATATAGAGAGGACTTTCTTGCTCGAAATGATAGTATGCTTGCTCTTTATCTTAACATGTAGACTTGTATTGTGATACTGTCTTGCTCTCACATGTTGGTAAAGCCCTTAGGATGTACTTGACTATCAGGATTATGATGCAGATCATACTAGTGGGGCCAGGGTAGTCCACAAGTTCATCATTTAATTGTTCCTAGTCGTGGGTGTATCGAGACGGGGCATCGATATTCCAGAGTAGACTAACGTATACGTTTCTTGGCCCATTTGATGGGCGATGGATGATCCACATCCATTGGTGTTTGACATCAAAAATTGTATACGGGTGCTCAGTGGAGACTGGGTACACTGAACAGGACTCGCCGATAACTCCTAGATGGTATTATACTTAACGTCAGATAGTAGTTCTATGGTGACACTGGTACAGATTAGTCTATTGAGCCGAGATCGTCATAGAGTGCTGTGTGATTCCCCCTGTGCTTTGATTTCTACCTTACCACGTTCAAGAGAGCGTGCAAAATGGTGGTTTTTGGGTACAGTCCCGAGTCACATGGAGGCAATGAGCGAAAGGAGGGGATTCGTCTCTCCCGGTATTGGGGGTTGATGTTGCGCTGTGCTCGATTAGCCATAACAAAAAGTCCCTGGCCAGGACTGATACGGAGATTTAGTGATTAGTGTTATCAGTAGTTTCTCGACTCGTTATGAGCCTCACATCGGCATGACTTATCAAGTTATTGGGATCTGACGTTTACCACTCCCAGACTCGATATGCGACATATCAGACGAAGAGACCGGACTGTACGGTAGGTTACTTATTGGATTCACAGGAGCATGGACAAACTTGCTTGTTGATCTTCTGATCGCTCAATACTCGGGTAGCCGTTATGTCCAGATAGTACCGCTGACGGCTTGTGGGTGACTGATATGATCATCACTTACTGCTGCCGTATTGACGAGTCTTTAGAGTCCTACACAAAGATTTCCTAGCTCATGCGAAACGAAGTAGGGCACATATGTGATATGTGTGAGACCAAGATGAATACGTGTATGTGATACCGTATTCTAATTTCGCGATATAGGTTATATGTGATATAACCGGATTATTGAATCAAATGTTGATTCAATAATTTATTAAATGATATTAGTCGGTTGTATGTGATACAGCCGGGTTATTAAATCAAGTGTTGATTTAATAATTTAATGTATAATTATATATTTGATATATTAATATACATTAACTAATATTAGCTCACTTAAGAAAATGTTTTCTCAAAATACATTTGAATATATATGTGATATATATTAATGTATTTATTAATGTGTCATGTTAGATAATACATTGGACTTGGGTGTATGAAACTCATACCTAACTTAAGATAATTTGGGTGTTTAAATATTAAGGGAAAAATCAAAATTAGGTGGAAATTAGCAAGGTTTGAGTTGCTTGTGGAAGCATGGAGAAGTTTTGGCTTAAGTCCACTAATTTTGTTTTACTCTAGATATTTATTAACCTGACCATTATCTTTAGCCATGGTTTAATCTCTACATGAGTTGATATGAGATATTTTCTCACCCATGGTTCACACTTGATCACTCTAGAGTTTTCTTTCTTCATCTCCTTCAATGCTCTCTAGCTCTTGAGTGAGAAGAAAAAGAAAAAAAGAGAAAAATATTTCTAAAGTGAGCAAAATTCCTACTTCACCAATCTATACCAAACTAGCCATTTAGTATAGGTTGTTTCTTCATTAGTTTATCAATTTGTGAAGAGGTAGCTTGAGTTAGCGATTCTTCGACGTAGATCGTTTTCGGCCTCGAAGATCTTTGAGCAAGCTCGTTCCTTTTGCCTAATGGAGCCTAAGGAGAGTCCGGGAGACCACCACTTGCAACTAAGGGACTACTACATGAAGCTTTAGAAGTGAAGGACCGGTCTACAAAGGTTGTATTCGTTGTTCACTTAGAGTAAAGTTGTTTACTTACTTAATTAAACCCTAATTCTCTAGTTAGATCCTAGGTTCGGGTTTCTTAGCACACTAAAAATTTTGAAATTGTATGCTTGATGCCTTCCAAAACCTAGTAGTCGCGCTAAGGAACCCTTTACTAAGCACTAGATTCTTGTGGCGCTCACGTGTGAAACACGTGAGGCACTACAAATATGGTTGTTGCCCATTAGGTTTTATTTTCCCCCTTTTTATATAAGTGTTAAGCACTTAATTTTTGTGGTGCTTACGTGTGAAACACGTGAGACACCACAAATATGGGTGTTGCCCATATAGCTAGAATTCTCGTGCAAAGCACGTGGCACGTTTCTCTTTTTTTTACTGGGGTACTTTAACACTCACGTGGGAAACACGTGAGGCAATTTCAATTATTCTCTCTATTTTTTTTTGTTTGAAGCACTCATGTGGGAAACACGTGAGGCTTCAAAATAGTGCTAAGCACTAACGATTCTGGTTTTGAAGGTCTTGGATCATCATCATTTTTTGTGTGGAAGAACTAAGTTATTTATATGTGTAAGGTTAAACCCTAATTTTTGGAGGAATTAAATTCATATATATTCTCGTTTTTCTTCTTCTCTCCTTTTTTTTATAACTTAACTCTTCTCCTCTAGCTTGTGAATCTTCAGAGTAAAATCTCCCCGATGAAAATTAAATTCTCAACTTGTGGGGAGATTTGCTTCTGCAAATCTCAACCGGGAAAGAACTAAGTTCTTAAATGAAGGGTTAAACATTTAGATAGGTAGAGGAGAGACAATGTGATCTCTTTTTTTACCTCTAGTTTCAATGAGGAAGTCTTCTTGAGAATTAAATTCTCTTGTTCTCTCAAGATCTCGCTGTGCTTTTTTTTTTTGCAGTAGCTTATGGTAAAAAAAATTCTCTCTTCCTTTTTTTCCCCTGAGACTTGAAATCTCGAGTCCTTTATATAGTGGAGGCAAATTTGTTAATTAGTTTTGATGAAATCTCTCATTAAGAGATTCCAATTGATTTGGGGAATTTTACCCACCATTGGATCTTTAATCCAAGGGTTTCTGATTTACAGAACATGTTTTCTTGTTTTTTCTAACAAGATTGGGGAAATATTTTCCCATATGCAGAATCTTATTCTATAAATTGGTGATTTTTAATCACCATTGGATTTTTGATCCAGGGGTGCTCGGTTTAACAGAGCACAATCTTTCTTTGTTTAGAAAGATATAGAAAATATTTTCCATCTCATAGGATCTTTGATCCACCAACTTTCTGTTTAACAGAAAATATCACTCCTCATTAAAAAGCTCAATAGAATTTAATTCTATATTTAATCACCATTGGATTTTTGATCCAATGGTTCCTGATTGAGTAGAATTTAATTCTACGTAAGGGGGCGCCCTCACGTATTTAACACGTGAGGCTTATTTAGCTTCCCTTATTTGGCGCCCATATGCTTTGCATATGGACGCTCACGTGTTTAACACGTGAGGTTAATTTGGCCTTTGGCCGTTTATCGTCAATGTTCATATGCTTTGCATAAAAAATAGAATTTAATTCTTTGCATAGAGTTTAACTATATCTGAAGCTAATGCTTCAAAGGGGTATCCTCACGTGTTTAACACGTGGCCCTGGTTGTGAGGTCTTTTTTGTGTTTTCAATCTTTATACATAGGTGCTCACGTGTTTACATGTGGCTCTAGTTGTGGGGTCTTTTTTGTGTTTTCATTCTTTATACATAGGTGCTCAAATGTTTAACACGTGGGGCCTATTTAGCCTTTAATTGTTTGATTGCAGCGCCTATATGCGTTGCATATAGGCGCTCACGTGTTTAACACAAGAGGCTCATTTAAGCATATTTGTTGTTTGCTTTCTTTTTGACTGCAGTGTCTATATGCTTTTGCATATAGGTGCCCACGTGTTTAACACGTGAGACTTGAATAGGAGGGAATTTTCCCCCTTCCCCCTTTTAGAAGGGAATAGGACCGAAACGTCCTTAAACTAACACCTTGCCTCAAATATGACGATAATGGACCGAAATGTTCCTAAATTAATGTTGTTGGAGTTTCTTAGCACCCTCATAAGGTTTTAACAAGCATCAAGTATGCAATTTTAAAAATCTAGAGTGCTAAGCAACTCAAACCTAGAATCGAACTAGAGGATTAGGGTTTAACTAGCAAGTATCATTTACTAATAGTGTCTAACACTAAAAGAAAAAGAAATACAACTTTTGTAGACCTCTCCTTCTCTTCTATAGCTCCGTGTAGATGTCCTTTGGACTCCTTGGTTCCACTCGAAACTTGAACACGTCCGCTTAAAGCCTTCGAAGTCCTCGATGATCCACCACGGAGTTCCTTTCACTCAAGCTCTTGCTGCACTTAACCTAAGTAGAAGTGAAGCAAATAACCTATACAAGTGTGCTAGACAAGTATAGATTGATGAAGTGGGCATTTTTCTCACTAAAGATCCTTTTTTTCTCTTTTACTCACTAGAAAAAGGTAGAGAGCTTGGAGGAAGAAGGAGATGGAAATGGATAAACTTGAGCTAATGAAAAAAAATGATCATAAGAGAGAGAGAGAGAGAGAGAAAGTCACACTCACTCTTAACCAAGAGCATAGAAAATATCTAGATATTTTAGAGATTGAGTTAGTGGAGGATCAGACAATAAACCATGGTTACTTAGATATTTTGAAGAAGTGTGTAGAAGAAAAATATCAACGATGGATTTATTATCTAATTTCCATTAACTCAAAATCCATAAAATGTCAAAAATGTTTCGATGTGAGTCTAGCATAACCATCTCCAATGTATCATCCACCATGACACATGCATACATGTATATGTGTATATATATCCATATAAGCATACATGCATGCAATATAAAGAAAGGAATCAATAATGAGCTAATGGTCATTTTTTATTAAATCAACACTTGATTTAATAATCCGGTCATATCGCATACAACCCGACCAATAGAAAATGCCAGATTAAAATACGGTATCATATTCTCGTATTTAATCAAGCTCCCGCACATATCACCATATGCGCCCCACTTCATTTCTCCTGAGCTCGGAAACCCCTTTGTGGGACTCTAAGACTCGTCAATACGCTAGCAGTAGGTAGTGATCATATCAGATACCCACAAACCGTCAGCGATACTAGCTGCACGTAACGGCTCCCAGGTATTGAGCGAACAGAAAAACAACAAGCGAACTTGTCCAAACTCTCGTAGAGTCAACTAGCAACACTTATCGTACAGTCCGGTCTCTTCGTCTGATATGTTGCATATCGAGTCTAGGGATGGCATCGTCGACTCCAATAACTCAATAAGTCATGCCGATGTGTCGCCTATAACAGATCGAGAAACTACTGATAACACTTATCAGTAAATCTCATCAGCTCTGACCAGGGACTTTCAGTTATAGCCAATCGCGCATAGCACAACATCAACTCCGAATACGGGAGAGACGAAACCCTTCCTATCGCTCATTGCCTCCATGTGTCTCGGGACTGTACCCAAAAACCACCTGTTTGCATGACTCAGTAAAGCCGTGGTAGGGTGGAAATCAAAGCACAGTGGGAGAACACACAAGACTCTATGACGATCTCGGGTCTACAGACTAACCTGTACAAGTGTCACCTGAGAACTTCTATCCGACGATAGATATAATACCATATAGGAGTTCTCGGCGAATCCGTTCAGTGTACCCAGTCTCCACTGAGCACCCGTATACAATCTTTGATGTCAAACACCAATGGATATGGGATCATCCATCGCCCATCCTAATGGGCCAAGAAACGTATACGCTAGTCTACTCTGGAATATCGATACCCCATCTCGATACACCCACGACTAGGAACATTTAAGGATATGCTTATAGACTATTCATGCCCCACTAGTATGATCTGCATCATAATCATGGTAGTTAAGCCGATATCCTAAGGGCTTTATCAACATGCATCAAATGAATAGTATACACAATCAAGTGAATATGTTAAGATAAAGAGTAACTAGATAGCATACTATCATGTCGAGCGAGAAAGTCCTCTGTATATATAAATATCCAAGAATTCACTATACAAATAATGGCCTCTAGGGCATACATATATTCAACAATCTCCCACTTGCACTAAGGCCAATTATTGGCGTATCTCATACCCAATATCTCAAAAAGTCGCTCATGTTGCGGCTGTGGGAGGGCCTTAGTGAGTGGATCCGCTGTGTTATTCTTTGTATCTACTCTCCTAATCACGATCTCGCGGCGATCAACTATCTTCCGGATCACATGATATCGTCTTAAGATGTGTCTGGATCGTTGATGGGACCTAGGATCTTTGGCCAATGCCATAGCCCCATTATTATCACAATACAATAGTATTGGATTAATAATAGTTGGACTACTTCTAGCTCCGAGATGAACTTCCGCATCCAGACAGCTTCCTTGGCAGCTTCATTTGCAGCAATATACTCAGCTTCCATCGTTGAGTCTGCAACGATGTCATGTTTGGAACTCTTCCAACATACCGCCCCTCTATTGAGGGTAAATACAAACCCTGAGATAGACTTACTGTCATCCTTATCACTCTGTAAGTTCGAATCGGTAAAGGCTTTCATCTGGAGATCCCTATTACCATATACCAAGAACATTTCTTTAGTCCTTTGTAAGTACTTAAGAATGTTCTTCACAGCTGTCCCCTGTTTCTCTCCTGGATTGGATTGATACCTGATTACTACACCCAGTGCATAAGCTACATCAGGGCGAGTATATAATATCGAATACATTATAGATCACACGGCAGAAGCGTAGGGTATAATGCTCATGCGAGCTCTCTCTTCATCAGACTTTAGGCAAAAGTCCTTGGAGAGAATGATTCTGTGACAAGCGGGTAAAGCACTTCGCTTGAAATCTTCTATACTAAACCACTTTAAGATGGTGTTAATGTTCCTTGATCGGGACAATCCCAACAATCTTTTAGATCTATCCCTATAAATCTTAATGCCCAAAATGTACGAGTCATCACCCAGGTCCTTCATGGAGAACCTTTGTGATAAGAATAGCTTGACCGATTGTAGTATAGGAATGTCGTTTCCTATTAAGAGAATGCCATCCATGTACAATACGAGGAATGTAACAGTACTCCCTACAATCTTCTTATAGAAGGTTCATCTAGATTTTTGACAAAATCAAACTCTTTGATTGCATCATCAAAGCAGATGTTCTAACTCCGTGATGCCTGCTTTAGTCTATAAATGGATTTAAACAACCTACATGCTTTCTCGCTGCTCCCACTATCAACGAAGCCTTCTGGCTGGTCCATATAAACGCGCTCTTCTAAATCACCATTTAGAAATGCAGTTTTAACGTCCATATGCCAGATTTCATAGTCGTAGTGAGCAGCAATAGCAAGTAGGATCCGAATAGATTTAAGCATTGCTACATGAGAGAAATTTTCATCATAGTCCAGTCCTGGTTTTTGACGAAATCCTTTCGCTACAAGTCTTACCTTATATGTCTCTACCTGTCCATCTACACTGATCTTTCTCTTAAAGATCCATTTGCACCCCACGGGTTTTACCCCAGAAGGTGCAACTTCCAAAGTCCATACTTTGTTGGTGTACATAGACTCCATTTCGGATCTCATGGCGTCCATCCACTTCACTGGGTCACCACTCGTGATAGATTGATGAAAACTAGTAGGGTTATCATCATCCATGATGCAATCTTCTGTATCACCATCAATGAGAAAACCGTAGTATCTCTCCAATGGGCGAGAAGTCCTACTAGATCTACGAAGTGGCTGAGGTTCATAAGATTCTATTGCAACATCAGGTTCGACCAAATCGTCATTAGTAATTTGTGTCACTAGAACTTCTTCTAGTTCTACCGCATTGCCATCAGTATTATTTGTAAAAAAATCATTTTTCTAAAAATGCGGCATACTGAGAAATAAACACTCTTTGTTCTTCCTTGTGATAGAAAAGATATCCATACAAATGTTTTGGATATCCCACAAATGTACACATGACCGATCGTATCTCGAGCTTGTCTGGATTCTGCTTTTTAACAAAAGCAGGACAACCCCATATCTTAACTCGCTTAAGAGATGGTCTTTTCCCATACCATATCTCGTATGGAGTGGTAGACACGGTTTTGGTGGGAACCCTGTTCAATAGATATGCTGCAGTCTCCAATACATTCCCCCAAAAGGAAAGTGGTAACTCACCATCACTCATCATGGAACCTATCATATCTAATAGGGTATGATTCCACCGTTCTGACACACCGTTGTGCTGTGGTGTGTAAGGGGGAGTAAGCTGAGAGAGAATCCCATTCTCTTTTAGGAAGTCCGAAAACTCTGTGCTCAAATCTCTCCACCTCGATCCGATCGAAGTTTCTTGATGATCAAACCGGTTTGTTTTTCTACTTCAAGTTTATACTCCTTGAATTTCTCGAAAGCTTCAGACTTATGCTTTAATAAAAACACGTGTCTGAACCTTGAGAAATCATCAGTAAAAGTTATGAAGTAAGAATAACCACTTCTAGCTTGTATAGACATTAGTCCGCGAACATCACTATGTATGAGGCCTAAGAGTTCAGTAGCTCTCCCCCCTGGTCCAACAAACGGAGTTTTGGTCATTTTACCCTTGATACAAGACTGACAAGTCGCATAAAATTTATATTCAAAGGGATTTAAATATCCATTTTTATGTAGCTTGTTTAGTCTTGTTTCATTAAAATGACCAAGTCTACAATACCAAAGAAAAGCTTCATTTATATCTAAAAATTTTCTTTTAGTTGTGTGTTGTATGTTGAAAACTGTGTGTTGATTTAGGACGTATATCCCGTTATTCAGTGTACCGTGCCCAATCAACTGTTGATTCAGGTTAATGTTCATAACATTATTTTGCAACAAAAAATTATATTCTTCATTGTATAACAAAGAAATGGATATTATATTACATAGCATGCTTGGTACATAATAACATGGGTTCAAAACCAATATACATCCCGATGGCAACCCCAGATGATACTCTCCCACTGATACAGCATGTACATTGGAACCATTTCCAACCTGGAGAGTGTGATCACCAGTCTTCAAAACTTTGCTATTTCTCAATCCCTGCATACAATTGCAGATGTGAGAACCCGGCCCGGTATTTAATACCCAGGAAGCAGAGTTTATAGAAAAACAGTTTTCAGTCACGAACACACCTGAAGCGGAAGTATCACCATGCTTTTTCTTCTTGAGATCAGTGAGGTACTCAACACAATTTCGCTTCCAGTGTCCCGACTTGTGGCAGTAGAAACATTCTCCCTTTCCCGATCCCTCAGCCCCGGATTTGTCTTTCCCTTTTGCCTTTCTAACTCCACCTCTCGGTTTAGTGGGTTTCTTCTTATTATTTCCCTTAGCCTTGGGTTTTGGGACGGAAGAGGAAGATTGCCCGATAATCAGAGAGGGAGTCTTCGCTTTGAGCGTGCTCTCTTCACTTCTCAACATATTGAGAAGTTCAGGAAGTGACTTCTACATGCTATGCATATTGAAGTTCAAAATAAACCGAGCATAGGCAGGGGGGAGACTGCAGAACAATATCAACATATTGCTCGTTCTCCATGGTCCATCTCAGGCCCTCAAGTTCTTCAATAAGAGCTATCATCTTCAAGACATGATCACCTACCGATGTACCAGCAGACATCCTCATCTGAAACAACTTTCTAGATGCCTCGTAGCGTAGGGTACAAGATTGCTCCCCATACAACTCCTTTGTATGGAGAAAGATGGATTGAACATCCATCTTCTCATGCTGCTTCTGATATACATTATCCATCGAAGCTAACGTGAGGTATCTGGCTGTGGCACAATCAATATCGCATGTCTTGCGGATCTCCTTATCCGCAAAAGAGGAATCAGGGCCAGGGATGGGAGGAGCTGGGGCAGTGAGGACATATGCAACGTTATCATATGTAAAGGCAATGTTTATGTTCCTCAGCCAGTCTTTATAATTGGGTCACGTCGGTTTATTTTTCTCTAATAAAAGCTTAAGTCCAGTCATGGGTATCTGCTATTAGGAAAGAGAGAAGAATACACTCGGAAAAATGCTCTTGCAAAGATTAGATTGGTTATTATCTTATCTAATCGATATCTCCCGCTGCTTTTATCAAATTTTCCTTCAAACCTTAAAAAGAAAATTTGCCAGGATTAATTACATTCTACAACTTCGCTAACCGGTCAGCCGGTCCAGTGTCGGTATTTTGAGAGAGGTTCCCCGTGCTTTCGCACGAACCTAATTAAAGTAAACCTCATTTTCTCAGAGGCATAACCCTGTTGACACCTTTCAACACCTACTGGATTAGCTAATTGTAAAGTGCAAAACTCTTCTGGGAGTAACTCTTACTCACAGTGGGATCAGGATCCAACTATTAACATAGAAGGTATGCAATCCCATTGCAAATTTTAACTCTTGAAATTCCCTATGTGGTTTTTACCCCTAGCACTCATGACCTTAACTATGGTCAACAAATCATAAGCACTAGTCAAGTTCTACCCGTCATTTCATGATTAATTAGACCTACTCATATGACCCTTAAGTATGGTCAACAAAGTCATATAAATGTCCTAATTAATCGCATCATATGCTGTGTAGGAAGACATCACTTAGCTACCGTACACTACGCCTTAACTATGTAGCACGAATACTAAGTACTCTATTTCCTAAAATGACAGAGGGTTGCGGATGGTTTTTAAGAAAAACCTTTAACACTTTGAACTTGATCTCGTTGTAGAATCAAACAGTTTTTAAAAGGAGTGGCTTAAGCTCCGCATTTTTGAAACTTGCTTTTTCATAAAATGGCCGAGTGGGTTTCAAATTCGATTCTACAACATCTTTAGATTTCTTTTCCTTTACATTAATCTCATTAATATAGTCCCAACATTTAAGTTCCTAAGTATTACAGAAAGAAACGAAAATAGAACGAACGCTTATGCCATCCGCATTCGCCACAGTGTCCCATCATGTACCGTTAGGTTACTTAACTAACAGCATAACGGGGCAGGACTAGCGCGGATGCAAAACAGAAGCAACGTTTATTATATATCATATATATAATAACATTCGTCTCATGCAGTTATAAGATCTCATAACAGAACATTGCAGCAGAATCAGATATATGAATGTATAGGATATACTAGGAAGTCCGTATTTTAAATTAAGCTAATGATAAAAATACGGATTTCACGGTCGTGACGAATAGCCAAGCCCACACCCCTAGACCCCTATGAGAGCGGCAAGCAACCCTGCCAATTCTAGAGTTAGGAGACCCGGTCTCGACCCCTCGAGATAGTCTCCTACTGGACTCTAGAACCCGGTAACTTGTGCTCCCCTCCTTAGGTCTATCCTAATGCGGAAAAGTAAATAATATACATCAAAGGCGACATCATCCTCAACCCTGAAGTGTCCCAATAAAAGAATATTATATACAATGAATTTTACATGAATGAAAAGAAAAACCCTCATCTCACATAAAAAAAACCGGCTATTCAATCACGACGATCATATAAACCATATCAACACAGCAACAGAATAATCATCACAGATCATCAACGTAAGTAAATATGCGTATTCCCGACGTCGTCGACGTATAACAATGAAATTAGGGATACACATATTACACTTACAGTCATAGAAAAGAAATATAAAACTACAACATTTGGAATCCTCACAATACTTAGACATCACAAACCCGGAATGTCTCATATCCCGGCTTTCATGCCTAACCATGTAGATCTTACATTTAGGTCTCAAAAATGAAAACACCTTTTCAAAAGAAATCGGGTAATTCAACAAGATTCCGGATATACTACGAGACCGAAATGTTAGATTTACAAACAACCAATTAATTTTCTCAAAACTAATTAGTGCAGATTCCAAATATTGTATCACATTCAGAAAAACTAGACGATGTTAAACATTTCAATCGATTCATCAAACACCGACAACTTTCAGAGACCTCAACACTTGAGTCAGATTTAAAAATACCCAGAGAGTGCCACTAGTACCTACGGATCAACACAAGAAGGTATGGTCCTTGCCTCACCAATGGCGCCGCGGAACCGCCGCTAAAAGCATGTTTTGGTTGCAGTTCCACGTCCGTTTAGTAGAGTTAGGCACTCGTTTTTCTTAGGGGTCCATAGAATACCCTGCGCTATTTTCTTCATATTTTTAAACCCAAAAATTTTAACTTTTGAAAAATTTCCAGAGAGCATGCAAACTATCGGTTTCTATATTCGATCGAACACTTTAACGTCGTCTAGGTCATGCCTAATACTCTAGCTTGGCTCTGATACCACTGTTGGAATTTCTTAGCACCCTCATAAGGTTTTAACAAGTATCAAGTATGCAATTTTAAAAATCTATTGTGCTAAGCAACTCAAACCTAGAATCGAACTAGAGGATTAGGGTTTAACTAGAAAGTATCATATACTAATAGTGTCTAACACTAAGAGAAAAAGAAATACAACCTTTGTAGGCATCTCCTTCTCTTTTATAGCTCCGTGTAGATGTCCTTTGGACTCCTTGGTTCCACTCGAAGCTTGAACATGTCCGCTTGAGGCCTTCGAAGTCCACGATGATCCACTACGGAGTTCCTTACACTCAAGCTCTTGCTTCACTTAACCTAAGTAGAAGTAAAGCAAACAACCTATACAAGTGTGCTAGACAAGTATAGATTGATGAAGTAGATATTTTTCTCACTAAATATACTTTCTTTTTCTTTCTCTTTTACTCACTAGAAAAAGGTAGAGAGCTTGGAGGAAGAAGGAGATGGAAATGGCTAAGCTTGAGCTAATGAAAAAAATGATCATATAAGAGAGAGAGAGAGAGTCATACTCACTCTTAACCAAGAGCATAGAAAATATCTAGATATTTTAGAGATTGAGTTAGTGGAGGATTAGACAATAAACCATGGTTACTTAGATATTTTGAAGAAGTGTGTAGAAGCAAAACATCAACGATGGATTTATTATCTAATTTCCATTAACTCAAAATCCATAAAATATCAAAAATGTTCCCATGTGAGTCTAGCATAGCCATCTCCAATGTATCATCCACCATGACACATGCACGCATGTATATGTGTATATATATCCATATAAGCATACATACATACATCCATACAATATAAAGAAAGGAATCAATAATGAGCTAATGGTCATTTTATATTAAATCAACACTTGATTTAATAATCCGGTCATATCGCATACAACCCGACCAATAGAAAACGCCAGATTAAAATACGGTATCATATACTCGTATTTAATCAAGCTCCCGCACATATCACCATATGCACCCCACTTCGTTTCGCCTGAGCTTGGAACCCCTTTGTGGGACTCTAAGACACGTCAATACGCTAGCAGTAGGTAGTGATCATATCAAATACCCACAAACCGTCAGTGGTACTGGCTGCACGTAACGGCTCCCAGGTATTGAGCGAACGTAATTAACTACAGGGGCTTGCGCCTGCAGAGAAGAGTATTCCCACAATCAAAAAACCCTGGCAAACGAGGGGGAATCTGATAAAGTCTGCTACAACGGTCGCATTCGTTCAAACCTCGATATACGGTGCCATAAATCAACTTGGCATCTTCAGAGAGGTGGACGGATAAATCCAAATAACATCTTCCCCTAAATTCAGGCAAGACGATCTATCCCAGTTCGTCTCTGTTTTCGGCGGTAAACAAGCTCTTAGGATCTTTGCTTGACTACCAGCGTTGTGATGGCAGTCACACTAGTAGGGGCTGGGTAGTCTAATAGCACATCCTTATACTGGTCCCTAGTCGTAGGATTATCGAGATGAGGCATCGATACTCCAGAGTAGACTAGTGTATATGTTTTTCATCCCAGCAGGGGAGATGGTCTGTTCCACAGCCATTGGTACGTCGTACCGGAGATAGTATACAGGTGCTCATTGGGTTATGAGTTACATTGGATGGACTCGTTGAGAACTGCTGGATAGTATTATACCTATCGTCGGATAACAGTTCCCGGGTGGTATGAGTACAGATTAGTCTGTTGGCTTGATATCACTATCCGTCTCAAGTGCGTTCCCACTGCACTTAGATTACTACTCTACCACGGCTCAAATGAGTCGTGCAAATAGGTAGTAGTTGGGTGTAATCCTGAAGCACTTAGAGGCATTAGCGGTTAGATAGGATTCGTCTCTCCCGGTATTGGGGGTTGATATCGCGCTGTGTTTGGAAAGCCATTACACAAAGTCCCTGACCAGGGCAAGCGAGATTTACTGGTGGGCACTCCAGTAGTTTCTCAGGGTGTATTGGGCACTACTCCAGCACGACTTATTGCTATTAGGGGTCTGACGTTTACCATCCCCCTTGGCCAGATATGCGAGTATCTTAGACGAACAGACTGGACTGTACGAAGATTGTTACAGATAGGCTCAGTAAGAGTTCGGATGAGTTTGCTCATCGGCCATCTTATTGACAGATACCTGGGTAGCCGTTATGTGCAGCTAATACCGCTGACGGACTTATGGTTAAACCCACTGACAGCGTACTGTCGAGCCTTTAGAGTCCCTCACAGAGGGTTTTCCTGTTTCGGGCAAAACGATGTAGAGGCCTTATGGTTTTATGGCAGGGTTCCGATCACATACGTCCACTGGCTACACGGATGTCGTTCGGGCGGATAATACTAGTGGGCTTTAGTTTAAGCCGGATCCTAGTATTATATTATTGGATTGTTATCATCTCATTGTATTCGTATTTTTCGGAATATGAATACAGGTATGTATATACAGTGAGGCATTCTTGTAATTTTACATGACATGCTTCTAGAAGGAGACACCTCATTGTTTGAATTATCTATTTTAGGAAATAGATTAATGAGGTGGAAATTTGGAGAAATACTTGGCATGGATGAAGCATGGCTCTTTGGATTTCTTTATTTATTTGGACTCACTATTCAAGCATGGTTTGTAGGGTTACTAGGCACTCTAACAAGGGTTAAGAAAGCATCAACCATACCCGATTAAAATTTTAGCCGTGCCTAACCCTAAACAAGATCTTTGCTAGAAAATTAGGGTTTCACATGCAAGTAAATAGTATCTACGACTAAGTGAATATGAAATACAACCTTTGTAGATCGGTCCTTCACTTCATTAGCTCCTTGTTGAAGTCCCTTCGCTGCGATCGTGGTTCTCCCGGACTCTTGCATGGCTTCACGAAGCTAAAGGAGCGTCCTTGCTTGAAGTCTTCGAGGCCGAAGATGATCTACGTCGAGGGGATACCAACTCAAGCTTCTACTTCACTAACTAGAGAATTAGTGAAGCAAACACCCTAAACTAAAGTGCTAGTCTAGTAGAGGATGGAGAAATAGGAAGTAGGTTCACTTTAGAATTTATTTTCTCACAATGTTTCACTCTCTTTTGAAAATCCTAGCAAGCTTTTCTTTTGCTCATAGAAGAAGAAGATGAACAAAAGAAAAGATGAAGATAATGATCAAGTGAGTGAGCTAACCATGGGTGAGTGAGTATCATATACTAACTCATGTAGAGACTTAATCATGGCTAAGTGTGATGGTTAGGTTAACAAAAATCCAAAGTAAAAACAAACTTAGTGGACTTTAGTCAATGCATCCACAAGCTTCCACAAGCTTCATGCATTTTTCTAATCCTCCACTAATTTTGTAATTACTTTAAATATTAAACCCAACACAACAAATAGCATGGTGTAAGTCTCATACACCCATGAATGTTATATCAACAACCATGATACAAAAAGAAAACACATTTTAATATATATCACATATATATTAAAGTTGTGCACATGTGAGAAAAATCCTTAAGTGAACAAATGTTAGTTAATGTAAATTAGTATATCATATATACAATTATACACTAAATTATTAAATCAACACTTGACTTAATAATCCGGTTATATCTCATATAACCGACTAACATCCAATATATCGACTTATCGAATCAACACTTGATTCGATAATCCGGCTATATCACATATAACCGACCGATACAAAACGTCGCGAGAATAGAATACGGTATCACATACACGTATTATTCTCGGTCCCGCATATATCACATATGCGCTCCTATTTCGTTTTTCCTGAGCCAGTAAAACCTCTATGTGGGACTCTAAAGACTCGTCAATACGCCGGCAGCGAGCACCCACAAGCCGTCAGCGGTACTAGCTGGACGTAACGGCTACCCGGGTATTGAACGATCAGAAGATCAGCAAGCAAGACCGCTCCAACTCCTGTGAAAGCCTAACGGTAACACTTCCCGTGCAGTCCGGTCTCCTCGTCTGATATGTCGCATATCAAGTCTAGGGGTGGTAAACGTCAGACCTCAATAACCGATAAGTCGTGCCGATGTGAGGCTCATAACGGGTCGAGAAACTACTGGTAACTCTTACCAGTAAATCTCTAAATCAACCCTGGCCAGAGACTTCCCTGTTATGGCCAATCGAGCACAGCGCAACATCAACCCCCAATACTGGGAGAGACGAAACCCCTCCTATCGCTCATTGCCTCCATGTGACTCAGGACTGTACCTAAAAACCACCGTTTTGCACGCCCTCTTGGACGTGGTAAGATGGAAATCAAAGCACAGTTGGAATCACACAAGACTCTATGACGATCTCGGGTCTACAGACTAACCTGCACAAGTGTCACCAGAGAACTGATATCTGACGTGAGGTATAATACCATCTGGGAGTTCTCGGCGAGTCCGTCCAGTGTACCCAGTCTCCACTGAGCACCCGTATACCATCTCTGATGTCAAACACCAATGGATATGGGATCATCCATCGCCCATCTCATGGGTCGAGAAGCGTATACGCTAGTCTACACTGGTATATCGATGTCATGTCTCGATACACCTACGACTAGGAACATTAAAGGATGTACTTATGGACTACTCTGTCCCCACTAGTATGATCTGCATCATAGTCCAGATAGTCAAGTACACATCCTAAGGGCTTTACCAACATGTAACTATAAGACAGTATCAAGGGACAAGTATACATATTAAGATAAAGAGCAACCAGATAGCATACTATCATATCGAGCAAGAAAGTCCTCTCTATATATGTCCAAGCATCCAATATAATATACATCATCTATACAATACTGGTCTCTAGGGCATACATACAACTAACATGGTTGTAATTTCTTATTGTGAAATAATCTATGCTTGAATGAGTGAGATGAGAGTGAGCCATCCTTCACTTGAGCCAAGACTTGCTCATTTGTTCATTCTCATTCTCTCTCCATTTTCTCCTCCTTCTTCCTCAAAGACTCTAACCCTCGCATGAGTTGTGAAACATAGAGTCTCATAAGATAAAACACTCCATTAGATACTCTATATCATCTAAGCTACTTAGCTTAGCAAACTAAGTACCTTAGTTAGCTCGGTTTAGAGGTTGGAGCTTGAAGCACATACTCTCAGGTGGATCTTCTTTGACGCGAGGAGGCCTACATTGCAAGCTCGATCCGGATCCTCGAGGAGCTTAAGGTGAGGAGGAGAAAAAGACCCGAAGGACAAGATTCTAGGAGGTATAAAACTCTTACCGAGTAGTTAAACCTCCAAGTAGTTTTAGCTAGTTAAGGTTTCTGTTAAGATCCTGGAGTTTAATCGGTGTTGCGAGTTTTGTAAAAATTGTTTTTTGTAAATTCCGCCTCCCCGCGAACCTGCGGGGTGTGCGACATCGAGTTACAAGAGAAATGTGCACAAACTTTTGAATTGCTGGAAAAAAAGTTGACTACGGGCCATATTCTTACATTGTCGGATAATTCAGGTGGTTTGGTGATACACAGCGATACTTCAGGGAAAGTTTTAGGCTGTGTTTTGATGCAGAACGGTCGGGTGGTTGCTTATGCCTCACGGCGGCTGAAGAATCACCAGAGGAACTACCCAACACATGACTTGGAGTTAGCTGCAGTGGTTTTCACATTGAAGATCTGGAGACATTACTTATTGGGCGAAAAGGTAGAAGTGTACGCGTATCACAAGAGTTTGAAATACGTGTTCACTCAGAAAGAAATGAATATGAGACAACGCTGATGGCCAGAACAAATGGCTGACTACGACTTGGACTTACAGTACCATCTGAGGAAAGTAAATGTCGTACCCGACGCCCTCAGTCGTAAGCCAATGGTTATGATGTTGACCGGTCAGAAGAGCATCATTGAGGACATTCAGAAGCTCGAAATAGAGGTTGTTACACCAAGTGCAACCGGGCAGTTTTGGCAGTTACAGGTGCAATCTTCACTTGTAGATCGCAATTAGGTTGCACAGGCTGATGATCCTCGATTGCAGAAGTTTAGAGAGCAGGTGGAAGCCGGACTAACGATAGACTTGCTCATATATCGAGACGGTTCTTTGAGATTCGGTAGCAGACTCTGTGTTCCCAGGGGGGATGTTCGAGAAGAAGTACTAGCCGAGGCTCATAGTTCAGCTTATTCAGTGAATCCGGGAGGCACGAAGATGTACCGAGATCTGAGGCAGCACTATTGGTGGAAAAGGATGAAGCGGGAGATTGCACGGTTTGTGTCTATGTGCTTAATATGCCAACAAGTAAAGGTTGAACACCAGAGGACAGCGGGTTTGTTACAACCGCTTCCGATACCCGAATGGAAATGAGAGCACATCACTATGGATTTCGTGACTGACTTACCACTGAGCCCAAGAGGCAACAACGCCGTTTGGGTTATCGTCGACCGTTTTACGAAAACAGTACACTTTATACCGTTCCGAGTAGGACAGCTGACAGAATCGCTTGCGGAGAAGTACATGCAGGAAGTAGTGCGATTTCACGGAGTTCCGGTCAGTATAATATCAGATCGAGACACCAGATTCGTTTCGCACATTTGGAAGAGCTTACAAGAGAGTCTGGGTACACGTCTCAGGTTCAGCACGGCTTACCATCCACAGACGGACGAACGGTCCGAGCGTACTATTCAGACGCTCGAGGACATGTTGAGGGCGTGTATGCTAAACTTTCCGGGTTCTTGGAAGGATCACTGTAACAACCCTAATTTTCCTATACAAATTTTTTTCAAATATTTTTTTCAAAATCGATAAAGGGGTATTTTAGCCTGAGCACAAGATATAAATAATTATTTTGCTTTTTAATTACAAGTTAAAAGAATGTAACAACTCCATTTTTAGTGTACAAAAATTTGCCTTAAAATTAATGTATACTTGGGGTATTTACATTTACTGGTATTACTTTAAGTAATTAATTAGCTCCATAATGACAAGAAGGAGCTTGTAGCTCATTGGTAATACCTTGCACTGCTGAACCAAGCAACCAGAGTTCAAATCCCATACCCCACATTATTTTTAATATTGTTCTATTTTGAACCTTTAGAATACCAAGAGTTTACACATGCATATCTCACAAAAACCCCACTACATCCAAAGATATAACATTGCCAGAGAGTAGATGAACCGTCGGGGGGGTCCCGGCCGCCTGACTCGGCCGGGAATCAGCCAAATCGGCCCTGACTCGGCCGACTCAGTCCTCCGACCGAGTCACGACCGAGTCACGGCCGAGTCGGCCAATTCCGGCGACGGCCCCAACATGAAAGTTGTGCCTTTTCATATTCCCTATGCACCTGCAAAATTTCAGTCTCAGACCATTTCCAGAGCTCTTTTAAAACCCTAATTACTCCACTTTTAATACATTTTATCACATTTTTCATTTTAACCTTTCACCTACCCTAACCCTAGCCTAACCCTATAAATACCACCCCTACCCTCTACCCTCTCACCCCTAACTCTGTGCCAACTCTCTAAAATTCCCAAGAGATCTTGTGTACTTTGAAAACGAGCTCGAGGCGAAGCTCCGACGAATTCCCGGCGGAACTTCCGGCAATCGTTTTAGGAACTACCGGCAACGACGCAGCACATCGGCTTTTCCCCTACTTCTATTTCACTCTCTTGTGTGACCTAAAACCCGTAAGTCCCAATTTCTACCTATCTCTTCTATCTAAAAATACGGATTTACAAAACCCGACGGAATCGGAACAAATCCGATTTCCGATTTGGTTTCCTATAAAATTCCACTTCTCACTAATACAATCATACTTAAACTTCCTCATATTGACTATTAAACACTAATCAACCAAATTGATCAAGTTTCATCACATGAAATGATGGTTATTTCAATTTATCGTATTTTTCACTTAAATACCACATTGTTTCAATTCTACATTTAACCCCATTAAACTTGCTATACCTTTAAAGTAGATCACGAGGTAACGACCTACCTCCTCACACACTCATATACAACCTAACACGATACCCTCGAGAACTCAGAATACGGGAAAACGAACATTTTCATTTAAATACCCTTTACTAAATAAAGCCATTTCTAAAAGATTTAGTATTGATACACTTACCACTTATTATGAAAATAGGATAAGTTGTGGACATCAGTCGTTTATCTAAACTTGACTTTGTGGTGTCTAGGCTAGGCAAGTGAGAAAAGTAACTTTAAAAGGCCCGTCTCACGGTGATTCGTGAGCGGATCCCTCCTTTCTTCACTTGTACTTACCTGGCCACAATTGGCGGTGAAGAGGCGATTTGAGGCATCACAACTTGTCGTTTTGGACCAGTTAGGAATAGTCTAGTTGGCTTACGAGACCCTAGAACATAGAATACGGAAAATTGACATCTTTACAAATAAATACCACTTACTTCATAAAACCGTTTTCTAAAGGATTAGTATTTATACAATCTTTGCAAAGCGCCGCTACAACCCATTTTAGGGAACCCGTTCGGGATGGTGCAGATTATCGCACATCCTCGGGCTTAGTAGTGCGAGATTCAGACCTCCGCAAGGAGCATTCGGTCTCGAAAGATTTAAAATACGATATATTAAGAAAATGAGATTTTTAGAATATAAAAAATATATTAAAATTATTTTTGTATAAATATATGTATATTTATCATTAAAATACCTATTTTGTTATGATATAAATATTCCACCTTTTTCTAAAAATCACAAGAATCAATTTTATACTAAAATACCACGAATTCCATATAAATCAATATTACAAATAAATACCTTTATTTCTGAATTTAGGATATTTTCATTAGAAATATCACAATATAAAATCCACGTTCATTACAACCGTAAAGATGAATAATAAATGCTTGGGGTATATTTTGAAAAAGTATATAAAAGCATTTTTACATAAAAATCCCTCAAGTTCTATAAATTACCCTAAGGACCCTACTAAACATAGGTTTAAGCGGAACCAATCTCTTGGGCCTCAGGGAGCCGGAGAAGTGGGTGCTTGCCTATCTAAGGTAGACAAATTAATAAAAACAATCAGGACTTCAAGTTACTTTGCTGATTGTCTGACTCAGTTTGAGTCTCAGTATAATTTGACTTGAATATGATTCAAGTACAATCTACAATCTACAATCTTCAATATTACAATTTAACCTGAATCCATGAATCCGATTATCAATCTATACGACTTGACTGAACCGAACCATGGATATACATTCCATTTACATGGTTCTCCACTTATTCCATTTACATGATTCTACGGTTACATCCGTTTACTGATATCATGGTTTCGGTCAGTCAACCAATTATACAATCAATACAATCTACAAGACAAACAATACAATCAAAACACTACGGGGTTTAAGGGGTAGATTGGTACGGAAGGTGTTAAAAGTAGCACGAGACGGTAAGATTAAGACACCTAACCTGTATTCCGTTGCTGTTGTACCGTGGCCCAACGGTTCTTTGAGTTCCTGATACCTTAGTCTCCGGGGCTAGTGAGACTCCTCTCGTATACACTGGCATCCTTCTGTACCAAGCTACAAACAACAACGTTAACACTAAATACAACAATATAATACAACTGTAAAATCTACTCTCTCTCTCTCTTTCTTACTCTCTGTCTATTCTATTTCTCCTCTTATCTTTGGGACTTACCGAACGATCTGTTCGCTGATGACATTCTATTTCTTTCTTCTTTGAATGTCGTCGGGTGATTTGGAACCGTCAAAGATCGAGCCAACTGTAGAAGACTTGGATCAGTACAGCGAAGACCCTGAGCTCTAGACATTGTACACATTTCCTTTCAGTACTTTACATTCCTGTTATGCCATTGTTTAGGCATCGCTTTTATTTCAGTTGTATTTCCTTTTCATGCATTATACAAAAGAATGTTAATAAATAAAGTTGTTGTTTTTATTATAACTTGTCTCTTGTGTATATTTTCTTTTATATTGCTTAGCTACGCTTAGCGTATTTGCTTCTGAGTAAATACGTAGCGGACCAGTCGCGTCCCCTTCGCCGTATATCGGGAAGCGGGGCATGATAATCACCTCCATCTAGTGGAGTTTTCTTATAACAACAGTTTCCAAACCAGCATTCGGATGGCTCCATTCGAAGCTCTTTACGGACGGAAATGTCGATCCTCTGTTTGTGATGACGTTGGTGAGCGAAGATTACTGGGCCTCGAACGTTGGTGAGCGAAGATTACTGGGCCCCGAACTTATAGTTCAGACGGTAGACAAGGTTCAGATGATCAGACAGTGCATCAAGACGGCTCAGGAGGACCGACGGAAGAGTTGGGCAGATGCCAGCAGGAGATCGCTAGAGTTCGAAGTCGGTGATCATGTATTCCTGAAGATTTCACCTACCTGTGGTGTTATCAGGTTTGGGAGTCGCGGGAAACTCGATGCCCGATTCATCGAACCATTCGAGGTATTGGAACGAGTAGGGAAAGCGGCTTACCGGCTTGCCTTACCCCTATTGTTAGCTGGTGTACACAACACATTTTATGTGTCACAGTTGCGGCGCTGCGTTCAAGACGACAGTCATGTTCTCGATCATTCAGAATTGACATTGGGTACCGACTTATCTTATATAGAGCAGCCTACTACTATACTCGACCATAGAGAGAAGGTGCTGAAGAATAAGGTCATCCGGTTAGTCCGGGTATCTTGGGGCGGTCGTTCACCTGAGGAATCTACCTGGGAACATGAGGAGGATATCCGTTCGCAATCCCCACATCTTTTCATATAATTGCATGTATTTCTGCTTGTTTACGTTTCTTAATTTCGAGGGCGAAATTTTTATAAAGGTGGTATGATGTAATACCCAGTCCCCTTTTGTATGCTAATACAACAACAACAACTGAGCCTTTTATCTCAAGCATATGGGGTAGGCTACATGAACCAACATGAGAATCACGCCGGGTCCAGCACATGAATCCTCTGTCTCCACTCACTTCTATCGAACAATATACTTTCATTGAGTCCTTTGGCAACCATATCGTTTCGTATTACCTCCATCCATGTTTTTTTCGGTCTCCCTTTTGCCCTTTGGCCATTGCCCATATCGAGAGTATCTATTCGTCGAACCGGTGCTTCCATAGGTCTGTGTCGCACATGACCAAACCATCTTAGCCGGTTTTCCCGCATCTTCTCCTCCACAGGTGCTACACCAACTTTTGCACGAATATCCTCATTTCGCACCTTATCTTTTCTAGTGTTACCGCACATCTAACGAAGCATGTGCATCTCCGCTACGTGCATTTTCTGTGTATGATGCTTCTTAGGAGCCCAGCATTCTGTACCATATAATAAGGCAGGCCGAATAGTGCTCCGATAAAACTTCCATTTCAATTTTAACGGAAAGTTACGATCACATAAAATCCCTGTTGCACTCCTCCATTTCAACCAACCAGCTTGGATCCTTTGATTAACATCACTATCGATCTCTCCATTCTTTTGGATGATGGAACCTAAATATCTAAACTGGTCGCTCGGTGATATCTCTTGCCCTTCCAATGTTATACCTATATGGTTTTGACTTCTCTGGCTACTAAATTTGCAATGCATATATGCTGTCTTGGACCTGCTCAATCTGAATCCCCGAGATTCCAATGTTTGCCTCCATAATTCCAATTTGGCATTAACCACTGCTTTCGTCTCATTTACTAGAACAATATCATCAGCGAATAGCATACACCAAGGTACCTCATCTTGGATAGTTCTAGTAAGCTCATCCATCACGATGGTAAACAGGAATGGACCTTATGCAGATCCTTGATGTAAACCAATAGTGATCGGAAAATCACTCGTTAAGCCGCCGCAAGTTCTGACATTTGCCACTACTCCATCGTACATATCCTTGATTATGTCAATATACTTGACGGGGACCCCCTTCTTCATCATTGTCCCCCATAATACCTCTCTAGGTACCTTATCGTACGCTTTTTCTAAATCAATAAATATCATATGCAAATCTCTTCTCCTCTCTCGAAAACGCTCGACAAGTTGACGAAGCAAATGAATAGCCTCTGTCGTCGATCGTCCAGGCATGAACCCAAACTAGTTCTCTGTTATCTTAATATCCTTCCTTAGCCTGTGTTCAATCACTCTCTCCCAAAGTTTCATGGTGTGACACATCAGTTTTATTCCACGGTAGTTTGAGCAACTTTGAATGTCACCCTTGTTCTTGTAGATAGGTATAAGGATACTTTTCCTCCATTCATTTGGCATCTTTTTTGTCTGCCAAATCTTATTAAACAGATCAGTCAGCCATTTAACGTCTATTTCTCCTAAGCATCTCCAAATCTCGATAGGAATCCTGTCAGGACCAACCGCTTTTCTTAAACTCATTCTGTTCAAAGCTTCTTTAACCTCAGGAAGTCTTATTTTACGCATGAAATCACAGTTTATATCTTGAGATTGAATGACAATTCCATCCAAATTCTTAGTAAAGCTCTCATTGAACAATTTGTCAAAATAATCTCTCCATCTTTCCTTGAAATCCTCGTCTCGAACTAAAACCTTCTGATTTTCATTTTTGACACATTTCACCGCACATAAGTCTCTAGTCTTCCTTTCCCGCATCCGAGCAATCCGGTATATATCATTTGCAGCCTCTTTAGTGTCTAATTTCTTGTACACCTCCTTGTAGACCTTAGATTTAGCTTCCCGAACAGCTTTCTTAACCTCCTTTCTAGCCATTTTGTACTTCTCAAATCTTTCCATATCTCTACTTTTGTATGCTAATACCAGTATTTAAAATAAAATGTTATTCTAAATAGTTTACCCATTTTTTTTATTATTCTATTTATTTTATTTATATTTTATTTTTTCTATACCTACATATTCTAATTATTTTTCCCAACCCTAACCTATATTCTACCTAAATGGTTTCACTTTCCTAACCCAAGCCCAAACATTTTTCCCCTTTTCTTTTTCCTATATCTTATCCCAATGCCCAAACCCAATAACCTAAACTCTCTTCTTTCTCTTCACCTTCAAATTCAAAAAAAAAGTTATTCTCTTTTAATTCCTCATAAATCCCCATTAACACCCAAATCAAATCCATATTATTCACCATAATTCATAATTATTTATTTTAAATTACCTTTAATTCTCTCTCTCTCTCTCTCTCTCTAAACTCTCTTTCTCTCTCTCTTCCCCACAATCTCTCCTCTCTCTTTAGCTGACCTTCTATAAAACCCATCTCCAACACCGAGCTCATCTCATCGGACCACCGCTCAACTCTACCTCGTTACCAACCAAGCCTCCCTACCATCGACGACCCCAGCGCACCTCCAGCTCCCGCCGTGAGGCCCTGACCTTGCCGCAACTGACTCCAGCCCAAGATTGCTGCCGTAGCCGAGCCTAGGTTTGTGGTCTCCATGCGTGCGTCGTTCCGTTCATTATCGATCACTGCTGTCGCGTCGCCGATCGTCGTCGTCATGCAAGTTTCCAAGACTTGCTTCCATGCTATAATATTTACATTTCGATGTATGATCCGATGGTATTACGTGATTAGTGTTAGACCATATTTAATTTGAATTGAGTTGGAACTGAGTATTAATCGAGTCCAACACCTCGTGTTAACATCGTTTAGAAGTCCGTAAATTATTTTTCTTGTGAATTGAACAAACATAACGGGTATTCCGACAATAAACGACTGCTTAGTTTAGGTGTTAGATATGAATCTAGGGCGAAAACCCTGTCTAGTGTGACGAAATTTATGGCTACTAGATTGATTTAGTGATATTTTTTTATATGTAAAAAGTTAGAATGAAAATACGGACTCTAATGCCATAAAATGTCACCAATAATTAGCTTCACCGAATCTGAAATTTTTCCGTACACCTAACTTGTAAAAATCATAGTAATTTGGATACACACTAGAACGGTGTTTTCGAAGGTTTGTATCGAAGACAACTTGACACCCTAGAACCTCATGTAATTTAAATTTCATTTCTATTTTAAAACGATGATGAAAAATGTTCAGGAATGCGACTCTGGACTGCAGTCCAGAGCATCACTGCTTGTCGACACCTGAATTAAATGTTTTTACAATTCTTTATGAAAATGATATTATATGGAACCCTATACCGTTGCGAATAATATTCTTTTATATAACTATTGGTGCTAGTTTCATTCATTTTTACTATCGTTTTCTATTTTAATCATATTTTAAATCGTCGTTACGTACTGCAGTCCCAAGCAGGAACAGAACGTATATCCTGATATTAAACAATGCATATCTTCCAGTACACAATGGATATTATCAATCCGTATAGTGCATTGTAAACCTAATTAATGGAACTAAATATTATCCAACTGTAGCGTCGCCTAATTTTGATCCCAACAGGATGAAAACAGTGATACGAAACAGACTTTCAGTTCAGGAACTGAATTTCCAGCAGAGAAGGTTTAAAAAGAAATGACCGTAATTCGCAAACCCGAAACCCGATTGAATTGAAACCAATTTCGTTGAATTTCTAATTAATTTTACTTTTAATCCCTTTTGTATCATTTTGCTTAATTCTGAACTTACGATTTAATGTGATTTTTCTAAATTCCTAAAACATGTAATGACTTGTATTGCATATGATTTGTTTAGCGGCATAATTCACATGTTTACCCGACTGTGATACCTCTAGAGATTGAGAGCGTCCTTATTAATTCTCAGTGTATAATGCATTGTCAAACATGAATGGTATCAGTTTAGTCGTGTCGAGTACGATAGTAAAAAGTGAACGATTCGTGATAGTGAACAGCACTGTGAATAGTGAATAAAGCAGTGTTATTGGTGCGTACTTGTACACAACTTGCTCATACTTATAGATAGTGAAACCTGGGGAAAAGGGAAAAATCGAAATAGGAAAGAACTTGTATTTAGCGAGCTTAGCGATTAAGAGGATGATCATTCGAACGACTACTCTTATATATATTAGGTTCGGACTTAGCGGTCCGGCTGACAGGGTTATGTCTCGGGCAACAGTGGGTCGTAGTCTCGGGTATGCATGAGACCCTCGTTAAACATGATCACTCATTTCTGCAAATTCAATTTCAAAATTGACTTAGAGACCAGCAGGAACACAGTTCATACATTGCACTGATTATTGACATATCGATTATCTGCATTTATTGTCTCCACCGTTATTTCTTTTATTTCTTGCCTCATTATTGTTATCATAATATTGTTGTTGCGTCGCCCTGACGACCTAAGTATGCATGCTCAAAGCTTGAAGAGGACCCAGTTCAGGAGTTAGACCTACCATTCGAGCTCGCAGAGATCTAGACGGTCGCGCCTTCAGTACTTTTACCGCTTTCCATAAATCAACCTTGTATTTGCACTTGGTTACTAGTTTCCTTTTTTTTCGAACTATTGTAAACTGTGAACAATGAAAATTGGTGTAATAAACTAGTGATGTGTTTCCTTTACTTCTATGCTGTGTTTACTGATTACCATGTAATGCTAAAAGCCGAAATGTGACTACGGCGGGATTGTTCCCTGACCGTAGGAGCATGGCTGGCCTAGTCGCCTTCCGTATCCCGTATTTTGGGAAACGGGGCGTGACAACAGGGCTATAGTATTCTGAGTTAGATTCGTAACGAACTAAAGAATATGTACTAATGATTTTTCTATAATTCATAATTAATTTTATAAGGTAAGATGTGCAGTAAATTCCAGATTTGTCGTATCCGCTTGGCGGCGACGTTTCTAGTGTAAACTATAATATTTTCAAACTATATTTTGCATAACGTTATAATATTTTTACTAAACAATTATTTGTTGATAAATTATATTGTTGGCTATATAACGACAAATGATGGCGAAACAATTATGTATTATTTTAATATAACAATTGTTGTAAAGAAAACTGTAGTATAGTGAACTCAAATTAAACAACCACTAACTATAAATATAATCAATATTCATACATATATCAACCAAACTATCAATCATAATAGTAAATATTAATTTAACCATATTTGTATTAAACCCGTGTCAATCTAGTTTGTAAAAATACCAATCTATCAAATAAAAAATAATAATATTACGAAACCAATAATAATATTGTTATGCCATATATGATCCGGCCGTAACTAGCATGCAATAAGTATTTAGAAATACTTGTCTTGGTTATGAACACACGAACGAAACGATATCACGACGGTGCATAATATGATCGGAACTTGCTTGAGACAAATCTGACGATCTCGATGGCGATGGATGGGACGTAGAGGCGAGACAGCAGTAATGGCGGTCAAGTCGGAGTTGAGGTAAGCCGAGAGTGTCGATTTGACGGCGAAGAGATTTGGAAAAGAGAAAAAGAGAGAGGAGGCTTTATTTTATTTTAAACTGTATGAATTATATGTATCATATATATAGTATTATTTATTAGGTTATATATATTATATTATAGGTTTTAAGGTATATAGATAATATCAAACTTCAACCAATCTCCACCAAAATCTTATCAAATATATATTTTGAAAAACAATTCACATACGTAAACTTTTAAATCATAATGTAAGAAAATAATTTAAATAAATTAAACCCCCTAACATTAGATTAAATAGGATTATATATATATATAGAGAGAGAGAGAGAGAGAGAGATTTAACAAATATTTGGTATTAGAAATCTTGGGATTTAAACGTAATAGATAAAAGCAAAACAAATAAGATATTGGAAGATTAGCATGTGATGGCAGTTAGCAAAATATAATTTATGCTTAACTTGTGGCTACTAAAATATATATGATGATCTATATATATATATATATATATATTACTAGATTCCCATATATTCAGTTTACTGATAAATATCAGATATAATCTAGCACCATACTGGGTTTCACACATGCAGGTCGGATCGAATAACTACTATACTATTCGAATCACTCGCAACTCAAAAGAATAAAATAGAAAAAAATAAAGCAGGTGTTAAAATACCAATTAATGTCGTATAACCGTACTATAGTGTTATATTATACCCAACTACAAAAAAATTTCGTTCTCGAAATTCACGAAACAGGAAAGATAAGAAGATACGGATCTAAGGAAAGAGATGTGGAAACTTTTGTTGAATCCCGTCTTCACGTTCCCAAATAGATTCTCCATGCGAACGATTTCTCCATGAAACGAGTACTAGAGAGATTACATTATTCTTGAGAACCTTTTCTCGTCGATCCACAATAGCCATTGGTTGCTCATCATAAGTTAAATCTTCTCCCACTGTCGGTTCCGAGTGAACAAGGACGTGTGTCTTATCTCGAACATACTTGCGGAGTTGAAATACATGAAATACGTCATGAACATCCACCAAGGATGGTGGTAAAGCCAATCGATACGCTACCTCTCCAACACGCTTAATGATATCGAAAGGCCCCACGAATCGAGAACTAAGCATGCCTCAACTACCACATCGGATTACTCTCCTTGTCGGTGATATCTTCAAGAACACAAGATCACCAACAACAAACTCCAAAGGTCTTCTTTTAGTATCATCCCAACTTTTCTGTCGATCCTGTGCCAGCTTCATATGATCATGAATCAAGTTAACTTTCTCCACAGTTTGCACAATGGGTTCCAGTCCCAACAATCTTTTTTCTCCAATATCGTTCCAACAAACAGGAGAGCAACACTTACGACTGTACAATACTTCGAATGGAGCCATCTGTATAGCTGCCTGAAAACTGTTATATTAAGAAAACTCCACTAAATGTAAATGATCTTCTCACGAACCCTTAAAGTCTAACATGCAATCTCTTAACATATCTTCAAGAGTTTGGATTGTTCTCTCGGACTGTCCATCTGTCTGAGGATGATAGGCCGTACTAAACTTCAAGCGAGTTCCGAAGCTTTCCTGTAGACTCCTTCAAAAGTGTGATAGGAACCGAGTATCACGATCAGAAACGATACTTACTGGTACTTTATGCAATCTCACAATCTCCTGCATGTACCTCTCTGTTAAAGCCTCCGTTGCCTGACTAACTTGAAATGGTACGAAATGAGATACCTTGGTCAGTCGATCGACAATCATCCAAACTGCGTTATTGCCCTTTGGACTCCGTGGTAATGCTGTCATGAAATCCATAGTTATCTGTTCCTACTTCCATTGAGGAATCGGAAGTGGTTGCAACAAACCAGCTACCCTTTGATATTCAGCCTTGACTTGCTGACACACCTAGCACCTCGATACGTAATGAGCAATCTCTCTTTTCATGCCTTCCCACCAAAAGTGTTGTTGTAAATCTCTATACATCTTCGTGCCTCCCGGATGTACTGAATATGCAGAACTATGAGCCTCCTTCATGACTTCTTCATGAACTTCACCTTCAGGTACACACAAACAGCTTCCATATCTTAAAAAACCATTTTCATGGATCAATAAATCCGTTCAAAGTCCTGCTTCCACTTGTCCTCGAAATTTCTGCAATCTAGGATCGTGCAACTATGCTGCCTTAATACTATCAATCAAGGATGACTGTACTTGCAACTGCATCAACTGTCTCGAAGAATCTGGTAGTATAAGATCTAACTCGAATCTATGAACATCTGTTATAATCTCCTTCTGTGCAGTCAACATCCGTATTGCTGAAAACCGACTTAGAGCATCCTGCACTACATTAACCTTCCCCGTATGGTACTTTAGATCAAGATCATAGTCGGTCATCAGCTCCAACCATCTACGCTGCCTCATGTTGAGCTCTTTCTGTGTAAACACGTACCTTACACTCTTATGATCAGTAAACACCTCGACCTTTTCGTCCAATAAGTAGTGTCTCCAAATCTTAACACAAAGATAATTGCTGCTAGTTCCAATTCGAGGGTTAGGTAGTTCTTCTCATGAGTCTTCAACTGTCTCGACACATAAATTACATCCTTTCCATACTGCATCAAAACACATCCCAAACCTTTCTCAGATGCGTCGCTGTAAATAACTAATCCTACGGAACCATCTGGCATTGTTAAAATAGGAGCGGTTGTCAATATTTGCTTCAGCGCTTCAAAAGCTGACGCACACTTCTCGGTCCAAACAAACGATACCTCCTTTCATGTTAGCTTGATCAAGGGTTCTGCTATTTGAGCGAAGTTCTCCACAAACCTTCTATAGTATTCAGTAAGCCTAAAGAAAATTCTGATCTCCCCTACATTCTTTAGAATTAGCCAATCATGAACAGCTGCAATTTTTTCGGGGTCAACTGCAATTCCATCTCCGGATACAACATGACCCAAGAACTTCACTTCTTCGAACCAAAATTTGCACTTGCTCATTGTTCCCTTATAAAAATTCAGAAGAAAGAAAGGGAAAATTCCCCACTGATGGAAGCATCATATGTGAGCACGTGATCATCAATCCCTTACAAAGAAAACTCAGAGAGGGAAAAGGAAAAAATTCCCGCTAGTGGAGCATCACGTGCAAGCACGCGATGCATCTGTATGCAGAATAGGCAGTTCCGTTTAATAAGTGGCGACTAAAGCCTCACGTGCAAGCACGTGATCGTCTTTTCACACAAAACATGTGGGACTCAGTTATAAAACAAACAAAAAAACAACAAAGTGGCTCACGTGTTACCACGTGATGTCTTGCCTCTGTTGGACTCCTGCATGCAAACAAACCAAATTAATTCTGTAAGGAATCACGTGGTACACGTGATGGTTCCTATGCCTTCTGAACAGATAGAATTAAATTCTAAACAAAGGAATCAAAAGCCTTATTTAGAAAATATTTCCTTAGATCTTTCTAAACAAGAAAGATTGTGCTCTATAAACAGAACGCCGTTGGATTAAAAAATCCAATGGTGATTAAAGATCACCAATCTACAGAAAAATTCTGTATGGGGAAATATCTTCCTAATCTTGTTAAGAATAACAAAAGAGATATCCTCTGTAAAACAGAAGTTTTTGGATTAAAAATCCAATGGTGAATAAAATTCACTGATTGATCTAAAAGATCATTTTGGTTGATTATAAAATCAATCAAAATCTTTCAATGAGAGATTTTCTAAACAAATTGATTCCCTTCTTTCTCCTATAAATAAGAGCAAAGAAACACACAAAAAGGGAAGATATCAGAAGAGAGAGAGAAATCCCCTCAGAGAAAAAGAAACCCTAGGTAAGGGAAGGAGCGAAAACACAGAGAATAATTTATCTCTTCTTCACCTTCATAAGAGTTTAACTCTTCTAAAAAGAACTTAGTTCTTCTTTTGGTCGAAAATCTGCAGAAGCAGATCTCCCCACAAGTTGAGAATTTAATTCTCATCGGGGAGATTTATTATACAGATTCAAAACCTAGAGGAGAATTGAGTTCAAAGAATTTAATTCTTACAACATATAGGAATTTAATTCCTCTAAATAAAATTAGGGTTCAACCCTATAAAAGAATTTAATTCTTATTAAACAGGGGACTTAACTCAAGATCTCCATCCACGAAAAAGAGATTAGCACCCAACATGATAAATGACAGATCATATGCACCCACGTGAGCACCCTTGTTGAAGGAGAGAAAACAAATGAGATCAGGTCACGTGCTCCCACGTGACCCCTGAACAAGCCCTTCAAAAGAAAAAGCGGAATAAGACCTAAAACAGATCCTAACTTGGGACTCCTCATATGACCCCACGTGACCCCCTAACAAGTGCTCGACGCTTTCAAAAGAAAAAGGGGAATAAATTCAAGGCGGTTGATGCTTTTAGGCGCCTCACGTGATCCCACGCGACCCAATAGTGCTCAGCACTCAGAAAAGAAAAAGGGAACAAATTCAAAGAAGCCGTGCCAAATCTCAGGCGCCTCATGTGAACTCACGTGAGCGCCTCAGAATTTCAGTGTTTAACACTACTTCAAACGTCTCACATGACCCCATGTAGGCGCTTCAAATCTTCAGTGTTTAACACTACTTCAAACGCCTTACATGACTCCACGTGAGCGCTTCAAATCTTCAGTGTTTAACACTACTTCAAACGCCTCACGTGACACCACGTGGGCGCTTCAAATTTTCAGTGTTTAACACTACTTCAAGCGCTTCACGTGACCCCACGTGAGCGTTTCAAATCTTCAGTGCTTAAACAATACTTTAAGACCTCACGTGGGAGCACGTGAGCGTCGAACATATGCTAATGTTTAACACTATGATAGGCCAATCTTAGATAGTTATTGGCTAAGTCTCCCAAAGCCAAAACCTTGTTTTTAATCGAGCCCTAATTATGTTCAGGTCTTCACCTCATATGGCATTTACAATAATGTTCATCCCATTGCTTCTCAATCTGGCATTTGGTTCAAGGGTACATCTCTTCACACCTCTGATACATGTCGTTGTAATTCTTCAACGTCTTCAGAGAGGTGATGGGTCCCGATGACCAATAACTATCTGGTGCATTTCCAAACCCATGTTTGCATCTAAACTGCGGACCGTAACGTCCTTAAACTAACCTTCATGGACTATGACATCCTTACACTAAAAACCCCACAGACTATGATGTCTCTAAACTGCCATGGACTATGACGTCCTTAAACCCAATGGACCGTAATGTCCTTAAATTAACTACGGACCGTAACGTCTTTAAACTAAAACGATAGAGCCCAAATGCTCTTTCGCTGGATCTAAATGATCCCAAAACACTGTTAAGTAGAGCTTAGTCTGAAATTAGACTAACGTATCCTTAACAACCATTTAAGTTGATCTTAATCTCAAACGAGATTAACGATCCTTAAATCAATCGAACTACAGATCCCTCAACTGACATTGGTTCAAGGGTACATCTCCTTACACCTCTGATATATGTCATTGTAACTCTTCAACGTCTTCAGAGAGGTGGCGGGTCCCGACAATCAATAAACCCAATGGACCGCAATGTCTCTAAATTAAAACAATAGAGCCCAAATGCTCTTTTGTTGGATCTAAATGATCCTGTTAAGTAGATCTTAGTCTAAAATTAGACTAACGTATCCTTAACAAACGTTTAAGTTGATCTTAGTCTCAAATGAGATTAACGATCCTTAAACCCAACCCAAACCCAAATCTAAGAAAATACGGATTTGGACTAATCCACGCCCTACGGGTGACAACATAAATTAGTATCCGTATACAATCCACGGGCAACCAAAAATGAAATAAACACACACGACACGAAGTGACCATCTGGAGAAGGAGAAAGTGGTTACCGCGATGTGGTGGTGTAATTAACTGCAGGTGCTTGCGCCTGCAGGGAAGAGCATCCCCACAATCAAAACCCCCTCACTATGAGGGGGAATCTGACAAAGTCTGCTACAACGGCCGCATCCGTCTAAACCTCCGATGCATGGTGCCATAAATCAACTTGGTATCTTCAGAGAGGTGGACGGATAAAACCAAATAGCATCTGCCCCTAAAATTCAGGCCGGACGTCCCAACGTTCCGGTCGCGTATTTCGGCGGAGAACAGATTCTGGCACGCCCGGTGGGACCTTTTCCTCTTTCCACTCCACACTTCGTGTGTCATGTTTCGCGAACGAATCGCGGTTTGCTATGGTTGCCCCTGGATTCGAGGTACTAAGATTTGGTGTCTTGCTCCTTGCAGAAAAAGAAGATCAATGGCTTTCAACTGCAACAACTGCAACAATTCCCACCCTGTCCTTGCTGGAGGAGTGGCTTATGGGCCTCAAGCGGCCTCCATTTTTAAGATGCCAGTGGAACAGGTGACGCAAGCCACCACTGGGCTGTTCTTTGGGACCATGCTCCTATCCATGAGCTTCAACGCCCTACTGTCGTCGCAAGAAGCTCCGAAGAAGTCGGTCTTTAATCGGCTTACAACTGCCCTGGCCCCTCTCAACGGGTTGCCCAAATCCAATGCCTCGGTCTTTAACAGACTGGGCCAAAACTCTAGTGGGCCCATGAAGAAGCCCGCGATACCTGAGGGGGTTATCCCGAAACGGATAGCCATCCCTGCTCTAGTGAACAAAATCATCAAAGCGGCTTCTCCTGTTAAGGGATCGGTCTTCACAAGACTGGCTATTCCAGTTCCCGCTCCAGGTGAAGTAACCAAGGCTGCTTCCCCTGCCAAAAAGTCGGTCTTTTCAAGGTTGGCCATCCCCTCTCAACGGGCGTCGGTTTTCGACAGGCTAACGACGACGACAGCCCTTATCAGAGCAAGGAGCATGAAGAAGCTCATCCAACAGCAGAGGTGGTCCCGTCCGCTCGACCCGCTCGACGTCGCCACTGGCGACAGGAGAGAAAAGTTACGGGCAATTCCCCTTCTGGATTTACTCCGCCAGCTCCAACGGTGGAAATTGATGCTGTTGTTCCAACTGGGAACAGCTTTGAACCACTTAATAGGGTGCGCAAAAACTCACGAACCGCCGTGCTAAAAAGATCTCCTCCGCCTGTAGAGAACGTTATAAAGGCGAAGCCAGAGCAGCCCCCTCAGCGGCTGTCCTCTAAAATCAATAGGGTCTGGCGAAGGGTCCAAGACTCTGTGATTAACCAAGACAACTCCTGCCAGCCAAAGAAAATGAAGGTTTGGCAAAAAAAGGACCACCCTGTCATGCCACAGAAGGTGTCGTCTACTGGGGTGCCCGCTACAACGGCCCCCTCAGCTTCGACCGCTCACAAAAGAAGAAGGCCGGAGAAAATCACCGTGTCTGTGACGAATCTAAAGGGTACTGAACCTAAACGCCCCAAATCTGGGGGTATGGTGGTGCACACTGTTTATATGACTTCCGGAAAATAGGAAAGCCATGCTTCTACGGGTCACCGTCCGCTCACCCGATCAGTAACAAAGGCTCAGGAGCAACAACAGCAAAAGCTCCAAGAGATGCTAACGAAGATGGCTGCACTCACTGGGCCAAAAGAAAATCCGGAAACATCGTCGGACCAGCGTCAGGAGCAGGAAACCGATGCCGAGTTCCTCCGCAGAATTCTCAAGAAGAAAGACAAAGAGGCCGCGGAACAAGCGGCCAACATAAAACAAATGACGCTTTTATTCCAAGATATGGTCGGGATGATAATACAGCCGGATTCTCCAGCTGAAGACCCCCCGATTATCCTTGAAGACGACAGAGGGGAGACATCAAACCCTCTTCCGGCTCTATCAGCAGCCAAAGAGGAGACGATCTCCAAAGCCACCCTGGATGATTATATAGCTCAACAGATACAAGCTCATCAGATGAGCGAAGCGGCCGACCAAATTGTCAAGGCTGGACGACCCTATCCGGGTTGGTACGATCAAATAAAGTACCCACTGGGATACACGATCCCTAAATTCCACGTATACAAGGGGACAGGCAATCCCCACCAACAAGTCGCTCAGTTCAGGGCTCTGTGCGGCAACACCGAAGGTAACGATAAGCTACTGCTTCACCAATTCGTTGGCAGTTTGTCGGAGACAGCATTCGAGTGGTATTCCGAGCTCCTGAATGACTCTGTCAAGACATTTACGGAAATGGAGCTACTGTTTACACAGAGATTTGCAAGTGCTAGCGAGCGCACCCTGATCACCGCACTAATTAACGCCAGGGTGAAGCCAGGCGAAACATAGGTTCAGTCCGCGATACGGTGGCGGAATCTATGGTCAAAGTGCGAACAACGCATAGAAGGGGCTCCTGCAGTGGGCATGATTGTGGGAACCATCGATCCGCAGGCGACCATATCGCAATTCATGATGTTCTTTAAGCCGACCACCTTCCAGGCCTTGATTGACAAGCTGGCCCAAATGGACCAGATGGGCCATAGGCCTTCCTCTTCAAAGACGGATCCTCGGAATGAAAAAGGCAAAGGGAAAGCGACCTTCGTCGCCAACGCTCAACAACAACTGAACAATCCGAAACCGGCCGCTCGCCAAGGCAACAAATCATGATCCTTCGAGGAGAAGTTGAGACGTCCTTACTCATTTCCCCAGGATAAAATAAGGAGACTGTTCGAACTGGCGCTGCGCAATGGGTTCATCACCCTGCCAGATCCGAGACATCCATCGCAACCTGGTGACGTCAACCATCCTAACTATTGTCCTTACCACAGAGTAGTGGGTCACCCAATCTAAGACTGCTACGTCTTCAAAAACTGGGTTGAAGACCAGTACCAACAAGACAAATTTGCGCTGTCTGAAAACTGGAGGGTAAAACAGCCACGACAGCACACTCCTAAAAAGATGGACACGCCGGGGGCATCATGCTCATTTGTAAAGGAAGCTCCATGAGATTGTTAGTTATATGTATGCCCTAAAGGCCATTACTGTACATACGATGTATATTGTAGTGGATGCTAGGACATATATAGGGAGGACTTTCTTGCTCGACATGATAGTATGCTATCTGGTTGTACTTTATCTTAACATGTACTCTGATTGTCTCTATGTTACATGTTGATAAAGCCCTTAGGATATGTACTCGACTACTGGGACTATGATGAGATCATACTAGTAGGGCCACGGTAGTCGACGAGTACATCCTATAACTGTTCCTAGTCGAGGGTGTATCGAGACAGGGCATCGATGCACCAGAGTAGACTAGCGTATACGCATCTTGACCCATATGATGGGCGATGGATGATCCCATAACCATCGGTGTTTGACATCAAGGATGGTATACGGGTGCTCAGTGGAGACTGGGTACACTGGACAGACTCGCCGAGAACTCCCAGATGGTATTATACCTCACGTCAGATGGCAGTTCTCCGGTGACACTGGTACAGGGTAGTCTGTTGACCCAAGATCGTCATAGAGTCTTGTGTGATTCCCACTGTGCTTTGATTTCCATCATACCACGTCCAAGAGGGCGTGCAAAAAGGTGGCTTTTGGGTACAGTTCCGAATCACATGGAGGCAATGAGCGATAGGAGGGGATTCGTCTCTCCCGGTATAGGGAGTTGATATTGCGCTGTGTTCGATTGGCTATAACCGGAAATCCCTGGCCAGGGTTGCTGAGATTTACTGGTAAGTGTTATCAGTAGTTTCTCGAACTGTTATAGACCTCATATCGACACGACTTATCAAGCTACTTGGGTCTGACGTTTACCACCCCTAGGCGAGATATGCGACATATCAGACGACGAGACCGGACTGTACGGGAGTGTTACTGTTTGGATTCACAGGAGAATGTACAGGCTTGCTTGTTGATCTTCTGAGCGCTCAATACCTGGGTAGCTGTTACGTTTAGCTGACCGCTTACAGCTTGTGGGTGTTTGATATGATCATCACTTACTGCCGGCATATTGACGATTCTTTAGAATCCTACACAGAGATTTCTTGGCTTAGGCAAAACGGAGTAGGAGCACATATGTGATATGTGCGGGACCGAGGATAATGCAGTATGTGATATCGTATTGTATTCTCGCGATATTTGATATCAGCCGGGTCATCGGATCAAGTGTTGATTCGATGAATCGGTACGGATAAATATTAGTCGGTTATATGCGATATAGCCGGATTGTCGGATCAAGTGTTGATTCGATAATTTAATGTATAATAATATATATGATATATTAAATTACATTAACCAATATTTGCTCACTAAAAGATTCTTTTTCTCACTCGGGTAATACATTGATATATATGCGATATATGTTAAATGTATTATTTTATTTTGTTACGATAAATATTATATATGTGATATATAATATTGTAACATGATATGATTACTAATGCAACATGTTTAGTAGAGATTAAATATGGTTAGGGTTTGATTAGGGTTAAACCTTTCTAGATGTTTCTAGAAGGTTTTCTTTTTTGTTTTGGAAAAGATATTTTTGCATGATATTTCTTAACCCAACCACACCTTTTAACCCTAGTTCAATCTCTACAAAGGTTACTTGACCATGGTTGCATTATTCTATCATATTAATTCATTCTATTCATCACAAAAGAAAAGGATCATTATTCATCTTCTTCTTCCTTCATTCTTTCATGAAAATGCTTTCTAGATTTTTTCCAAGTGATGAATAAATATGAGAAAAAGATAAATAAAGAGAGCAAAAATCCTACTTCATCATCCTCATCTTCCCTTGCCCTTTAGATGAGAGTGTTCACATCATTTCATGAGTGATAGCTTGTGTTAAAGAAACTTCAAGGTAGATCATCTTTGTATCGAAGATCGGAAGCAAAGGTTGCATCATTTCTCTTCGTGGAACCTCTCAAGAGTCCGGAACCCGATGATCGCAGCGAAGGGACCTCAACACGGAGCATATGAAGTGAAGGACCGGATTTACAAAGGTTGTAATCCCTCTCACTTAGTGTTAAAGTGTTTAGCATGTTAGTTTTCGCCTAATCTCTAGTTTAAAGATCCGTATTCGGGTTGTTCGGCACGGCTAAATTTTTAATCGGGCATGGTTGATGCATCGTAGACCCTTGTAGCAGTGTCCAGCAACCCTACAGTGGTATCAGAGCCAAGCTAGAGCTTTAGACGAAGTCTAGACGAAGTTTAAAGTCCGATCGAACGCCAAAACCCCGACACCGAACCCTCTCTGTACATTTTTCAAAAATGTGGTTTTTTCTGAATTAAAAATTCTCAGAAAATTAAGCAGGAAAAACTAAGAATTACTGTGAAGTACGGACCTCTAACTCGAAAATTTGACCGCGGAACCGCGGCTAAACCATGGGTTTTGCGGCGGTTCCGCGGCCAAAATTTGGATTTAGTCCCTGAAATTTCATGTAATTAATTTTAGGCCCTTTCTTGTTATTTTTTTCTGTAAATATTTTAATTCCACTCAAGTGTTGAGTTTTCAAGGGTTGTATTGGGGAATCGTTGATTCGATCGGATAATTTAACTTCGTTTAGTTTTGTCCGGATAATTTTTAGAAATTGTTAAAAAGTTCGAACGGATATCAATAACTCACTTTTTCCCCAGTCGGAAAATTTTTCAAAAGTTGGATTTTTTCTCGAGTTTAAGAACGTTCTAAGTCGTGCAAGTAACGCGGTGGACCCTCTAGAAGACAACAAACCTTAACTCGATTATGTGACCGTCTTGAACTGCCTTTTGAACCTTAGGGTTTGGGGCAGTACGGCGTGCCACATGTGAGGCGTTGGCTTGACCCTTTTACGGCTGGACCATTGGTACTGTAGCATGTGATGGATGTTTTTAAACTGATTTCAAGTGTTGAGATACATTGGGGAAATCTTGGGTGTTTGATTATTCGATCGGAAAGTTTAATATTGTCTATTTATCTGGAATGTGATACAATATTTGGAATCCATAAAAAGTTATGAGATAACTGATTTGAATATTATAAACATAGCAGTTTAGTCTCAGAAGATCGGTTGCCACGGAATTTTGATGCGATCAAAAGTCCGTCGCAATCACGTAGCGTACGCGGATACTCGCCGGGTAAACTTAATAGACAGCTACGCCACATAGCCCCGACCAAGTGACTGTAGGAGAACCCCGTCGCTGAAAGCATCCGTTCGGGTGCTCGCGGCAGCGGTGTTCCGCCTTAGTGCACTTCGTCGACGGTATCGGGGGTGCGGCCGTCTACTAAAGTTTGCGACGAGCATTCGATCAGAATGTCGGGAATCTTGTTGAATTGCCCGACTTGATATTGAGAAGAGTTTTCGATAATGAGACTAAAATGCGGGGTTTATAATAGTTAGGCATGCGATGTCTAAGGAATTCATTTGGTTAAGCATGCGATGTCTAAGAAGGTTGCGGATTCCAACTGTTGTAGTTTTACACTTTCTTTTCTATGACCGTAAGCGTAGTATGTGGTGTATCGCCGGCTTCGTTGCTATACATCAACGACAATCGGGATACGCATACTTGCTTACGTTGATGATATGAGATATTATGTGTTGCTGTGATATGTTCTATTGGATCGTCACGTTCTGAATAGCCGGGGGTTTTATGTGAGATGAGAGTTTTTTCTTTTTCATTCATGTAAAATTCATTTGTATGTAATATTCTTTTATTGGGGCACTTCCAGGTTGCGGAAGATGTCACCCTTGTATATTATTTACTTTTCCGCATTAGATAGACCCAAGGCGGGGAGCATAAGTAACCGGGTTCTAGGGTCCAGTGGGAGACCATCTCGAGGAGTCGATACCGGGTCTCCTAACCCTAGAATTGGCAGTGTTACTTGCCGCTCTCGTAAGGGTCTAGGGATCTGGGTTTGGCTATTCATCGCGACCGTGGAATCCGTGTTTTATACAGGCTCGTATTGAAAACACGGACATCCTAGTATATCCAATATTTCATATATGTTCTTCTGCTGCAATGTTCTGTGATGAGATCATATTACTGCCTGAGACGAATGTTTATATTATATATATGAGATATATGTTATATTGCAGATTTCGTTTCAAAAAGAGATGCTTGTGAAGCAAAATATTATGGGACTTCATTAATGAGATTAATGAAATAAAAGAAACCTAATGATGTTGTGGAATCGAATTTTCAAAAACAGGTAGCTACGGTTCTTGCTTTGCATCGCGGTGTTCCTTGTAGAACATCCTGCACCTTATTCGATAAGGAAAGGGCCGAGATCCCTTCACCGGGAGTGACCCCTTTAGCAATAACTGGCAGATGCTACACCCCTCGGTTTGTCTTTTGATTGCTTTTTGAGTTTTTGCTTTGCATAGTGATATATATGATATACCCTGCACCTTATTCGATGAGGAAAAGGCCGACGATCCCTTCACCGGGAGTGACCCCTTTAGCAAAACTAGAAAAGCCTCAAAAACACTCCATTTAAAAATCACTCGATTCTACGACGATATCAAGTTCATTACGCAAAGGGTTTTCTTAAAAACCTGTCGTAGCCCTCCGTCATTTCAGATAAGGACTGTTTAGTATTCGTGCTGCGTTTGTTGGCCTTTGTCAAGGCGTAGTGTGCGGTAGCTGAATAGTACTTATCTGCTTATGCATATGATGCAGATTGGATTAGGGTAGTCGTGCGACCTTGTTGGCCTTTGTCAAGGGCCGTGCAGGTGGGTTTAATTCAATCAAGAAATGACGGGTTGAACTTGACTAGCAGCCTATGGTTTGTTGGCCTTTGTCAAGGTCATAGGAGGCTAGGGGCAAAATTATTGGGAATTTCAAGTGTTGAAATTTGCAATGAGATTGCATACCTTCTATGAGATAGTTGGATCCCGATACCCGCTGTGAGTAAGAGTTACTCCTGGGAGAGTTTTATACATTACAATTAGCCGATCAAGTAGGTGTCTAAAAAGGTGTTAATGGGGTTACGCCTCTGGAAAAACGAGATTTACTTTAATTAGGTTCGTGCGAAAGCACGGGGGACCTCCCTCAAAGTATCGACACTGGCCTGGCCGAAAGATTGGCGAACTTGTAGCGTGTAATTAATCCCTGCTAGTCTTTCCTTTTAGGGTTTGAAGGAAGATTTGATTAAAACAGTGGGAGACATCCTGATTAGATATATTAGATAACCAATCTAATCTTGCAAGAGCATACGCTGAGTGTTTTCTTCTCTCTCTCTCCAGCTAGCGACTATATCACGCCTTAATCAAGATAATAATACGGATATATTGACCGAACCCGCTTATTTTACTGAGCTGGGGAACGTTGGTCCCGCTCCAACTTATAATTGTTATAAGAATAGAACAGGAAATTGGGGAATACCAGATTTCCCGTGCCGCCCAAACGAAGATAGTGCATGTTATTGCATCTTCTTCGGGTGTGTTCATTACAGAGAACTGTTTCTCAGTATCCTTCACATCCTGGGTATGAGATACCAGATCAGGATCCCGCATATGTAATCTGTTACATGGGCTACAGAAAGGTAGAGAACTGAGAACGGGTGAAAAGTTTCATGAGACAGAAAATGGTGCAAGTGTTGCAGCCAAGTCCGTTGGTCACTATCACCCTGTATTACCAAAATACATTGATTCTGAACAAATGTTATTAGATACCGAACCTGATATACAACATCATATCAGTCTCTTTATTAGTAAAGAAAGGATATAATTTTGTATTGTTGGATAATGTTTTGAACATTTCCTATATCAAGAGTTGATCGGTTCAGGCACGTTATCTAAAAGCATTGACGTTCTAAATCAAACTACAGTTCTTAGTATATAGAACACACATAAGAGGAATAGTTCAGAAATGAACGAATCCTTCTTGAGGTATTGTAGACTAGGTCATATCAATGCGACCCGATTAGCCAAGTTACATTTAGATGCATATTTAAATTAGTTTAAATTTACATCTTATGAAACTTGCCGGTCATGTCACAAAGATAAGATGACCATAGCTCTGTTTATTGGAAACAGAGAAAGAGTTGGTGAACTCTTAGGATTGATACATGCTGATGTATGAAAGTCCCCCTGTCTACGTATGCCAAGACCGGCTATTTGTACTTCATTACATTCTCTGATGATCTCTCAAGATTCAGACATATGTTCCTGTTGAAACACAAGTCCGAACCTTTTGAGATATTCACAGAATATAAGTTAGAAGTAGAGAACCAATACGAGTATAAGTATTATGTCCTTTGATGTGATCAAGGAGGAGAATACTTGAGCACGGAATTCCTGGACTATTCTAAAGTAGAATGAGATTCTCTCTCAGCATTACTCCTCCGTATACACCACAGCACGTTGGTATATCGGGGAGGAGCAATAGCACCCTATTTGATATGGTGTGCTCTATGATGAGTACAACTGAGTTTCCTATTTCCTTTTGGGAGTTATGCACTTGAGAAGCTGCATACCTATTGAATAGGGTTTAAATCAAATCAGTTGCCTACCACTTCATATGTGATATGGAAAGGGAAGAGCCCATATCTTAAGTTTGTTAAGATTTGTGGTTGTCCGGCCTATGTCTTAAAGCAAAATCCGGACAAGCTCGAGGCAAGGTCTGTTATGTAGAACTGGAAATGTTCCAGCCATACAAACTGCAGCTGATGATTTGGTAGAACCAAAGGATTCAATAGTTTCCAACATACCCCAGCCTCTCCGCCGATCTAGTAGGGTTCCTCACTCACCCGAGAGATACTTCGGTTTCTCTATGACAGTGGGAGCGAGGATTGCATCATGAGTTGATGACCCAACTAGTTTCGAGCTGGCCATCAGGAGTGGGACTCTGTAAGAATGGCTGGATGCTTATCGATCTGAGATGGAATCCTTATACACCAACAAAGTATGGACTTTGGTTGCTTTATTTGAAGGGTTAAATCCCCATCAGGAGCGAGTATGTCTTGAGAAGATTACTTGGTGTACATGGAAAAGTTGAGACTTTCAAAGCTATGCTTAAGTCCATCCAGATCCTACTTGCCACGGCTACATACCATGAATACGATATCTGGCGGTTGGGTGTCATGACTGCTTTTCTAAATGATGTTTTAGAAGATAGCGTCTATAAGTACACAGCCAGAGGGCTTCGTAGACAGTGGGAGCAGCGGAAACGTGTGCAAGATGCTTTATAGGATAAAGCAGGCATCGCGGAGTTGGAACGTCTATTTTGATGTGGTAGTCAAAGAGTTTGACTTCATCAAAATGGTAGATGAACCTTGTATATACAAAAAGGTAGTAGAGAGTATGGTGGTGATCCTCGTAGAGTACGTGGATGACATACTCTTGATAGGGAAGGAGTTTCCTATGCTACGCTCGGTCAATCTCCGCTTATCACAAGGATTCTCCATATAGGATCAAAGTGATACCTCCTAAATCCTGGGTTTTGGATCTATGAGATAGATCTAAATGGATGTTAGGATACTCACTAGTTGTAGTGAGATGGTATCAATCGATCCTGGGGAGAATCACTGGAAAGGTTCCAGGGTGATAAGAACGACTGAATGTCAGTCTCAGACATTGTCTATACCCTCAGTGGAGGGACGGTATGTTGGAAGAGTTCCAAGCTAGATACCGTGACATTCTAGACGATTAAAGGCAAGATACATCGTTTCCAAAGATGCTACCAAAGAGGCAGTCTGGATATATATAAGTTCATAAGATGAATTTCGTTCCTACCATTGTGTGACAATGGAGTTGTGGCTTTAGCTAAGGAACTACCGTCCCATCAGAAATCCAGATATAATTCTTAGGCAGTATCACCTGATCATGGAGATGGTTGATCTCCAGGGAGATCGAGGTTAGGAGAGTAGACACAGAGGATAACAGCGCGGATCCACTCACAAAGGCCTTTTTCCCAGTAGAGACTTTTATGGGATGGTTGAGTATGAGATACTTCAACCACAGCTAATTGTTGGGTATGTGATACCACAACAGATGGCCCTAGTGCAAGTGGGAGATTGTTAGTTATATGTATGCCCTAGAGGCCATTACTGTACATACGATGTATATTGTAGTGGATACTAGGACATATATAGGGAGGACTTTCTTGCTCGACATGATAGTATGCTATCTGGTTGTACTTTATCTTAACATGTACTCTGATTGTCTCTATGTTACATGTTGATAAAGCCCTTAGGATATGTACTCGACTACTGGGACTATGATGAGATCATACTAGTGGGGCCACGGTAGTCGACGAGTACATCCTATAACTGTTCCTAGTCGAGGGTGTATCGAGACAGGGCATCGATTCACCAGAGTAGACTAGCGTATACACATCTTGACCCATATGATGGGCGATGGATGATCCCATATCCATCGGTGTTTGACATCAAGGATGGTGTACGGGTGCTCAGTGGAGACTGGGTACACTGGACGGACTCGCCGAGAACTCCCAGATGGTATTATACCTCACGTCAGATGGCAGTTCTCCGGTGACACTGGTACAGAGTAGTCTGTTGACCCGAGATCGTCATAGAGTCTTGTGTGATTCCCACTGTGCTTTGATTTCCATCATACCATGTCCAAGAGGGCGTGCAAAAAGGTGGCTTTTGGGTACAGTCCCGAATCACATGGAGGCAATGAGCGATAGGAGGGGATTCGTCTCTCCCGGTATAGGGAGTTGATGTTGCGCTGTGTTCGATTGGCTATAACCGGAAATCCCTGGCCAGGGTTGCTGAGATTTACTGGTAAGTGTTATCAGTAGTTTCTCGAACTGTTATAGACCTCATATTGACACGACTTATCAAGCTACTGGGGTCTGACGTTTACCACCCCTAGGCGAGATATGCGACATATCAGACGACGAGACCGGACTGTACGGGAGTGTTACTGTTTGGATTCACAGGAGAATGTACAGGCTTGCTTGTTGATCTTCTGAGCGCTCAATACCTGGGTAGCTGTTACGTTTAGCTGACCGCTTGCTTCTTGTGGGTGTTTGATATGATCATCACTTACTGCCGGCGTATTGACGATTCTTTAGAGTCCTACACAGAGGTTTCTTGGCTCAGGCAAAACGGAGTAGGAGCACATATGTGATATGTGCGGGACCGAGGATAATGCGGTATGTGATATCGTATTGTATTCTCGCGATATTTGATATCAGCCGGGTCATCGAATCAAGTGTTGATTCGATGAATCGGTACGGATAAATATTAGTCGGTTATATGCGATATAGCCGGATTGTCGGATCAAGTGTTGATTCGATAATTTAATGTATAATAATATATATGATATATTAAATTACATTAACTAATATTTGCTCACTAAAAGATTCTTTTTCTCACTCGGGTAATACATTGATATATATGCGATATATGTTAAATGTATTATTTTATTTTGTTACGATAAATATTATATATGTGATATATAATATTGTAACATGATATGATTACTAATGCAACATGTTTAGTAGAGATCAAACATGGTTAGGGTTTGATTAGGGTTAAACTTTTCTAGATGTTTCTAGAAGGTTTTCTTTTTTGTTTTGGAAAAGATATTTTTGCATGATATTTCTTAACCCAACCACACCTTTTAACCCTAGTTCAATCTCTACAAAGGTTACTTGACCATGGTTGCATTATTCTATCATATTAATTCATTCTATTCATCACAAAAGAAAAGGATCATTATTCATCTTCTTCTTCCTTCATTCTTTCATGAAAATGCTTTCTAGATTTTTTCCAAGTGATGAATAAATATGAGAAAAAGATAAATAAAGAGAGCAAAAATCCTACTTCATCATTCTCATCTTCCCTTGCCCTTTAGATGAGAGTGTTCACATCATTTCATGAGTGATAGCTTATGTTAACGAAACTTCAAGGTAGATCATCTTTGTATCGAAGATCGGAAGGAAAGGTTGCATCATTTCTCTTCGTGGAACCTCTCGAGAGTCCGGAACCCGATGATCGCAGCGAAGGGACCTCAACACGGAGCATATGAAGTGAAGGACCGGATCTACAAAGGTTGTAATCCCTCTTACTTAGTGTTAAAGTGTTTAGCATGTTAGTTTTCGCCTAATCTCTAGTTTAAAGATCCATATTCGGGTTGTTCGGCACGGCTAAATTTTTAATCGGGCATGGTTGATGCCTTGTAGACCCTTGTGACAGTGCCCAGCAACCCTACAGTATGATGTCTCGCCAATCACGAGGCAGGGATATCATTGAGAGAATAAAGAAAAAGATTCTCAATAAATGCACATTGGAGTTTAAATGGCTTGGAACATCCTCACAAAAGAACACCCATTACAAATCCGGAAAAAAAAATACCTTAAAAAGATTTTTCAAGAATACTAGGGAATCAAATTCCCGAAGGGCTTTCCTGATCTTTCAGAGCTAAGCGCTTTGATGGGGAATTAAATTCCTTTTATGTAAAGTAATTAAATTCCAGAAACCCCATAAAGAGGAAATGAGAAATCAAATGTCATGCCCAAGACATTGAGAGTTATTACTCTAAAATCACATCTTGGATCTCTGAGAGATGGGTTTTAGAGAAGAGCAAAGCTCTCAAGATGGATTTAAAATCCAGAGGCTTTCTTTAAGAAAAGGGTTCTCTGGTGTTCTAGAGCTTTACCTAAAAAGGGGTTCTTTTTGGCAGAGTTAAACTCTGGAAATTTTCAATGGACAGAGAACTAAACTCTGAAGAGGAGAATTAAATTCTCAGAAGATAGCAAAGAAGGAAGAAGATGAAGGAACAGAGGCGTTGCAGAGATGAGACCCCTGCATTTATAAGACATGATGGGAAACGGATCATCTTCCCCGTTCCCTAGGCAGATCCAACGGCTGTAAAGGTGACAGCGTTGCACTCACGTGTGAGCTACGTGAGAACAACGCTGTGGGGGCATTTATTCCTTTATAAAAATTCAGAAGAAGGAAAGGGAAAATTCCCCACTGATGGAAGCATCATGTGTGAGCACGTGATCATCAATCCCTTACAAAGAAAACTCAGAGAGGGAAAAGGAAAAAATTCTCGCTAGTGGAGCATCACGTGCAAGCACGCGATGCATCTGTATGCAGAATAGGCAGTTCCGTTTAATAAGTGGCGACTAAAGCCTCACGTGCAAGCACGTGATCGTCTTTTCACACAAAACGTGTGGGACTCAGTTATAAAACAAACAAAAAACAACAAAGAGGCTCACGTGTTACCACGTGATGTCTTGCCTCTGTTGGACTCCTGCATGCAAACAAACTAAATTAATTCTGTAAGGAATCACGTGGTACACGTGATGGATCCTATGCCTTCTGAACAGATAGAATTAAATTCTAAACAAAGGAATCAAAAGCCTTATTTAGAAAATATTTCCTTAGATGTTTCTAAACAAGAAAGATTGCGCTCTATAAACAGAACGCCGTTGGATTAAAAATCCAATGGTGATTAAAAATCACCAATCTACAGATAAATTCTGTATGGGGAAATATCTTCCTAATCTTGTTAAGAATAACAAAAGAGATATCTTTTGTAAAACAGAAGTCCTTGGATTAAAAATCCAACGGTGAATAAAATTCACTGATTGATCTAAAAGATCATTTTGGTTGATTATAAAATCAATCAAAATCTCTCAATGAGAGATTTTCTGAACAAATTGATTCCCCACTTTCTCCTATAAATAAGAGCAAAGAAACACACAAAAAAGGGAAGATATCAGAAGAGAGAAAAATCCCCTCAGAGAAAAAGAAACCCTAGGTAAGGGAAAGAGCGAAAACACAGAGAATATTTTATCTCTTCTTCATCTTCATAAGAGTTTAACTCTAGAAAGAACTTAGTTCTTCCTTTGGTCGAAGATCTGCAGAAGCAGATCTCCCCACAAGTTGAGAATTTAATGCTCATCGGGGAGATTTGTTATGCAGATTCAAAACTTAGGGGGAGAATTGAGTTCAAAGAATTTAATTCTTACAACATATAGGAATTTAATTCCTCTAAATAAAATTAGGGTTCAACCCTATAAAAGAATTTAATTCTTATTAAACAGGGGACTTAACTCAAGATCTCCATGCACATAAAAGAGATTAGCACCCAACATGATAAATGACAGATCATGTGCGCCCACATGAGCACCTTTGTTGAAGGAGAGAAAATAAATGAGATCAGGTCACGTGCTCCCACAAGACCCCTGAACAAGCCCTTCAAAAGAAAAGGCGGAATAAGACCTTAAACAAATCCCAACTTGGGACTCCTCATATGACCCCACGTGACCCCTTAACAAGTGCTCAGCACTTTCAAAAGAAAAAGGGGAATAAATACAAGGCGGTTGATGCTTTTAGGCGCCTCACGTGATCCCATATGACCCAATAGTGCTCAGCACTCAGAAAAGAAAAAGGGAACAAATTCAAAGAAGCCGTGCCAAATCTCAGGCGCCTCACGTGACCTCACGTGAGCGCCTCAGACTTTCAGTGTTTAACACTACTTCAAACGCCTCACATGACCCCACGTAGGCACTTCAAATCTTCAGTGTTTAACACTACTTCAAACGCCTCACGTGACCCCACGTGAGCGCTTCAAATCTTCAGTGTTTAACACTACTTCAAACGCCTCACGTGACCCCACGTGAGCGCTTCAAATCTTCAGTGTTCAACACTACTTCAAGCGCCTCACGTGACCCCACGTGAGCGTTTCAAATCTTCAGTGCTTAAACAATACTTTAAGACCTCACGTGGGAGCACGTGAGCGCCGAACATATGCTAATGTTTAACACTACGATAGGCCAATCTTAGCCCAAGTTAGCTAAGTCTCCCAAAGCCAAAACCTTGTTTTTAACTGAGCCCTAATTATGTTCAGGTCTCATCTCAGATGGCATTTACAATAATGTTCATCCCATTGCTTCTCAATCTGGCATTTGGTTCAAGGGTACATCTCTTCACACCTCTGATACATGTCGTTGTAATTCTTCAACGTCTTCAGAGAGGTGGTGGGTCCCGATGACCAATAACTATCTGGTGCATTTTCAAACCCATGTTTGCATCTAAACAGAGGACTGTAACGTCCTTAAACTAACCTTCATGGACTATAATGTCCTTAAACTAAAAACCCCACAGACTATGATGACTCTAAACTGCCATGGACTATGACGTCCTTAAACCTAATGGACCGTAATGTCCTTAATCTAACTACGGACCGTAACGTCCTTAAACTAAAACGATAGAGTCCAAATGCTCTTTCGCTGGATCTAAATGATCTCAAAACCCTGTTAAGTAGAGCTCAATCTAAAATTAGACTAAAATATCCTTAACAACCATTTAAGTTGATCTTAATCTCAAACGAGATTAACGATCCTTAAATCAATCCAACTACAGATCCCCCAACTGACATTGGTTCAAGGGTACATCTCCTCACATCTCTGATATATGTCGTTGTAACTTTTCAACGTCTTCAGAGAGGTGGCGGGTCCCGACAATCAATAAACCCAATGGACCGCAATGTCCCTAAACTAAAACAATAGAGCCCAAATACTCTTTTGTTGGATCTAAATGATCCTGTTAAGTAGATCTTAGTCTAAAATTAGACTAATATATCCTTAACAAACGTTTAAGTTGATCTTAGTCTCAAATGAGATTAACGATCCTTAAATCCAACCCAAACCCAAATCTAAGAAAATACGGATTTGGACTAATCCACGCCCTACGGGCAACAACATAAATTAGTCTCCGTATACAATCCATGGGCAACCAAAAATGAAACAAACACACACGACACGAAGTGACCATCTGGAGAACGAGAAATTGGTTACCGCGATGAGGTAGCGTAATTAACTGCAGGGGCTTGCGCCTGCAGGGAAGAGCGTCCCCACAATCAAAAACCCCTCACAATAAAGTGGAATGTGACGAAGTCTGCTACAACGGCCGCATCTGTCTAAACCTCCGATGCATGGTGTCATAAATCAACTTGGCATCTTCGGAAAGATGGACGGATAAAACTAAATAGCATCTACCCCCAAAATTCAGGCCGGACGTCCCAACATCTCGGTCGCGTCTTTCGGCGGAGAACACTCATCTTAGCATATAATTCTCCTTGTCTCAACGTCTGCGGTGCGACTCTCAAGTGTTCTTCATACTCTTCTTTACTCCTCGAATAGACCAAAATATCGTCAATGAATACCACAACAAACTGATCTAGAAATGGTGAAAAGATTCAGTTCATCAAATCTATAAATATTGTCGGTGTATTAGTAACTCCAAATTGCATAACTAAATACTCGTAATGCCCATATCGAGTTTGGAACCAAGTCTTGCAAATGTTTTCTGTTTTCACCCGAACTTGGTGATCCCTGATCGCAAATCCAGCTTCGAGAATACTATCATACCATTGAGGTGATCGAATAATTCGCCTATGCGAGGAATTGGATACTTATTCTTAATAGTGACCCAATTTAACTCTCGATAGTCTATGCACATCCTCCACGTGCTATTTTTCTTCTTGACAAGAAGAACTGGAGCTTCCCATAGTGAACCACTGCTGGGAATCCAACCCTTCTTTAATAACTCAGAAACTTGTATCTTTACCTCTTCCAGTTCCGCCGGTGACATCGGATAAAAGCCTTCGAATTGGCGCTGCTACAGGAATAAGATCAATCGTGAACTCCACATCTCGTTTTGACGGTAAACTCAAGATGTTCTTGAATACATTCATGAAATCCCGAACTGCAATCAGCGCTTTATCTGCAATTTATTTACGAATTTCACCTTCCGGCTCATACACAAACGGTTCCCTTCACCATGAATTTACATGTCTGTTCTACAACTCGTGGGTTAACAGCCAACCACACTTTCGCTGGACTACTCTGATAAGCTGAGGTGGGTTCGTCAGAACTTCTTTAATCAAAACATCTTACATCTGATCGGTCTTGAAGCGGTTCATACTACTACAATCATCATATGCTCTCATGTGTTTCTTCTTGTTTTTCGAAACGCGGATGGACTGGTCACTACGGGACAAAAGGAAAGATGAAAGATATATCGTGGTCATTGGATTCAAGTTCGCAATAAGACATAAACTCGTAAGTAATGAAACCGAGAGAAAACGAGATAGTACCACGAACATAAGTCAATAAATGAATCAAAATAGGACTCCAGGTTATCTAAATAGAGTATCCTATTATAACCATGTCTGCAATACTCAGTTTATTTTGTAATCTATTATCCGTATTTTAATAATAATTTTTCCATATACTTTTCTATTTTTATTTATTCCAAATACAATTCTTCAAATTATTTTTCCTAACACCGATTCCTAAAACTTTTATTGACCTTTAACTAAATCTACCCAAACCCAAATCCTATTTTTAATCTAAACCCATCCCTTAAGCCCAAACCCTCTCCTTTCTTTTCTTCTATTCTCTTTGCCCAAGGCCAATTTCTCCACATCCTCACCCCAGCCCGGCCCCTATCACTCTTTCTCTTCTTCTCTCTCTCACTGTTGCTCCTTCTTCTCTTAAAACAAACTCCCCAAAATCTCAACCGAAATCCCCCTATTATTTTCCCATTAATCCCTATTAAAACAATTAAATTTTCTTTTAATTCCTCTTTAATCTACTTAATTACCATTTAATCATTTATCTCTTTCTCTCCAGTTATCGCATACACACACACTCTCATATACATATCTCTCTCCCTCTCTTTCAATCCCTTACTCTCTCTTCCTCTCCCTCACTCATCACGAGCCACCTCTATGCCTTCCACCGTTGCCACCCCCTCTCCAACATCCATTGCCGACCCTCCATCATCCACCGAGCTTGCCATCGCCATCCACTCCTCTAAGCACCCAGAGCCCAAAGACTTCACCGAGCCTCCAACCTCGACCGCACCTCTTTCTACCCGAGCTTCCGTCAACTGCAACCAAGCCGACCCCAACCACCTCACGAACACCGCCGGCCTCTTCCATCTCTAAGCTCCGAGCTCCGAGCTCCACCTCGCCAACGACCACCGTCGACCCACCTTAAGCGACACCGACTCCTCCGAGCTCCCAAGCCGACCCATTCCTCCTCTTCCCTCACCACCTCGTCGTCCATCTCCCTGTACTACCACTCCCTCGCTCCCTCAAAAACTCACCGGCCAATCTCATCAACAACCTCTATCACCACCGACGAGCCTCACTCCATCATCCAAGCCTCCTTACCACTACCTCCTCCATTCACCGCCGGAGTTCCCCTGAGCTGCCCTCGTCTTCACCATTGATGACACCCCCCTTCCTCCTCGCTTCAACCCAACAACCCACCACCTTCGACTCATATAACTCGTCACATCCACCTCGTCAACAATAGCACCCCATCTCGAGCACCCTCCTACTTCCCTCGACCCCATCAGCTCCGGCCGCCATCTTCATCGTCGCCGGCCCCAAGACACCCATGCCCACCTTGAGTCGCTATCGTGTCCGGGACCACGGTCAAGATTCTTAGGCTGAATCTGAGACGTGTCGCTAAGCAGTAAACATGTAACATATACAGACGAATGATGTCGGCAGTATCATTTTGAGGCTGGCCTAACCCGTAAAGACTGATCAGTATAAGCATCGAACTATTGAGTTACATCAGGTTTCATTATTGATTTCCCCTTCTCCCAAGGCTATGTGTTCAAGTCAGGTATTAATGATATAAATCTAATGCCAATACAAGATCAAGCATGTATATGTTTTGTCTATGCAGACAACAAGTTACGTCCGTCGGGACAACAAGTCAGGATTGTCGGCATTAGCAAGAAGATCCAAGTAACAAGTCTGGCAGTATGTCGTGAACATACTATGTAATGTATATTAACCAAAATAGATACCAAATGTAAAACTGTAACTAGTATCGAAACACGGTACACACAACCGATGCCAGAATGCATATGTATCTATCTGTAATAACCATTATATGTCCATTACCATGTATGATGCAATCTAGATAACGTATTTAATTAGTATAGTAGTATGATAACGTTGTGACGTTCCGTCATACAACTAGATAAACTATTATCAGTACGGATACTGCAAAATGGTAAATCGGTAATTTCTGCTGAACAGTAAAACACATGCACTATCATTTATTAAATAAATATTGATATAGTAACATAGCGTGTTACAAGTTTTGAACTTGTCTGATCGGATCTCACGTCGAGATACGGATGTCAGGTTCCGACGTCGAAATAACGTTTGGACGCACGCAGGACTGGACCTGGCTAAGAAGCTGCGTGACGTGGTGACCGGGCCAGACGACGACGGTGGCTGGGTCATCTGGATCGTCGGCGACATGCGTAACTCCGGCGAGACGGCCGGAAATTAAGAATAGAAAGAAAAGAAAGAAAATAGAAGAAGAAGAAGAAGAAGAGAGGAAAGGAAGTTGTTATGGGGTTTCTGGGGAGATGAGGATGGTGAAGTAGTGGTCGGTGTTGGTGGTTGGGTCTACCGACGACGAAGGTTGTCGCCGGGGTGTGGGTTTCTTGGGTTGGCGTCGGGGCAAGTTGGGTCCAGGCAAGGTGGTCGGGAAAAGGAGGAAGGAGGAGGAGATGAGGGTGAGGTCGAGAGGGCGAAGACGAGGGTGGGAGGGCAAACGGCGGCGAGGGGTGGCGACGGGCATGGGTTAGGGTTTCTGGGTTCTGCTCGCGGGAGAAGGGGCGAAAGAAACGAGAGGGGAGAGAGAGGAGAGAGAGAGGATATCTTTATAATTAATTAATTAATATATTATATATAATATATAATATATAACAGTTTAGTATTATATATGTTAGTTAAAAAATAATATATATAATATATATATATATTATAGGATTTTACAGATAATACCAGATTGTTCCGAATATTACCCGTATCCATTCAAAAATTTAGTTTTTCGATATGGAGAATATATGTAAAGGTTTAAACTATAATGTGATATCCTGTCAATAAAAATGTATACCCCCATTTACGGATCTACGTAAATGTCACGACCCGAAATTTAGTTCGTGACCGGCACTTAAATCACGCCACGTCTAAAGGCGTAACGTAATTCAAGTAAACCGAAGCCCAGAAATCTAAACCTTTTTAAGAAAATAAAAGAGCTGAAGTTTTGAAATAAGGTATGATGAAATCAACGGTTTTATTAAATGCATAAGTAAAGGAACATGAAAAATGCAAGTGGGTTTTATTAGTTGAAAAACATGTTTCGTCTTTTAAGAAAATTTGGGCAGCACCTCCTTTGTATATTTTGATCCAAAACCACAAATACATGATAATATAAAAGGTATCCTCAAGCGGGAGCTAGCTCTTCGCCAATCGACGGATTCACAACCACGCAAGTCATAAAATAAGTATACGACGCCCAACGGCGAAGATCAGCGCAAAAAATAATGAAATATGCAAGACATCAACCCACCAAGTGAACAAATAACCCATCGCTTTAAGTCTCGCAACTACAAGTCTAGCTAAGTCTTACTACATATACAAATACTAGTTTCTGATTTGATGGAGTTAACTAGATACAACAGGAATAATAAATATAAGAGGGGTACGATCCAACATGTACCACCTACCAAAGCAAAACACCCGAATGCAGCTATGTGCCAGCGATGCCGCTACAGATCCATGAGGTCAATCTGCAAGAACTGTGGCACAACGGGGGTGAGTTGCCAACTCGTGAGTAGAAAACATCATCGGGTAGAAATCGAATAAACAACGATTCCAAGGTCAACTATATCATAAAGGTAATACTATGATATCTAGGGTGACCGTGTCTACAAATATGCCAACAATATAATCAATGCATGTATATATGTAGATATCATCCAACAATATAATCAATGCATGTATGCATGTGGATATCATCCAACAATATAATCAATGCCTGTATGCATGTGAATCTCGTCCGCTCAAAACATCATAAAAGCATATGCATGTAAATATATGAGGATAACAAAGAATGTGTGTCCATCAATGACACATCAAATCATGGAACCTGAGTGTCCAATACCGACACTCGAAACATCATGAAACCCGTGTCCAGCATCGACACGTAAATCCTCATATCTCAGGAGCTGCATCCTCAGATCGGCCCTCAGGCGCCTCATAACCTGGTCGGCCCTCATATCCATCTCGTGACTCCGGTCGGTATCCTCCGCCAGGTCCAAATACTATCATCGGTAGGTAGTACTTCCCTGTCAGGCTCACCGTCTAACAAATACGAGCCTTCTTGCCCCGGGGTACCTCACCGGGTCCACCATGTACCCGCGGACGGTGCCTACCGCTCCTCGAATCGAGTTTCACATGCCAATCTCAGAACCGAGAAAACACATGGTGGACGCTCTGAAATATCATATCAAGAGAAACCGGGTTTTTAAAACAATACATACTTTCCTTTGAAATAACCACGGTTCTCAAATCCAGAAATCTCATGAAAACAGCATATCTCAATGCGTATAATCGTAAAGCATGATGTATGCGACATATAACAGAATGTAAGCATATCCGTGTATCATGCAACATGGAACAGTGATGTGAGCATGGGCATATCATCGTAATGTGAGCATAGCAATATAATAGCATGATATAGCAATTCAACTGTGTGAGTGACATAGCAATTATCGATGATGAAGTGTATGAGCCAGCCAATCTGTGTAAATATAACATACGCATCATCGATAATGGTGTAAGTGTACTAGCTCAGGTATATGTAATGTAAAGGGAATGACATGAACGTAGCATAAAGTACATCGTCAGCTAAATGCTATAAGATATACGTATCTAACATAACCGAGTCGGTGAATCTATCAATCGGTATCCAGCCTCACAACATCACGTACGGTATAATCCATCGCACGGCATCCTCTAGTCAAGGGTATGGATCAATCATCATAAAACTCATCACGTACGGTAAATCGTCGTACGGCAGCATTAAACTATTAGGGATCCTATCAACCTATATGACACTGAGGGTACGGACCTAACGTCTCGTACGGAATATCACTCATGATTCACAACATTATATATATCTATATACCTATATCTCATGTCACATCCATAACAATCTCATATCAGGGGACCGACAAAGGTATCAATCCTCTCATATCGATTCACATCCGTATACTGACATATCAATCAAGTCATCACATTACATCTTATATTCCTTTCATCACATTAAGCCATCTTACATGAAGTCGTCTTATATATATTTATCTTATTTGACCGATCTCATAACACATCTATCTCAATCTCGTCATATTCATCGATCCCATGTCACATCCTTATACATCTCGTTTCATATCCTATACCAATCATATTCGCTCGTATTATCTTATCACATTAACTGCCACTAAAATCTTATACTTAATCTAGTGCAACTACACATCTATATATATCGTAATTTACATTCACTTTTTATATCCTTATATATCCATTCGAGACATCATTTCGACCATATTATGTCAAAGGGTCATATCCCTATAGTCTTCATCTCATATCTCGATACATATATTCAATCATTCATCTCATCTCTAACTATCTTTTTAACCCTATCCATAGTTTTCTAATCTAGGTTTTCTTAACCATATTCTATATATCGCTTTCCAACAAACACTTGCGAGGGTGCTATACGCCATCCACCCGACTTCCCCCATAGATATAGATTTACTCACCTTGATCCTTGCTTACCGAAGTCGATGACGCCATGCTCCGTCTTCTCGGAATCCATGTGAAGCTACCTACAATAATACATAGTCGCAATGCTATTAAAATCGAGTTCGGAAAACCAACACGGCACACGGTGCACTCATAGGTTAGAACCTATAGCCTACGCATGCAAAACAATCAAACAACCCTTGTTGTTGACGTACAAACGCCCAACAACCAAATACAATATCAAATACTAAACCAAGAAATCCAATATCGGAAAACATAACCCGACACTAAAGCAGCAACTCAAGAATTCACTCCCGGATTTTACTCAGGTTACATTGGGACAAAACTAGCAAATATAGGGTGTTGTATGAGGGGTATGTGAGCTACTGGAACAACCTAGACCCCAAATACCAAACTTTGGCCGGCCACACTGCCTAAAAATCCGGCCAGCTCGGTCTACAGTGCTCTGTTAGGGTTCGTTTTGTCAGGGTGGTCTCCTAATGTTCAGCCTAGGTCAATGGTACTGTTTGTTTTTCTCAGAATTACCACAGGTTGCTCCAGATTCCCTGTAGGCACACCAAACTTCACAAAACCGACATGGGATGATTCCTAAGTCCGTATTCTCTATTCTAGGCCAGTAAAAATACCACTCAAGTCTTGTAACAGCTCCTAAATATCACCAAATCCACACCATCACCCAACCCTTTCTTTTGAAATTTCTAAACATCACATACCCTAACCAAATCACATTCTAAACTAAACTAGAATACAAGAATACTCAAACTAAACTAAATGGGAGAAAATATACCTCACTTGGGCAACCCAAGAAAAACCCTAGCTTTCCAAAGTCTTCAAAATCCAACTTTGATTGGTCCAAAGTGTTGAGGATGGGGAGGGGATCATTTTTAATGAAAGGAGTTTAGGGTTTTCATGAAGATTTTGAGATGATTTCATGGGGTAGAGGTGGAGGGAGATGACTTGAAGAAGATGAAGGAAACAATGGGGGAAAATGAATGATGGCAGCCCCCCTCTCTCTCTCTCCTACCCTCACTCTCTCTTATTCTCATCCTCTCAAGTCCATGCTTCACTCTCTCTCTCTCTCCAATCATTCTCCTTTTAACCCTTTTCTCTTTTTCTCACAAAAATACACATAATACCCATAAAACAACACAAATGCAACAACATACAACAAAATGCAACATGACTTGGTGCGCTAGCCATGGGAAAATGTAGAAACACGGATTTGGCCTAATCGCGATTAGTAGTGCACTAATCAAATTTTTGTTTAAACTGCATATAATTAATTATAAAAATACCAAATCCAATAAATATATTTTTAAATGAATAAATCATTTTAATTTCTAATTATTTCACAAATATTGGTATATATTATACTATTTTACGAAAACCCCAATTTCGTAAATCGGGTAGTTTCGCGAAATATATTATTTTAATATTAAATTCCAAAAATAATATTTTATATTTTCTGAAATGTTACAGTAAATGTACGTAGCGATCAAAAACAAGTCTGTTTTAACAATTAGGGCATGAATATGATGTATGGATGCAACTATATGATATGGGGTATGATGACATACAAGGCTAGATATTAAAAATATATTATTTGGTTTTTATATTTTGTATTATTAAAAGATATGTGGAATATATTATATATGTTTATAATATCTAGATTTACACGGATATTCTGTACCAGCAAATATTTAATGTAATCTTAAACCATGATGGGTTTCAAACATGCAGGTTGGGTCGGATAATAACCACAGATGTTAATGGCACTATCCACAACCTAAAGCAACAACAATCAAGAATTTTGCCACAACATTTGAAATACCCTAAATAAAAATAGCATACATGCACTAGGGCGTTACATTATATTCAACTACAAAAGAATTTCGTCATCGAAATTCACGGAACAAGAAAAGAACAAGGAAACACGGATCTAAGGAAAGAGGTGTGGAAACTTCTGTCGGACTCGTCTTCACTTTCCCAAGTAGATTCTCCGTGCGAACGATTCCCCTATGAGACAAGTACTAGTAGGATAACTTTATTCTTAAGGACGTTTTCTCGTCGATCCACAATCGCCATTGGTCGCTCTTCATATGTTAAATCCTCCCTTACTGTTAGTTCCGAGTGATCTAGAACGTGCGTCTCATCTCGAACATACTTGCTGAGTTGAGATACATGAAACACGTCATGAACTCCCGCCAAGGATGGTGGTAAAGCCAATCGATAAGCTACCTCTTCAACACGCTTGATAATATCGAAAGGCCCCATGAATCGAGGATTATGCTTGCCTCGACTACCAAATCGGATCACTCCTCTGGTCGGTGATATCTTCAAGAATACAAGATCACCAACTGCAAACTCTAAAGGTATTCGTCCAGTATCAGCCCAACTTTTCTGCCGAACTTGTGCCACCTTCATATGATCTCAGATCACGTTAACTTTCTCCACCGTTTTCACAATAAGATCTGGTCCCAATAATCTTCTTTCTCCAATATCATACCAAAAGATAGGTGAGCGACACTTACGACCGTATAATGCTTCGAATGGAGCCATCTGTATAGTCGCCTGAAAACTATTATTATAAGAAAACTCCACCAAGTGCAAATGATCCTCCCATGAACCCTTGAAGTCTAACATGCATGATCTCAACATATCTTCAAGGGTTTGGATCGTTCTTTCAAACTGGCAATCTATCTGAGGATGATAGGCTGTGCTAAATATCAAGTGAGTTCCCAAACTTTCCTGTAGACTCCTCCAAAAGTGTGATAAAAATCGGGTATCACAATCGGAAACGATGCTCACAGTTACTCCATGCAATCTCACGATCTCCTGCATGTACCTCTCTGTTAAAGCTTCCATCGACTGACCAACTCAAAACGGTATAAAATGAGCTGCCTTGGTCAATCGATCGATAATCACCCAAACTGCGTTATTGCCCTTTGGATTCCGTGGTAATGCTGTCACGAAATCCATGCTTATATGTTCCCACTTCCATTGAGGAATCAAAAGTGGTTGCAACAAACCAGCTACCCTTTGATATTCAGCCTTGACTTGCTGACACACCAAGCACTTCGATACGTAGCGAGCAATCTCCCTTTTCATGCCTTCCCACCAGAAATGTTGTCGTAGATCTCTGTACATCTGCGTGCCTCCCGAATGTACGGAATACGCGGAACTATGAGCCTCCTTCATGACTTCTTCACGAACATCTTCTTTAAACACGCATAAACGGCTACCATATCGTAACGAACTATCTTCATGAATTAACAAGTCTATTCGAAGTCCCGCTTCTACTTGTTCTCGAAACTTCTGCAATCTTGGATCGTGTGATTGTGCTGCTTTAATGTGATCAAGGACGACTATACTTGCAACTGCATCAACTGTCCCAAAGAATTCGGTAGTACAATCTCCAACTCGAACTTCTGAAAATCAACTATAATGTCCTTCTGTGCAATCAACATCCGTATTGCTAACAACCGACTTAGAGCATCCGGCACGACATTAACTTTCCCCGGATGATATTTTAGATCAAGATCGTAGTCAGCCATCAGCTCTAACTATCTATCCTGCCTCATGTTGAGCTCTTTCTATGTGAACACATACTTTAGACTTTTATGATCGGTAAATACCCTTTTCGCCCAATAAGTAGTGTCTTCAAATCTTCAGGGCAAAAATCACTGCTGCTAGTTCCAAATCATGAGTTGGGTAGTTCTTCTCATGAGTCTTCAATTGTCTCGACGCATAAGCTATGACCATCCCATGCTGCATTAGAACACATCCCAAGCCTTTCCCAGATGCGTCGCTCTGAATAACCAACCCTTCGGAACCATCTGGCACTGTCAGAATAGGAGCGGTGGTCAATCTTTGCTTCAACGCTTCAAAAGCCGATGCACATTTCTCGGTCCATACAAACGGTACCCCATTTCGTGTTAGCTTGGTCAATGGTTCTGCTATTCGAGCGAAGTTCTCCACAGACCTTCTATAGTATCCGGCAAGCCCAAGAAAACTTCCGATCTCCCTACGTTCTTTGGAATTGGCTAATCATGAACAGCTGCAATCTTTTTGGGGTCAACGACAATACCATCCCCGGATACAACATGACCCAAGAACTTCACTTCTTCGAGCCAAAACTCGCACTTGCTCATCTTAGTTTATAACTTTTCTTGTCTCAACGTTTGCAGTGCGATCCTCAAGTGCTCTGCATGCTCTTCTTTGCTTCTCGAATAGACCAGAATATTATCAATAAATACCACTACGAACTGGTCCAGATACGGTGAAAAGATTCGGTTCATCAAGTCCGTAAATATTGCTAGTGCGTTAGTAACTCCAAACGGCATCACTAAATACTCATAATGCCCATATCTAGTTCGGAACGCTGTCTTACAAATATCTTCTAATTTCACCCGAACTTGATGATATCCGGATCGCAAGTCCAACTTCGAGAATACTCTCAAGCCACTGAGTTGATCGAATAATTCACCGATATATGGGATTGGGTACTTATTCTCAATAGTCACCCGATTTAATTCTCGATAATCAATGCACATCTTCTGCATGCCATCTTTCTTCTTGACTAGAAGAACTGGAGCTTCCTATGGTGAACCGCTGCTACGAATCCAATCTTTCTCTAGCATTTCGGTAACTTGTTTCTTTACCTCTTCTAGTTCTACCGGTGACATCGGATAGAAGCCTTCGAATTGGCGCTGCTATAGGAATAAGATCAATCGCGAACTCCATATCACGTTTAGACGGTAAACTCGAGATGTTCTTGAACACATCCGTGAAATCCCGAACGGCTATCAGCGCTTCGTCTGCAGCTTGTTTATGAACTTCTCCCTTCAGTAAACGGTTCCTTTCATGAATTTGTAAGTTTGTTCTAAGACTTGTAGGTTATCATCCCACCACTCTCCCGTTGCGCTATCCTGAGGCGGGTCGGTCAAAACTTCTTCAATCAAGCATCTGATCGGTCTTGAAGCGGTCGTTACCAGCTCTCGCTGGGGTTAATCTCAAACTACTGCAATCATCATATGTTCTCTTGTATTTCTCCTTATTCTTTGAATCGCAGACGGATTGGTTACTACGGGATAAGGGGAAAGATGAAAGATATATCGTGGTCGTTGATTTCAAGTTCGTGATAAGATATAAACTCGTAAGTAATGACGCCGAGAGGAAACAAGGCAATACAACGACCATAAATTAAGAAAATGAATCAAAATAGAACTCCATGTTACCTAAATAGAGTACCGCATTGTAACCATGCCACGGTATTAGTTACAACTACATAACTCCATTCAAGCCGCTCAAATTTTACTATCAGAATCGAGAAAATAATATGGGAGAAACAATAAGGAACCAAAAGGATTCCAACTGATATGCAATATCATTCCATATATTCAAGATAAAAGAGTTAAGAGAAAGATAAGATTCAAGAATTTGAATGACAAGACAATAATGTGGCAGGACATGTTCCTAATATTCTGGGTTTCCTGGTCAGTGTATTGGGTTCAATACCCAACTATAAAAGAACCAAACCCGAGTAACCCTAAATCCTAGGGTTATGATACCAAACAAATCTTGTCACGCCCCGCTTCCCAAGATACGTAAGCACGACACGTGGCAGAGCCAGCCATGCTACCTGTCTAGGAATCATCCCTCCACAGTTACATTACGGCTGTCAATCGGATATTAAGAACAGTAAAATATAAAATCTAGCTAACACATGTCCATCTGCCACAGTAAATAGAATCAAGAAAATGCATAAAGCGAAAACGAATCAAAATCTAATAAACAATAGTATCCGAATCATGTCCCAATATGGGCTCATATCAATAGAAATAAAACTACGGACGGACATAAAAGAAACCAATCATCTCTAACATAAATAGCTAGTTTCTCATTGCTCGGCTTGATTGCTAAACTACTCTTGATCTGCCTGCGATAAAAGTAGAGAAACTAGGTCATACAAAACCCAGACGACAGTGCGTCATAATATTAAAATAATAATAATAACCAGGATATGATGCAATGATTAAACATGAGTATAAATAATGAACACAAGTGTAAAACAGTGAGCTGCATGTATGTGATGTGTATCCTAAAGTCTGTGACTCTAGCTTATCTATTCTAGAAGTCTATGAAATCAATTTAATGGAATCGTCGATGTAACTCAATAGTATCCCGTGCGTGTCTGGGACCACAGTCAAGACTCTCGGGCTGAATCCGAGACGTGCCGCTAAGCAGTAAACATGTAACATGTATAGACGAATGATGTCGGTAGCATCATTCCAGGGCTGGCCGAACCCGTAAAGACTGATCAGTATAAGTATCGAACTGTTGAGTTACAAGTCGGGTTTCATTATTGATTTTCCCTTTCCCCCAAGGTTATGTGTTCAAGTCAGGTATTGATGATATAAATCTAATGCCTACACAGGATCAAGTAGGTACAGGTTTTGTCTATGCAGACAACAAGTTACGTCCGTCGGGTAGCAAGATGATCCAAGTTACAAGTCCAGCAATGTGTCGTGAACATGCCATGTAATGTATATTAACTAAAATAGATACCAAATGTAAAACCGTAGCCAGTATCGAAACACGGTACACACAACTGATTCCAGGATGCATATGTATCTATCTGTAATAACCATTATACGTCCATTACCATATATGATGCAATCTAGATAACGTATTGAATTAATATAGTAGTATGATAATGTTTTGACGTTCCGGTATGCAACTAGATAAACTATTGTTAGTACGGATACAGACGGATACTGAAAACGGTAAATCGGTAATTTATGCTGAATAGTAAAACACATGCACTATCATTTATTAAATGAATATTGATATAGTAACATAGCATGTTATAAGTTTCGAACTTGTCCGATCGGATCTCACGTCGAGATATGGATGTCATGTTCCGACGTCAAAATAAAGTTACGACGCACGCAGGACTGGACCTGACTGAGAAGCTGCATGACGTGGTGACGAAGCTAGACGATGATGGTGGCTGGGTCGTCTGGATCGTCGGCGGCGTGTGCAACTCCGGGAAGACGGACGGAAATCAAGAATAGAAAGAAAAGAAAGAAAGAAAAGAAAAGAAGAAGAAGAAGAGAGGTGAGGAAGTTGCTGTAAGGTTTCTGGGGAGATGAGGATAGTGAAGAAGTGGTCGGCGTTGGTGGAGGGTCTATCAGTGACGAGGGTTGCCGGTAGGGTATGGGTTTCTTGGGTTGGCGTCGGGGCAAGTTGGGTGCAGGCAAGATGGTCGGGAAAAGGAGGATGGAGGATGAGATGAGGGTAAGGTCGAGAGGGCGTGGACGAGGTGAGGAGGAAGGCGAGAGGGAGAACGGTGGCGAAGGGTAGCAACGAGCGTGGGTTAGGGTTTTTGGGTTCTGCTCACGGGAGAAGGGGAGAAAGAAACGAGGGGGAGAGAGAGAGGCGAGTGTAACGACTCTGTTTATAATTTACAAAATTTGTTTAAAATTAAAGTATTAAATGGAGTATTTGCAACCCTGAGTATGTTACAAGTATTTAAATTGTTTTAGAATAGCAAGAAACAACTTATAGCGCACTAATAAAGCCTTGCACTGCTGTGACGTAGCCCCTGTGTTCGAATCCCATCAGCCACATATTATTTTTGCTGATATTACTTTGAAAACTTTTTGGAAGCCTAAAAGTTTACACGTGCAACACATGTAAAAATGAAAAGTCTTAGAAATCAAACATGTGAAAATTGTTAATTAAACAGCCCCCGACACGTGGCACAAATCCCACACCCACCACCCTAGAATGGCCGGCAAGATGTGCTCTTGGGCCGGCACCGCCGGCCCCCCTCCCCCCGTCTGTAATGCTCCAAAAATGTTACCCTAATCTTTTGGCCTTCCCCCAACAACCCTAGTTCTATTTGATTTTCCTACACATTAACAGAGAATTAAAATAAGCTTTAATACCAAATTTTAATGCATTTTAATTCTCAATTTTAATACCCTAAACCCAATTCTATCCTATAAATACCACCCTACACCCTGGCCCTCTCCAGTCAAAAATTTATTATCAAAACTCTCAAAATTTTCCAAGTCCAAAAAGTTGTACAAGTGGAATTAGCCCAAGGTCAAGTTCCGGCGACGATTCGGGACAAATCCGGCGACACCGCGAATCCACGACGCCTACAAAACCTTCCTCTATCTCTTCTCTCTCAATTCAACCAGTAAGTCCCTTCTCCTCTCCTATTTTCCAATTCTAAAACGTTCCCTTTTCAATACTCATCGGAAGTGGAGTTATTCCGACTTCCGATTCTAATTTTGATTAAAAACATAACTTTTCTTAATAACTAAACACCCACATTGCTACATCTTGTTTAGTAATCATAAACAAACATTTAAAACAAGTTTCAACTCAAAATACCATGCGATGCAACTTTTATTTCAGTTTACAGTTAAATACCACAAACTTTCTATTCGACAACTTTCATCATATTGCTCATCTTACCTTTAGAAAACTCACGAGGTAATGACCTATCTTATCACAACACTCGCCATGACATTGCACGATGGCTTGAAAACAATATTTTTGTGGCTAATACGAATTTTACAGTTAAATACCATAAACTATCAGAACCGTATTTCTTTTAATTGTTTTAATCAAATTCCATACGATTATGTCCTTACAACCCATTTTGCGGAATCCGATTTGGTTGCTTCGGATTATCGTACATCCATTGGACTAGTAGGGTAAGATGCAGACCTTCTCACGGAGTATCCGATCTCGATGGAATTTTTATTACAATTTTTAAGAAAACGTGATTTCTATTAATAAATAAATTCTATTTTTAATAAATATATATATATACATGTAAATATTATCAAAATATCAATTTTAAATATATAATATATTCCATATTTTCTAAATCAAAAGAAAAGAACCACAAATTTCATGAATCTACCATCACAAATCAATACAAGTTAATTTACATGAAAATACCATATACTATTCAATTTATGTTTATATCCGCTAGAATATCCCATCTTATAAAAAAAATACATCTATGAAAAACCTAAAGACGATAAATGAATACTTGAGTTTTATTTTGAAAATATATAAAACTATTTTTTTCATAAAACCCCCTTAAGTTATATTAATTTACAATAAGGACCCTAATAAATATAAGTTTAAACAAGACCAATTCTCTTGAGCCTCAGGGAGCCGGAGAAAGTGGGTGCTTGCCTATTTAAGATAGACAATTAAAAACAAGGTTATCAATACGGTAATTGTCTTGGAAAATGACACAAATCCTGCCGTCCATGTGCAGCAGTTACCGATAACTCCAAAACTAATTCAGGAATTCAATTCTGTTTAAGAGTCTGACTCAATCGGAGTCTCGGTCTAATCTGAATTCAATCTGAAAATAATCCATCTTTGAATACATTTCATATATAACTCCAATGCAACAAGAATCCATTTATACCAGAATACAATCTATATCAACATGAACATGACTTGACCGAACCATAGATATACATTAACCTGTCTATATGACTATCCGTTTACATCCTTATCCGTTTACATGAATTACTGATATCATGATTTCGGCAAGTCTTATATCTATTAAACAAAACAATACAAAATACATTACGGGATTTTAAAGGGGTTGATCGGTACGGAATGTGTTAAAAGTGGCATGAGACGGTCACTTTAATACACTTAACCTGAACATCCATTGCCGTTGTCCCGTAGGTTTTGACGGGGCCTTGTAATCCATATACCATAGTCCACAGGGTAAGTTGGACTCCTCTCGTATACACTGGCATATTCTATACCATGCTACAAACAACTGCGCTAACAGAATAATCAAACATCATACCAGATATATTCTCTCTTATCTGTCTATTCTATTTCTAACTCTTTTTTGGAACTTACCGAGCGATTGAAGGCATTCCTTTTCTCTTCTTTCTTTGGAATGTTGTCAGGAGGATACGACTCTCTGAAGATAGAGCCCAGTTCAGAAGACTTGGAGCAGTTCGCAGAAGACCCTGAGCTCTAGAGACTTGTATATACTTTTATTTTCAGTTTGTGCCATTGTTTAGGCATTGCTTTCCAGTCTTGTATTTTCTTTTCATTTGTATTGAAAAGAATGTTTAATAAATAAAAAGTTGTTGTTCTTTTACATCTCATATCCTTTTGTGTACATTTACATTATATTGCTAATTTACGCTTAACGTGCTTATTTCTGAGTAAATACGTAGTGGGCCTTGCCACGTCTCCTTACCCGTATACCGGGAAGCAGGGCGTGACAGGTTTTATTGGCGGCCCACGCAGGTATATTCTGCATGGAAACCTAAGCAATATATCACAAGAATCAGCAACTAAAAACATTCTTTACATTTTATATTCCTTTGAATCTATCATAACCCTATTTTTATTTCAAGGTTATGGATTCTCCCAACAACACAAGTACAAACGACAACAACACACCACCACCTCTTCCACTTACACCGACCGTTGTAGCTTCGATCAATGAGCAGACGGTACTACTCGAGGCAATTAAGAGCCTCCTGGAAGGACTGCAGTAACAGACTGTCATTCTAATGAACCGCCCAGAAGCGGAAGCACCTTGAGTGAAGAAATTCCGGGCACTGCATCTGAAGTAGTTCTCTGGGAAAGAGAGCCCTCTAGAAGCTAATGAATGGGATCAGTCAATCGAAAATGATCTGGCAGTAGCACAAATGCCAGACATTGCTTGGGTAAGGGTTGCGAAGCTGCAACTTACGACTAACGCCAGAGTATGGTGGAAGGCGGAAGAAAGCCGTCTTACTCAGCCGATCGAATGGAAGACATTTCGTGACATGTTCGACGCGAAGTACTTTCTAGAGACTACCCGCTTTGATATGGAGCAAAAATTCGTCCACTTGCAATAAGGCTCTATGTGGAGTAAATCTGTGGATGAATATGATGCCGAGTTCACTATGTTGAGCAGGTAAGATATGTCTCAAATAATCGAATTTCTAATATCACATACTACACAGCTAACACAAGCTCGTAACAGGTTCGCAACACATCTCATTCCGACTGCTGAGATCAGGGCCAGGCGATTTCAGCAAGGGTTGGACCCGAAGATCCAAGCTGCCTTAGCTACAAGAGCTTTCCCAACTCACGACCTAGCTCTGAAAGCTGCCCGCCGATATGAGACAGTAGTGAAGAAGAAGGGCAGACCTCACTCTGCCGGGGTGAAGCGCCCTGCCACCCAGATGGCAGGAGGAGTCTCTTCCAGGCCACCTTTTGTACCCAGGAGACCGGGAGTACCTTTCAACCGGCCCAGTACAGACTTTTGTTTTTACTGCAAAAGAAATGGACACCTGGCGAAGGATTGTAGGCGTGTTAACCGCCTTTGCTTAGTCTCTGGATCATCCACACATGATATTGGGTCTTGTCTTCACATACTCAATCAGAATCAGGTACCTAGACCAGCAATCACTTATCCGCAGCAGCCAGCAATTCAGGCATCTACTGCACGTCTTGCTCTCCCAGCCCCACCTCCTCGTAGACCTACCGCACCTCCTCCCCGTCAATTCCATCAAGCACAAAGGAACCTACCTCAGAGGAATACTCCTTTAGCAAGGATGAATGTACCGAGGCGACAGGCTTTCATAATGACTGTGGAAGAAGCTGAAGCCACTGGCCAAGTCATCACTGGTAACTCTTTTCTTTCAAGCTTTCTTTCAATCCTTATACATATCCATATATCTTTTCTATACCTAAACTTATCCCACACAACTTAGGTACAATCTTAGTAGCCTCACTTCCCGTACTAGCACTCTTCGATACTGGAGCATCTCATTGCTTTATGTCGCAATGATTCGTCCGAACTCATGCGATTCCAGTCAAACCACTCGTATCCAGCTGGAATGTCAGTTCAGAGAACGGCGTTCTAAAGGCAACAATGGGATACAACCCGTGTCTAGTAGTTGTCTGCAGCAGAGAATTCTATGCTTACTTCAAGGTGCTGGACATACCGAACTTCGATATAGTTTTGGGTATGGATTGGCTAGAAACTTTCTACGCTACCATCGACTGTCGTCAAAGGAGGGTAGTGTTCGAGATTCCTGACCATCCTGTCTTTTATTTCAAAAGTGGAGACCGTATTCTGGAGCCTAGGACATACAAAGCAAAACCAAAGAAGGCAGTGATTGCAACTCTACAGGTGGAAGAAGACAAGCCAAAGGTAGTTCGAGAGTTCGATGATGTATTTCCTGAAGACATATCAGGTTTGCCTCCTGATCGAGCTCTTGAATTTGGAATTGATTTAGTACCTGGTGCATAACCGGTGATCAAAGCACCGTATCGATTAAGTCCTAAAGGTTTGAAGAAGATCCGTACTCAATTGGACGAACTTCTGAAGAAATGATGGATTCGTCCCAGCACTTCAAGTTAGGGATCTCCAGTTTTACCGGTGAAGAAGAAGGAAGGTTCATACCGAATGTGCGTTGATTATAGAACTCTGAATGAAGTGACTATAAAGAACAAGTATCCACTTCCGCGCTTTGACGATCTTTTTGATCAGTTAAGTGGATCATGCGTTTTCTCAAAGTTAGATCTTGTTCGGTTTATCATCAGGTGAAGGTCAAAAAATCTGATATTCTTAAAACGGCATTAAGAACTCGTTATGGACATTACGAATATCTCGTGATGCCATTTGGAGTGACCAGCGCACCATCCATATTCATGAACCTAATGAATCAAGTTTTCCGAGAGTACTTAAACAGGTTTGTGGTCATTTTCATCGACGACATCCTGGTGTATTCTAAGAGTCGGAAAGAGCATTCCGAGCATTTACGAATTGTCCTGGAGACTTTGCGACAGCATCAACTCTATGTCAAGTACAGCAAGTGCGAGTTTTGGCTGGATCAAGTCGATTTTCTAGGACATATTGTATCAGGCGATGGAATCTCTGTATATCCAGCTAAAATATCAGCAGTAAGCGAATGGCCGACACCGAAGACAGTGAAGGACATTCAAAGTTTCTTGGGTTTAGCAGGATACTACCGAAGATTTATTGAAGGATTTTCGAAGATTGCAACATCCCTGACCAAGCTCACACGTAAAGATGAAGAATTCATGTGGTCAGAAGCATGCGAACAAGTTTTCGTAGAACTTAAGTCAAGATTGATATCAGCACCTATTCTCGTAATACCGGACCAATCTGGAGGTTTCATAGTGCATTGCGATGCATCTGGTAAGGGATTAGGATGTGTTCTATATCAGCACAGTAAAGTTGTAGTTTATGCATCAAGACAGCTGAAGGTTCATGAGCGTAACTATCCGACGCATGTCTGGAGTTGGCAGCCGTTATCTTTGCACTCATGATTTGGCGCCATTATCTTCTTGGAGAATGGGTAGATATATACACAGACCACAAAAGTCTGAAGTATGTATTTACTAAGAAAGAATTGAATATGCGGCAAAGAAGATGGTTAGAACTTATGGCGGACTTCGACATTAACCTACAATATCATCCAGGGAAGGTGAATGTAGTACCTGATACACTTAGTCGCTAACCACTATCAATAAATCTCACCGCACAGTAGAAGCTACAGCAAGATTTATGTCAGATGGAGATAGAAGTGGTCATGCCAGGTAACACTTCAAGTTTGATGAACTTATAAGTTCAGTCTACAATTGTCAATCAAATCAAAACAGCCCAAGCAAGTGATGCTAAGCTGCAAAAGATCAGAGAACAAGTAGAAAGTGGACTTCGAACAGACTTCATCATTCACGAAGACGGATCTTTAAGATACGGAAGCAGATTGTGTGTACCACAAGGTCCTGTTCGGGAAGAATTGATGAAAGAAGCTCACAGCTCTCCTTACTCAGTACATCCTGGTGGTACAAAGATATATAAAGATCTGCGGCAACATTACTGGTGGCATGGAATGAAGCGTGATGTAGCAAGAAGCATCGCAAAATATTTGGTGTGTCAGCAAGTGAAAGCTGAATATCACAGGACTGCTGGTTTACTTCAACCGTTACCTATTCCAGAATGGAAGTGGCAACACATCACCATGGATTTCGTGACTGCACTTCCTCGCATCACGAAAGGTAACGATGCGGTATAGGTTATTGTGGATCGACTCACAAAGTCGGCACACTTTATCCCATTTCGAGTTGGCCAATCTACTGAGACACTAGCAAAGAAGCACATGGAGGTAAGTTTGAATCTAAGTAAGATTTAACTCTTCATAGTGTACTATTTCTGATACCATGAACTCATGCAGGAGATCGTGAGATTACATGGAGTACCAGTTTGCATTGTTTCCGATCGTGACACCAGATTCCGATCGCAATTTTAGCATAGTCTGCAAGCTAGTTTGGGAACAAGTCTGAACTTTAGCACAGCTTATCATCCACAAACAGATGGTCAGTCTGAGCGAACGATTCAGATTCTTGAAGATATGCTAAGAGCGGGTATGCTAGACTTTGGAGGATCGTGGAAAGATCACCTATATCTTGTGGAGTTTTCATACAACAACAGCTACCAAGCAAGTATTGGAATGACACCCTTTGCAGCGCTCTATGGAAGGAAGTGTCGTTCACCATTAAGTTGGGACAACATCGGAGATAGAGAAATCCTTGGACCTGAAGGCAACTGTGGATGTAGTTCGCACTATCAGGGAAAGAATGCGCATAGCCCAAGATTAACAGAAGCATTGGGCTGATGCAAAGCGCCGTCACTTGGAGTTCCAACCGGGAGATCATTTCTTTCTGAAGATTTCTCCAAACTGTGGAGTGATTCATTTTGGAAGAAAGGGTAAGTTAAGTCCGAGATACATTGGACCGTTCGACATACTCGAACGAGAAAGTGGCATATCGTTTGGCACTTCCACCCTCATTGGAAGGAGTGCACAATGTGTTCCACATATCCCAACTCAGAAGGTATGTGAGTGACCCCAGTCACATTCTTGATCACTCCGAGCTAACTGTACAGACGAATTTATCTTGTGAGCAATAACTCGTTGAAATCCTGGATAGAAAGGTGAAGTCACTTCGGAACAAGGAAGTAAACTTGGTTCAAGTGATATGGAGAAAAGACACACCAGGAGAATCAACGTGGGAAAGAGAAGACGGCATGCGTGCAAGATACCCTCACTTGTTTGTAAATTAGTCCTTAAATAATCGTAAATTTCGAGGACGAAATTTTTGTAAGGAGAGTAGAATGTAACGATTCTGTTTATAATATACAAAATTTGTTTAAAGTTAAAGTACTAAATGGAGAATTTGCAATACTGAGTATGCTATAAGTATTTAAATTATTTTAGAACAGCAAGAAACAACTTGTAGCTCACCAGTAAAGGCTTGCACTGCTGTGACGTAACCCCTATGTTCGAATCCCATCAGCCACATATTATTTTTGCTGATTTTACTTCTAAAACTTTTTGGAAGCCCAAAAGTTTACACGTGCAACACACGTAAAAATGAAAAGTCTCAGAAATCAAACATGTGGAAATTGTTAATTAAACAGACCCCGACACGTGGCACAAATCCCACACCCCACCACCCTAGAATGGCCGGCGAGATGTGCTCTGGGGCCGGCACCACCACCACCACCCGTCTGTAATGCTCCAAAAATTTTACCCTAATCTTTTGGCCTTCCCCCAACTACCCTAGTTCTGTTTGATTTTCCTGCACATTAACAGAGAATTAAAATAAGCTTTAAAACTAAATTTTAATGCATTTTAATTCTCAATTTTAATACCCTAAACCCTATTTCTATCCTATAAATACCACCCTACACCCTAGCCCTTTCCATTCATAAATTTATTATCAAAACTCTTAAAATTTTCTAAGTCCAAAAAGTTGTACAAGTGGAGTTAGCCCAATGTCAAGTTCCGGCGACGATTCGGGACAAATCCGGCGACTCCACGACGCCTACAAAACCATTCTCCATCTGTTCTCACTCAATTCAACCGGTAAGTCCCCTCTCACTCCTATTTTCCTATTCTAAAAAGATCCATTTTCAATACTCGTCGAAAGTGGGGTTATTCTGACTTCCGGTTCTAATTTTGATTAAAAACATAACTTTTTTTAATAACTAAACACCCACATTGCTACATCTTGTTTAGTAATCATAAACAAACATTTAAAACAAGTTTCAATTCAAAATACCATGCGATGCAACTTTTATTTCACTTTTACAGTTAAATACCATAAACTTTCTATTCGACATCTTTCATCATATTGCTCATGTTACTTTTAGAAAACTCATAAGGTAATAACCTATCTCATCACAACACTCACTATAATATAGCACGATGGCTTGAAAACAATATTTTTGTGGCTAAAACGAATTTTACAGTTAAATACCATAAACTATCAAAACCGTATTTATTTTAATTGTTTTAATCAAATTCCATACGATTATATCCTTCCAACCTATTTTGGGGAATCCGATTTGGTTGGTGCGGGTTATCGCACATCTATCGGACTAGTAGGACGAGATGCAGACCTCCTCATGGAGCATCCGATCTCGATGAAATTTTTATTACAATTTTTAAGAAAATGTGATTTCTATTAATAAATAAATTCTATTTTTAATATATATATATATATGTAAATATTATCAAAATATCTATTTTAAATATATAATATATTCCATGTTTTCTAAATCGAAAGAAAAGAACCACAAATTTCATGAATCTACCATCACAAATCAATACAAGTCAATTTACATGAAAATACCATATACTATTCAATTTAGATTTATATCCACTAGAATATCCCATCTTATAAAAAAAAATTACATCTATGAAAACCCTAAAGACAATAAATGAATACTTGAGATTTATTTTGAAAATATATCAAAACTATTTTTTTCATAAAACCCCCTCAAGTTATATTAATTTACAATAAGGACCCTACTAAATATAGGTTTAAGCGGGACCAATTCTCTTGAGCCTCAGGGAGTCGGAGAAGGTGGGTACTTGCCTATTTAAGGTAGACAAATAAAAATGGGGTTATCAATACGGTAATTTCTTGGAAAAAGACACAAATCCTGCTGTCCATATGCAGCAGTTACCGATAACTCCAAAACTAATTCAGGAATTCAATTCTGTTTAAGGGTCTGACTCAATCGGAGTCTCGGTCTAATCTGAATTCAATCTAAAAACAATCCATCTTTGAATACATTTCATATATAACTCCAATGCAACAAGAATCCATTTATACCAGAATACAATCTATATCAACATGAACATGACTTGATCGAACCATAGATATACATTGACATGTCTATATGACTATCCGTTTACATCCTTATCCGTTTACATGAATTACTGATATCATGGTTTTGACAAGTCTTACATCTATTAAACAATACAATACAAAATACATTACGGGGTTTTAAAGAGGTAGATTGGTACGGAATGTGTTAAAAGTGGCACGAGACGGTCACTTTAATACACCTAATCTGAACATCCATTGCCGTTGTCCCGTGGATTTTGACGGGACCTTGTGATGCATATACCATAGACCACGGGATAAGTTGGACTCCTCTCGTATACATTGGCATATTCTGTACCAAACTATAAACAACTGCGTTAACAAAACAATCAAACATCATACCAGATGTATTCTCTCTTATCTGTCTATTCTATTTCTAACTCTCTTTTGGGACTTATCGAGCGATTGACGACATTCATTTTCTCTTCTTTCTTTGTATTGTTGTCAGGAGGACACGACTCTCTGGAGATAGAGCCCAGCTCAGAAGACTTGGAGCAGGTCGCAGAAGACCCCGAGCTCTAGAGACTTGTATATACTTTTATTTCCAGTTCATACCATTATTTAGGCATTGCTTTCCAGTTTTGTATTTACTTTTCAGTTGTATTGTAAAGAATGTTTAATAAATAAAAAGTTGTTGTTCTTTTACATCTCATATCTTCTTGTGTACATTTACTTTATATTGCTTATTTACGCTTAACGTGTTTATTTCTAAGTAAATACATAGCAGGCATCGCCGCGTCTCCTTACCCGTATACCGGAAAGCGGGGCGTGACAGCGAGATTGAGAAAGAGAGAGGATATCTTTATAATTAATTAATTAATTAATATATTATATATAATATATAACAGTTTAGTACTATATATGTTAGTTAAAAAATTAATATAATATATATATTATAGGATTTTACGGATAATACCAGATTGCTCCGAATATTACCCGTATCCATTCAAAAATCTAGTTTTTCGATATGGAGAATATACGTAAAAGTTTAAACCATAGTGCGATATCCTGTCAATAAAAATGTATACCCCAATCACGGATCTACGTAAATATACGTAGCGAACAAAAACCAGTCTGTTTTAACAATTAGGGCATGAACATGATGTATGGATGCAACCATATGATATGAGGTTCGATGACATGCAAAGCTAGATATTAAAAATATATTATTTGTTTTTTATATTTTGTATTATTAAAAGATATGTGGAATATATTATATATGCATATAATATCTAGATTTGTACGGATATTTTGTACTAGCAAATATTTGATGTAATCTTGAATCATGATGGTTTTCAAACATGCGGACCGGATCGGATAATAACCACAGCTGTTAATTGCACTATCCGCAACCTAAAGCAACAACAATCAAGAATTTTGCTGCAAGATTTGAAATACCCCAATAAAAATTAGTATACATGCACTAGGGTGTTACATTTGTAATAAATAATTTTGAAGTAATTTTTATGAATAAATGTAAGGAAAATGGGCATAAAGCCAAATTTTTATACAGCTCATAGCTCATGCGCAAAAGAAATAAGCACATGAGGTATGGGATAGGCAAAATGCCACTTTGTAAAGCCTAAGGGGTTATATGTAAAATTGTAAACCCATATAAGGCAACATGATGATTAAATGAAGGACAGTAATTCATTCCCCTTAAAAACTAGAGTTTTGTGTCTCCTTCTCTTTCCTCAAGGTTCTAAACCATCTTCCCCTTTTTGAATTAAATCAAGAGTTTAATTCTTCTTTTTCCAAAAAGAAACAGTTTTTCACTAATAAAACCGATGAAGAGGAGCTCGGATCTTCCATCAAATCTCCAAAAAGGGAAATTTTTAAGTCTCACCCTCATTTTCTCCAAAATCCAGCCAACAGAGAGGAGGAGGAGGGAGACCCATATCCAAAAAACCCATTTCGGGAAGATCTAAGGATCAAAATAAGATCCAGGGCTAAAGGGGTCCCCTTTGATCATCTACAAAGATTTCTGTGAGTTCAACTCCACTTGTCAAGATCTTTTGGAGTTTAACTCTATAAATAAAACCCTTCTAGGAGTTTAACTCTATTCAAAATCTTTTGGAGTTTAACTCCATAAATAAAAATTCCTTTTTGAGAGTTTAACCCAATTCAAAATCTTTTGGAGTTTAACTCCATAAATAAAATATCCTTTTGGGGAGTTTAACTCCACTCAAAATCTTTTGGATTTTAACTCCATAGATAAAAATCCTTCTCGGGAGTTCAACTCCTCATTCTGGGACTAAGCTCTTTCTTTCTGCAGGCGCCCAGTGCTTACGTGCCGGGTGCATGAGGTGCTGACGCCCAGCACCTACCACCCAGCGCCCAGCGCTCACGTGCTAGGCACGTGAGGCGCTGACACCCAGTGCCCAGCGCCCACACGTTCTTAAGACGTTACTCACCGGTTTTTTCTTTTCTTCTTTTTTTTCATACACTCTATACTCAAAATACGTCCCCCGCTAGAAAAAATTTCTAACGGGGTGTTGCTCCGCACCCCGCAAGGGGGCTGCTAGTCCCCTTGAGCCCCAGCCCGCTATCCGGGTAGCGGGACCCCCGTAAACTCTGTGAGGCCTCTAATATACCCAAAACCCCTCAAGTCACACATACGCATACTGCATATTGAGTTCGCATGACTAGTTGACCCGTCAATGGGAGGTTCCTTCACTTTAAAGGTGAGGGGTAATTAACGACAACTTAGTCCACGGCTGCCGGAGATTCAGATCTACACAATCAATAAACCTCGGCCTACTCTAGGCAGGGGGAATCTGTAATGCGCCTAACAAGCGGCGCGTATTTCCCATCTCAATGGGGTGACGAAAAATACCCTACAATAATACACACACACACACTCATACACACACACATACATACATACATATATCTAAAGATATACATACATATACATATATATAGAGAGAGAGAATAATGGAGGAAAGATGCCATAGGAGGGGATTTCCTCTTATGGCGTCGGAAAAAAATCCTTCCTCGTTTTTTCCGCCGATCGGCACCCACCATCTTCATCGTCATCATCTAAGATGTGGGTACACCAAATTTCATGTGATTCTACAACCTTTTTACCGTTGATTTAGTAATGTAAAAAGTTCTATTTTCGATAAACCGTTAATTTTGAACCCACTAATCAACGGTGAAAAAGTTGTAGAATCACATGAAATTTGGTATACCCATATCTTAGATGATAACGATGAAGATGATGGGTGCCGATCGTCGGAAAAAATGAGGGAGGATATATTTTTTCGACGCCATAGGAGGAAATTCCCTCCTATGGCCTCTTTCCTCCATTAACCTCATATATATATATATATATATATATATATATATATATATATATATGTATGTATGTATGTATGTATGTATTGTATGTATGTATATGTATATATATGTATGTATGTATGTATATGTATCTCTATATATATGTATGTATATGTATCTATATATATATGTATGTATATATGTATATGTATGTATATATGTATATATATATGTATGTATATATATGTATATATATATATATCGTTGCAAAGTTAATATCGAATAAGAACCATCATCGTAAATTTTAGTGTTTGAGACCTGACTTGGGTCGATTATGCCATAGTGATATCGTATAGAAACTCATGAATTGATTTCGTGTTGATTATGTAAAAGAAATCGATATTTTGATCGATAACCGTTTGCATAGTCTAAACGTTCGATATATAACCCTATGCGATAACTTAAGTAAATATGGTGGAACCCATGATCATTAGACCTTGTTACTATTAATGAATACCCCGTAGAAATTGGACATCAAAACGACATCGTTTCACCCATAAAACGTTACTCTCAATAACCATTACGAAATCCGAATTTTCCTGGACAAGCTATACCATTAAATTCATAATAAATCATTTATATATTAGATTTTAGCGTTCTATGGCTCGTATTGAAACCAACGGATAAATCCACAGCACCACATAATTGATCTCTAAATTTTAATAAGTTATGACAGCGAAAACTGAGGTAATCCATGGCCCTAGACTGCAGTCCAGAGTAAGAATCTCTGCCTTTACCAGTTTTAGAACGCATATTTCTTACTGTTTAAGTACGCAAGTGTGCGGAACCATACATAGAAGCATATAGAATTGAATTATATTTATAACAGTACTATTCTCATTATATTCCAGTATCGTTTGATATTTATAACACCTTTTATACCGTCGATGTGTACTGCAGTTTCATGCAGAGACAGAATGTATAGCTTAACCTTAGACAGCACATATCACTGTGCATATAGAGGATATTATTGATCCGTCTAGCACGTTAGAAACATAACAGATAAATCTAAATATTATCTAACTGTAGAGTTGCCTAATTATGCTTGCAACAGGGAGTAAAACGTGTTACGAAACGGACTTCCAGTTCAGAAATTGGATTTTCAGCAGTAAACACTTAAAATGGAATGACCATAACTCGCAAATCTGAAGCTCGATTAACTCGAAACCAATTTTTCTGTACAGATAATTTAATATACCGTTTACTCCTTCTATATTGTTTTGCCAAATTATTGACGTGTGATTTTATGTGATTTTCCTAATCCAAATGACACCGTCTGCTCATACATTATTAGTAATGCATTTTACTACATCTTCATCATTTTCCGTGACTGTTATACTCTCTGTAACTAGCGATCATTTGCATCGATACCCTAGTGACTGATTTTAGATTACCGAAGTGTTAGTGATCATATTGCGGTAAGTACATTAGCGTAAAAGCGTGAACGAATAGTGATCATGACACATGCTTGTACAATCAGCGCGACCATTTAATTATTGCATTGTCGACGTCTGTGGGGCGTATGTAGGTATAACTATAACTGGAATGGGACGGTTATGGAAGCATTTATATTAGAGACATAAATAAGTCATTAGAGGCTGTCCATTTATCTAAAGTACCGGCCTAGTCCTGCTTGATGGAGACCAGTCTCCAATTCTCAAGTAGACTTGTCATGGCTAACCAGTATTTTGGTTTGTGGTTGGACCTTGATGTAGACCGTGGGTGTTGGGATAGTTTGAGCATGAGTTCGATCAAAGGAATCTAAGGGTCCCATTACATGAGCGTGTACTGAATACATGAGAGGGCCCCACTCAGAGTCCCATTACGTGAATGCATGTTAATTATTGTTATTGAATACAGGAGAGGACTCTGTGTTTCCAATGGTCGACTCTTATGCTCAAACTAACGATAGAATGGTGACATGGACATTGAGATCTAGACACTGATATAATCAGTGACATGGATTCACATCGATTTACTGATCTGATACTCATGTTATAGCATTTACCTGTGTATGCTACTTCATGCTCATATTTTTGACTTGTGCACGCTAACTCATGTTTATTATTGTTGCACGTATTATATATTGTTGGTGTGTCGTTCTGACGACCTGAGTATGCATGCTCAGAGTGAAAGAAGTGGACCCGTCTGATTTCGAGGAGATCGTGGATATCTAGACCAGTGAGTCAGCCCTATCGTTCCTTTCATTATCACTGGTTAGTTGTTGTATTTGCTGTGCCCAGTTCCATTCACTTGATAGTTTTAGTGACTGTTTCATCTCATTATCTGTGTTATATTACTGTTACCATGTACTGCTAGAAAACGAAGTGTGACTGCGGCATGATCATTCCTCGACCGTTGGAGCATGGCTACCCTTGTCGTCCTCGTATTCCTTATTTTGGGAAGCGGGGCGTGACAATGTCGCGGTACATAGTTACAATCACAGAACTCCGTTCAGGTCACCCAAATCTTAGTATTAGAATCGAAGAAATAGAAGGGGAGAAACAATAAGGAATCAGGAAAATTCCAAGCTGAGATACAAAGTCATTTCCAAAACGTCGAGATAAAAGAGTTTAAGAGAAGGATAAGATTTAAGAATTAGAATGACAAGACAATATTGTGGCAGGACATGTTCCTAAAATTCTGGGTCTTGGACACAATGTATTGGGTACCATACCCAATTACAAATTGAACCGAGCCCAACTAACCTAGAACCTGTGCTCTGATACTAACAAAACCTTGTCACGCCCTGCTAGCCAAAATACGAAAATTTCAAGACGTAACAAAACCAGCCATGCTACCTACGGTAAGGAAATATCCTCCCATAGTCATATTATGGCTGTCTATTAGTAATCAAGAACAATAATATAACTGTCCATCTCTAAACATGTCTAAATAGCCATAAACGACAACAGGAAATAGTAGCGAAAGCAGTAAAAATTCAAGAAATAATTAACCATCAGTAAGAGCTATATCAGTGAGATGGTCCTCACTGATCGGTGATCCTGTCGAAATACTCGCATGCTATGTCAAGTATCCGGGTTATGCAAAACTCGGACGTCAATGCATCATAAATATCATAATAATAAACTGAGCAATATACTATAAAGTGTTATGTGTAAAAATGAAGTATAATTATAAACAAACACCCACATGTGATATATCGGCAGGCTATAAGTATCTCACGTGTATCCTAAAGTTTGTGTTTCTAAGTTATCCATCCTAACGGTATTTGAAACCAATTAATGGAATTCTCGATGTAACTCAATAGTATCTCGTGCGTACCTGGGACTACGGCCATGACTCTCGGGGCTGAATCCGAGACGTGCCGCTAGGCAGTAAAAACAATATCATATATAGACGAATGATGTTAGCATCATCATTCCGGGGCCCGAAACCCATATCGACTGATCAGTCTCTGGAAAATAGTGAACTGTTGAATTACAAGTCGGATTTCATTATTGATTTCCCCTTTTCCTCCAGGTTTCGTATTTAAGTTAGGTATCACTAGAATGTCTACCTAATGCCAATACAAGAATAATCGTGAGAAGGTCTTGTCTATCAAGATAACAAGTCAGGTTAATCTGGATAACATGTCAATATTGTTGGTGTCGGTAAGTATTACAGACAGCAGGTATTAACATGATAACAAAAATAGTACAGTCTGACAGCTTACAAGTATGTCAAGGATAACATAATCATATCGTGTATAAGACCAAGATAATAGTATTAATAGGGATAGTATATTCAATCCGATTAATAACTATAAAAGTGGTGTTGATTAACCATGCATAAGAAAGTTTCGTTCAGAAATTCAGCGTCACCCTGATTTGTAAAATAGCTTAAAAATAACAAACATTCTCCAAAAGAGACGTGTTATATACTAAAACAAAACTAATTCAATAATGTTTTCATTTTTATAAGTTAAAATATCTCAGATTATTCCTACAAAAAGTTATGAACGCTCGAAATTGAAAGTTTACTGCTGGAGTTTCCCCGCACGGCATTTAAGAGGTAATTTCATTTACAGTTTATGTTATTTAAATAATTTATTTTGCACGTAAATATTTCACATAGTTATATTATTCTGAGTTAGTTTCGTAACGAACCAAACAACGCGTGCTAATGATTTTTTTAATAATTTATAATGAATTTTATAAGGTAAGGTTTACAGTAAATTCCATATTTGTTGTATCCGCTTGGCGGCAGCGTTTCATGTGTAAACTATAATATTTTCAAATTATATTTTGCATAACATTATAACATCTTTACTAAACAATTATTTGTTGATAAATTATATTGTTGACTATATAACGACAAATGATGGTGAAACAATTATGCATTATTCTAATATAACAATTGTTGTAAAGAAAACTGTAGTATAGTGAACTCAAATTAAACAACCACTGACTAAAAATATAATCAATATGCATACATCGAGACAAATTCAATGATCTCGACGACGATGGTTGTGACGTGGCGGCGAGACAGCAGTAATGGCGATCAAGTCGGGGTTGAGGTGGGCCGAGAGTCTCGGTTTGGGGGAGAAGGGAGTTGGAAAAGAGAAAAAGAGAGAGAAAGAATAGAGAGAGGGGGGTTTATTTTATTTTAATCTATATGAATTATATGTATTATATATATAGTATTGTTTATTTGGCTATATAGGTTTTAAGGTATATAGATAATATCAAATTACAACCAATCTCCACCAAAATCTTATCAAATATATGTAACACCCTGGTTCATTTATACCAGTTCCAGTTATCCTATTTGCTTATTTTGGTATTTTCTTGATTTATCGTGTTTTGGGTACGAATGGTATTTTACATTTTACATTGTATCCGACCCGACCCGCTTACTTAGAACCTGTCCTGGTTCATGTTTATGGGTTATCCTGACTTGTTACGTAGACTTGTGCACATTCATGTATACTGCATAGTGGCATTTTATCTGGTATTGCATCTTTTACCATATAACAATTTAGGTCCCGTAAAATATTTTAAAAATACATTGCATGGCTTGCATGGTACCCCTATCCCTGTGGTAGCATCCGCGCTTCTTGTTCTCGTCCCGTTCAGTGAAACGGACTTATTTGGATGGCTACACGCACGTACGTGCATCCGTTCTTGGGGGTATGCATTTTCATTACCCGAGTATTCATTTTTAATTTTGGTCGTCGCATATATTTTTCATATTTTAAAACTGAATTTTTAGACCCGACCTGGGCGTGTTTTGGAATATTTTTGTATCCCACCAAAATTCAAATTTATTTAATATAATATTTATTTTAAATTCTATAGTTAAAATTTCTTTAACTAATTATATTTTTCAAATTAAAATCTTAACCTCAAACAACCCCGCTCTCTTTTCTCTATCTCTCTCTTTCTCTTTCCTCGTGGCCCCCACCATTCACACTCAGTCTCTCTCTCTCCCTCTCACTCAGAATTTCTCTCCTCTCTTTTCCCTTTCTCTTTCTCTCTCACCCACGCAGACCTCTATCTCTCTCTTTTCTCTCTTTCTCTCTTCCCGCTACACTACAAATTTCTTTCTCCTCACTGTTCTCTCTCTCTCCTCTCGCACTCTCTTTCTCTCTCCTCTCGATCTCTCTCTTTCTCTCTCTCTCTCTCTCTCTCTCCTCACTTTCTTTTCTTCTTCTTAAAATTTTTCTCCTGCCTCTTCCCCATGAGAGCTCGAACCCACGCCCGCGCCCATCGCTCATGCTCGCCGTCGTCGTTACCACCGCCGACCCCTCACCTTATCACCCTCATCATCTTCATCCTCTCTCCTCTCCTTCGTGGACACCTTCCTCCTCCTTCTCTATCACACTCTCAAACCATATCAAGAACCCATAAAACCACTGCCATTGTCATATGCACTTCACCGGAATTCCGACCACCTATCGTCGTCGTCGCTCCCTTGCCACCTCCTCTGACCCGAGACAACCACAGAGCACCAACCACAGTAAGCCTTTTCTCTTCTTCTTCTTCCTTTTCTTTGTTTCTTTCTTTTCTTTTCTTTAGTTCTTGAATCTTACATTTTCATAGTTCGCCAGAGTCGGGCTTGACGCCGACAATCCAGACGACCCAGAGGACGTACCTTACCTGCGTGATCACCCTCTTGCGTTGCTTGGACCCGTACTGTGTGTCGTGCGTGCGTTGCGACGTTTTGCCGACGTCGGACGTGCTGCTTTCATATGATTCCGGATAGCATAAACCTTCTCAACTGTCTGCACAACCAAATCTGGTCCCAACAATCTTCGTTCACCGATATCGTCCCAACAAACAGGTGAACGACACTTGCGACCACAAAAAGCTTCGAATGGAGCCATCCAAAAGTCGCCTGGAAACTGTTGTTGTAAGAAAACTCCACTAAGTATAGATGATCCTTCCAAGAACCCTTGAAGTCCAACATGCATGCTCTCAACATATCTTCAAGAGTTTGGATCGTTCTCTCCGACTGACCATCAGTTTGAGGATGATAAGCTGTGCTAAACTTCAATCGAGTCCCCAAATTTTCCTGTAAACTCCTCCAGAAGTGTGATAAGAACCGAGTGTCACGATCGGACACGATACTCCCCGGTACACCATGCAATCTTACAATCTCTTGTATGCACCGTTCTGCCAAAACTTCTGTTGATTGACCAACCCAAAAAGGAATGAAATGAGCTGCCTTGGTCAAACGATCAACAATCACCCATACTGCATTGTTGCCTTTTGGACTCCGCGGTAATGCTGTCACGAAATCCATGGTTATATGTTCCCACTTCCACTGAGGAATCGGAAGTGGTTGCAATAAACCAGCAACCCTTTGATGTTCAGCCTTAACTTGCTGACAGACCAAGCACCTTGCCACAAAGCGAGCAGTCTCCCGTTCCACGCCTTTCCACCAGAATTGCTGTCGTAGATCTCGGTATATCTTCATACCTCCTGGATGTATGGAATATGCGGAACTGTGTGCCTCATTCACAACTTCTTCGCGAAAGTCTCCCTTTGGCACACACAAACGGCTACCATAACGCAACGAACCATCTTCATGGATCAACAAGCCCGTTCGAAGTCCAGCTTCAACTTGTTCTCGAAACTTCCACAATCTTGGGTCCTGCAATTGCACTGCTTCTATTCTCGACCAACGATGACTGTATTTGCGGTTGCAACAACTGTCTTGAAGAATGCGGTAGTACAACCTCCAAATCGAATCTCCGGATGTCTTCACTACGTTTCTTCTGTGTAGTCAACATCTGAATTGCTGGCAACCGACTAAGTGCATCCGGTACAACATTAACTTTTCCCGGATGGTACTTAAGATCGAAATCGTAGTCAGCCATCAGCATCCACCACCTTCGCTGCCTCATGTCAATCTCTTTTCTGTGTGAACACATACTTTGGGCTTTTGTGATCGGTGAATACTTCGACCCCTTTCGCCCAAAAGTAGTGTCTCGAAGTCTTCAAAGCGAAAATCACAGCTGCTAGCTTCCAATTCATAAGTTGGGTAATTCCTCTCATGGGTCTTCAGCCGTCTTGACGCGTAAGCTACAACCTTCTCATGCTGCATCAAACACATCCAAATCCTTTTCCCAAATACGTTGTTATGAAACACCAATTCTCCAGAATTGTCTGGCACGGTCAGAATAGGAGCGGTTATCGATCTCTGCTTCAACGTCTCAAAAGCTTATGCACAACTATCCGTCCACACAAAAGGTACCTCCTTGCGCGTAAGCTTGGTCAAAGGCTCCGCCAGATGAGCAAAGTTCTCCATAAATCTTCTGTAATACCCGGCGAGTCCAAGAAAACTTCTTATCTTCGCAACATTTTTCGGAATCGGCCAATCATGAACTGCTGCAATCTTTTCGGGATCGACGGCGATTCCATCGCCAGACACATCATGCCCCAAAAACTTTACTTCTTCCAGCCAAAACTCACACTTGCTCATCTTTGCATATAATTTCTCTTGTCTCAACATCTGCAGTGCGATCTTTAAGTGTGCCGCACGCTCTTCAATACTCTTCGAGTATACCAGAATATCGTCAATGAACACCACAATAAACTGGTCCAAGAATGGTGAAAAGATTCGGTTCATCAAGTCCATGAATAACGCCAGTGCATTCGTTACTCCGGAGGGCATTACTAAATACTCGAAATGTCCATACTGAGTTCGGAACGCAGTCTTGCAAGATATCTTCTGATTAAACTCGGACCTGATGATATCCGAACCGCAAATCCAGCTTCAAGAATACCCTCGCGCCACTAAGCTGCTCAAACACTTCGCCAATGCGAGGGATCAGGTACTTGTTCATAATAATCACTCGGTTTTAATTCTCGATAATCAACTCACGCCTTCCATGTGTCATCTTTCTTCTTTACTAGAAGAACTGGAGCTTCCCCAGTTAAGTTGCTGCGGCGAAACCAACCCTTCTCAAGTAATTCAGCACCCTGCTTCCTGACTTCTTCCAACTCCACTGGTGCTATCGTGTAATACGCCCTTTGAGATTGGCGCTGCACCAGGAACAAGTTCAATTGGTAACTCCACGTCTCGCCTCGGCGGTAAACCTGATATGTCTTCAAACGCGTCCATGAAACTCTCAAATATAACCGGCGCTTCTTCCTTAACAACTTCCATCGACGAAAGAACCTGGTTTGTCAGCCTAGCCCTAAACTCGACTGGCCCGACAGAACCGCTTCCTCCAGCAAAACAACCTCCGAATGTCCGGGAATCTGGAGAATCACTTTCCTTTCCTTACAATCAATATGAGCGTGAAAAGTACCGCGAAATCCCATTCCCAAGACAACAACAAATAAGGAAATGCACCAGGATTGAATAATCCTAACGCCGGGAAAAACAAGAACGAGTAAGATACCAAGATGACTTCATCCGAAGTTAAGATACTGAAGAGGGTTAACCACGGTAAACATGATTCAAGCTGATGATGAAACAATAACTGGTAAGCAATGAAACCGAGAGGGACAAGATAGTACAACGATCATGGAACAAGGAAGTGAATCAAGACCAGGACTCCAAATTACTTAGATAGAGTACCGCATTGTAACCATGCTGCAGTTCATGGGCACAATTACATAACTCCACCCAAGTCGTCCAGATCCTAGTATCAGAATCAAGAAACAGGGAGAAACAATAGAGAACCAAAAAGATTTCAGGTCGAAATGCAAAGTAAAGGATCGAGAGAAGGATATGATTCAACAATCACGATAATCAAGGTGGCAGGACATGTTCCTAATCACGAGTATTCTGATTCATGTATTGGGTCCAATACCCAACTACAAAAGAATCAAACCCGATTAACCTATATCCCATGGCTCTGATACCAAAAGAACCATGTCACGCCCCGCTTCCCAGAGTACGCTAAGATGGGCACGTGACATAGCCAACCATGCTACCTGTGGATAAGAAAAATCCTTCCACAGTCACATTACAGCTGTAGAGATATCAAGAACAGGAAAGTAAACTAAACTATCTAGTACATGTCCATGAGCCAGAAAGAAAGAGTCAGGAAGTAATGATATGCGGAAGTAAAATATGCAATAAAAGAAACACCTGGAAGTGAAACTACATACCGACAGGAACTTCACCGCTCGGTCAAACAGCGGCAATACTCCTGAACAGTCTGCAACAAGGTAGAAGGATCTGGGCCATGCAAAACCCAGACGTCAGCGCGCCACAACATCAAGCAATAAAATATAAATAGGGTAACAGGCAATGCAAATATAATCATGAATGAAAAGCAGGTGTAACAGTAATATAAATCAGGGCAGTGAAGGGTATTGTGCAGTGAGTAAACTAAACTATTCTATTGGGTTTTCTACTCTCAAGTCTTTGAAATCAATTTGATGAATCATCGATGTAACTCAATAGTATCCCGTGCGTGCCCGGGACCACGGTCAAGAATCTCGGGCTGAATCCGAGACGTGCCGCTAGGCAGTAAAAGATAGCAGGAACAGATGAGTGATGTCAGCATCATCACTCCGGGGCTGGCCTAACCCGTAAGACTGATCAGAACAGGTATCAAACTGTTGAGTTACAAGTCAGGTTTCACCATTGATTTCCCCATACCCCCAAGTTATATGTGTCAAGTCAGGTATTCAGTAATCAAGAACTAATGCCAACACAGGATCAGGTAAGAGCAGGTTTGTCTGGATAGACAGCAGGAACGGTCCGTGAGAACTACATGTCAGGTTTGTTGGCATTAGACACAATATCAGGTAACGGGTCAAGCCGTGGTACATCAGGTCAGGTCAAGTAGTGTACGGTACCATGTCAGGTCAAGTAATATGTGTGTAACAAGTCATGTCAGGGTGTAAAAGATATCATGTGGGTGCTCATAATCAACTAACATAATCATGGTTATAAATAAACGAGCATAGGTATCACAACACAATAAATGGGCACATGTAGTAGGTTAAGCAATATGCGCAGATCAAACTACTTAGCTGTACGATTATCAGTTTATGTTTCAGAGATGGTTTCAACATTATGTGAATGCAGTACGACCATTATGGCCGTTTAATCATGTTAATTCCAGGGATGTAATGAATCTATAAATAGGTTCAATGGATGAAATCACAGTTAAAACAGGTTTAAATGCACACGAGTGTCCGATGGAGTAAACTACAGAAAAATACCATAGGCTATGTCAATAGTTAAAATGTGATTTAAACATATGATTGTAGTTATCTGGTTTAATGAAGTAAATGCGAACGGTAGGTTTCAGTTCTGGAAACTAAAATGATATAACGCGACATCGAACGCGAAAAAGGAAAATCATGGTACTAAAGTTAAACTACGGATTTAGAGTGCCATCAATGTATATGTAATATATTAATTAGCATGTAGCAAGTTTTACTTGCCTGGACGGATCAAGAACGGGTATACGGAACGTTTCACGTCGGCGGAAAACTTCGCGACGCGTGCACGGTACACGGAACAGATCCACACCACGCACAGCGTGATCACATGGGTCAGGAACGCTTGTTGGGTCGTCAGGATCGTTGTCGGCACGACCGGATTCCGGCAATCAATGAACAGTGAACACCAAATACTAAAAGGTAAAGAAATATTATAGAAAGAAAGAAAATAGAGAATGGAAAGGAGGAAGGAGAATGAGGCAAGAAGAATTGCTCACTGGGCATACAGAGGAATGATGGCGTCGACGGCGATGGTCGGAGGAACTCCGGTGATGAGATTGGGCTGTTAGGGGTTCGGTTAGGGTTACGCCAAGTGTTTTGTTGGTGACGAGGGTGAAGGGAGGTTGAAGAAAGATGGTGATGAGGGGATCTCGGTGGTTGCTTTGTTTTGGGTTCAACGACGAAGATGAGGGGTGAACGAGGTGGTGGTGATCGCGGTTAGGGTCTTGACTGTTGATGGAAATTAGGCTCGAGAAAGGTGACGATGGTTTCTTAAGGTTCTCAAAGATGACGATGGTGGTGTTGGGCTGGTGCTAGGAAGAAGGAGATGGCAATGGTGTTGGTGTTAGGGGCGTCGGCAAAGCAGTCGGGGTCGGGGTTGTGAGTACTCGGTTGAGAAGAGCAGAGATGAAGTCGCTGTCGAGTTGGGATGCTCGACGACGAAGAGGAGGGGCGGCGGCAGGTAGAGGAGAGATGAGCTATTCGGACGACTGGCAGAGGGCTAGAGGCGACGGCGAGGAAGGGCTAGGGTTATCTCGTGGGCGCTGGGTTTTAGAACGAAGAAGAAGAAGAGAATGGAAGAGGGAGGTGACGGTAGCAGAGGCGGTGACGGGAGCGGCTACAGAAATCGCGAGAGGAGAGAGAGAGGACCGCGGGAGGAGAGAGATAGGGAGAGAGCGAAAGGAGTGAGAGAGAGAAGAGGAGAAAGAAATTTGTGCTGTAGTGGGGAGAGAGAAAGAGAAAGGGGAGAGAGAGCGTCGTAACCGAGAGAGAGAAAGAGAAAGGGAATAGAGAGAGAGAGACGGTGGGGCCCGGTAAACAAAGAGGAGCTCTGATTGGCTGATGGCCTAAGAAATGGGTTGGCAAAATTTTTAAAAAGATTTAAAGAATTGTTCTATTGGTTGAGAGAAAGAGAGAGAATGGAGGGAGAGAATGGGACCAGTAAAAGAATGGGAGATTTTAATTGGTTCGGGAGTTAGAGAATTCGTTTTAAAAGGATTTATAAAGATTTAAATATCATAAGAATGATTTTATTGGCTGGAGAGAAGAGTAAAAGATTTCCATAAAAATAAAATATTTTCCCACCATAAATCTTAGCTGGTGAAAATAGGTTAGGTGAATTCAGAATAATCAAATTATTAGAAGTTAAAATTAAAATAATTCGAACAATTGAATCTTGGCGGGATGTAAAAATAATTCAGAAAAACGCCCGGGTCGGGTCCAAACATTTGAAGTTGAACTAAGAAATTTATTGGCAGGTTCCAAAAATTAAAATGAAGGGTTTTATAATTAAAAAGCATACCCCCAAGAACGAACGCACGTACATGCGCGTAGCCGTCCAAACATGTCCGTTTCACTGAACGGGATGAGATCACGATGCAAGGACGCTACCACAGGGTTAGGGGTGTCAAGCATGCCATGTCAAATATTTTTAATTTATTTTAAACGACTTAAATTGTTATATGCAAGAATATGAATTGTCGGGGTAAATTATAATTAGCAACAGTCAAGCAAGATAAATGGAATAAATACCACACACCACACATACGGTAACCGAAATTTGTAGAACTGGACTCGGTTGTTACAGTCACGTGCCTATCTCAGCGCACTCTGGAAAGCGGGGCGTGACAATATATATTTTGGAAAACAATTCACATACGTAAACTTTTAAACCATAATGTAAGAATATAATTTAAATAAATTAAGCCCCCTAACATAAGATTAAAAAGGATTTGAAATATATATCTAGATTTAACAAATATTTGGTATTAGATATCATGAAATTTAAACGTAATAGATAGAAGCAAAAAAATAAGATATGGAAAGATTAACCATGTGATGGCAGTTAGCAAAATATAATTTATTCTCAACCTGTGACTGCTAAAAGATATATGATGATCTAGCTGTATGATACACATACACACACATACACTATATTATATTCACATAGATTCAGTTTACTGATAAATATCAGATATAATATAGCACCATATTGGATTTCACACATGCGGGTTGGGTCGAATAACCACTACTACTATTCGAATCACTCGCAACCCAAAATAATAAAATAGAAAAAATATAAAGTAAGTGTTAAAATACCAATTAATATCGTATAACCGTACTAGGGTGTTACAAATCCCCAAATCGAAGAAGAAGAAGAAGAGATATCAGGGTTTAAGCACAAACCCTCATATTGTTCCCAATCCCACTCAATGCAACCACTCGGCAATCTCTTGCTCACCGATTTATTGTCCAACATTCAAAACCCTGGCCTCGTATCGCTCCAAGTTCTCGCCGACGATCTCATCCTCGATCTTCTCGTATTCCTCAACCTCAAAAACCCTAACGACTCTTTCGACCGCCAGCAAATCCAGTTACGTTTTCGCCATCCACGACCCTTTAGGGAGAAATCTCGTGCTGGAACATCTCAAAGGCGAGTTCTTTTTTACTAGACGTTCGTTTCTTATATCAATCACCGTCTTGTTCCTTGTTCTAAGCTCAAAATTAGGAGTTTTTACTTGGATTATTTTTGATGTGATTCAAGAATACCCAACCGTTGATCTTATGCAATTTTGATTTAAAAGTGTAAAGCATCACAATTGTTTTCTTGATGCGTTAAAATATTTATAGATAATGAAGGAAATTATGGATTTCCCATGACAATTTAAAATAAAAAATAAAAAAATGAATATCTTTGTCCCAAACTATCCAAACACTCATTCAAGTTGAAAAGCCCCTATATTTTCACCCAAAAGGAATGTAAGTGCATTCCGGGATATTCTAATCCCAACTTAAATTCTACAAATTTTAATCCTAACTACCCAAACATGGCCTAAAAATGTAATGGATTCCATCTCTCTCAAATTAGTTTCTGATTTGAGTTTGAGTTACAAAAACAAATAAGATGGCTACAAACTGGTTGTGTGCATATAAGTAGACACTACCAAGCTCATCTCACCATTTTCCATAACTTTAAGGATCATAGCTTCTGAAGTTGCAATATCCGACCTAAATCCTGAACATATAACACAAAAACATATCAAACATACATATACAAACATGCGTATATATGCACACACATACACACGCAAACTTACATATATATGCCCACACACACATACATGTGTATGCCCTTCTTCATCCATACATTCTAATGCTTTCAATGAACTCTCTATGTAAGTTTGAAAAACGGACAACCCCTCCGTTGTAAATTTTAAATAAAATTCATGTATGATATCAGTAAAATAAACGCATCCCCATACGGGAGCTAACTCAACGTCCACACGGTGGAGACAAAATCCACGTAAAATATACGACACCGAAAGGTGAAAAACAGGCGGAAAGCAATAAAGACGACATATAAATAAAATCAAGCCGACTTCACACGAGTTTGACTACAACAACAGTACATCACAATACGACATAAAATCACATATAACAATTCATTACACTAAATTCTAAAGAAGTCGCTGCACCGCGTATGGTGTCCTCTTCTTAATTTTTCGCTACCGGATACCGAGGATGTGACGGTCCGGCTTCATCGGCGGCAGGTGGCTGAGACGACACTGGCCGTGATGATCCATATTTGTATTCTTCGGGATGTTGAGATGGTGGTGGCTGAGATAATTCCGCTTGTGTCTGTCCATATCTTCTACATGCATATGTGATCGGTGGTAGAGGCACGGGGGTGGACATGCGAATCTGTGGCTCGCGAACATCCTCTTGATGAAAGACTTGATATTCATAAAGCAGCTCGTTGAGTCCCTAGAGCCACGAAGCCCCTCATCAGCGATATCCTCCAACTCGTACATGGTTTGGACCTATATTGATAGTAAATATGTCACGCCCCGCTTCCCAGAGTACGCAAGATTTGGGCACGTGACATAGCCAACCATGCTACCTGTGGGTAGGAAGTATCCATCCACAGTCACATTACGGTTGTAAAGATATCAAGAACAGTAAAATAAACTAAACTAATACATGTCCAAATCCATAATAACAAGAATCAATAAACAATAAGTGCGGAAGCTAATAATCCAATACAATGAATAAACAGTATGTCCCATAATGCGGGCTCACATCTGGAAATGAAATGACATAAATAAACTAAACTCTCAAGAACTCACAGTTCAGCCTGCTGGCTGAAGTACTCCTGCTCGGTCGGCGTCAAGGGCACGGAATCTGGGCCATGCAAAACCCAGACGTCAGCGCGTCATGATATCAAGTATATAGCATAAACATGATAATAAACAATGCAATCATGAACATGAATAAAGCAGCAATAAGAAGTAATAAACAGGGTAATGTGCAGTAGTGACTAAACTGTTCTACCAGGTTTTCTACTCTATAGTCTTTGAAACCAATTGACGAATCGTCGATGTAACTCAATAGTATCCCGTGCGTGCCCGGGACCACGGTCATGATTCTCGGGGCTGAATCCGAGACGTGCCGCTAAGCAGTAAAAGGTAGTAGGATGGATGAGTGATGTCAGCATCAACACTCCGGAGCTGGCCAAGCCCGTAAGACTGATCAGAACAATGTATCGAACTGTTGAGTTACAAGTCGGTTTCACCTTTGGTTTCCCCATACCCCCAAACTAAGTATGTCAGTCAGGTATTCAGTAGTCAAGGACTAATGCCAACACAAGTCAAGTAAAGGTAGGTCTGTCTGGATCGACAGCAGGAATGGTTAGGTTTGTCGGCATTAGGCATGAGATCAGGTAACAGGTCAGGTTACTTTCAACAGATAGAGTCGATATGTACAGGGTGTTGTGTCCGGTGTATCAGTACATGTGTCAGGTGTGTCAAGATCGGTCAATATGTAATGCAATCAGGTATATGATGATAACAGGTATAGTAACAATAATGAACAGTAGCAGGGAACAGCAAACAACAATTATTATTCTATATGAACACAGTGATGTTTGTATTATCTTATTAATCCGGTTCACGCACCATTGAGGTGCAAAAGCCACAAGACGAACAATATCGATAATATACGTAATGGAGTTACATGAATCTGAACCAAGCACAGTAATTGTCTCATGAGTGATTTTAACAAATGAAGTGGGGATGATCTACTTGGTTTGATTAGTTAAGTATGAATTAATAACAGACCGGTTAATACGAGCAATGATTTCATTGATTTAAAGTTACGGATAATCGTGGCTAGCAATTCTAAGTTATAAAAGGTATCGATGTTATATTAGTTGTGTAGTTATAACATGATGATTAAGTTGTAGCATGTTAAGCAAGTATTCGGATACTTGCCTCGGCGGTTCCGCAAACCGAAACACGGATGCGATGTCGGCAGAAACTGCGATACGGAAGCACGGGCCACGGATCGAGTCCCAACAGAGGTCAACGGAATCACACGGACCAGGGGACTTCGCTGGAGCGTCGGGTCCAAATAACGGCACGGTCGGAATCCGGCAAAAGTCAAAAGCAACGAAGTTAGCAAACCCGATACACGCAACAAAGACCAGTGAGGGATTAAACATGAATGGAAAGCTAAAGGGATGCTTACAGGGAAGAACCAGGGGCAACTACGACGGGCCCGACGGCGATGGGCGCGCCGGCGGTGAACAGGAGATGCGACGAGGGCTGGAATCCCTCTGGTTCGCTGGAAAAAGATGTTGTCGTGCGTAGGGGAGGTCCTGACCTGATCTGGATCGTAGGGGAACGAAGAGGTGGTCGGCGGTGTCTCCGGCAACGCCGACGATGGTCTACGGCAGCTTTCCCGACGACCGGAGAGTGCTAGGGTTAGGCTCGGTGAGATTTTCTGGTGAGGTTTGTGCGGGTTCTCGTGAAGATGACGAGGTCTTCGACGAGGGGTGTGAGAGGGAGTCGTGGGAGGCGTCGACGGTCGGAGGCGACGTCGACGGCGAGGTCGCGAGGGGATGGAGGCGTCGGGGAGATGCGTTGCAGGCGCGGGAAGGAGCGGGCGAACCGGAGGAAGAGGGTAGGTGGGTGCGGTGGAGGTCGTGGTGGTGAGGGCGGCGACGGCGAGGCCTCGAGGAGGCCGGCGGTGGGATCACGAGGCTAGGGTTAGGGTTTGCGTGGGGTTCTCGTGGTCGCGTGGGTTAAAGGGAGAAGGCGGCTGATGCATGGATTAATAATATAGAGGAGAGAGAGAGAGAGATTTGAGAGAAAGTGAGAGATTTGAAGGAAGAGAGAGAGATTGAGGGAGGAGAGAGATTGAGATAGGGAATGGGATAGGTGGGGCCCACGTTCAAAATCAGCCCTCGTGATTGGCTGATCACGAGGTGGGGAAAAATATTAGAATGAGGATTTGGGGAATTAACAGTTTGGAAAATATATTCGTAGATATATTTTAGTTATATAAATTAAATTGAAACGGGCCCTTTTTGGCGCGAAATGAAACATTTCCAAATCGCGCCCGGGTTGCGCCCAAATGTTCCAAATCCAAATTATATGATTTTAAGCGGGTTCCAAATTTTGAAAAGAGGTGTTTAATGATTAAAATGCATGCCCACAAGTCGGACACTTGTACGCGCGCGTAGTCGCCCAAACTTGCCCGTTTAGCCAAACGGAACGGAATCTCGACACGCGGACGCTACCACGCGACTAGTGGCGACAAGTAGGCTAACATGGACATCTTAAATTTCATTTTCGGAGTTAAAATTTGTTATGTGCTAAAATGACTTAACCGGGTAAAATTTAGCAATAAACACCAGAAAATCAGGAAAATTGGAATGAGCAATAAATAACCCTCAACTAGTAATATACATAGCATTATTGGGCTCGGGTGTTACAAAATAAGACAATGTATTTCATAAAAATAAGATTATAGGTTTCTAAGATTTGATATAAGCTTACCAAATCTCTCTCTATCGGTGCTCGAGACGTATATGAGATCGGCAAAGGTGAAGCCGTGAGGATGAATTAACAATCTAAACAAAATTTCTTAACATTAGAAATTTACTACCTAACAACAAAATTAGGGTTTCTTAATAGCAAATTTGAACAAATTAAATCGTTGAATGAATTTTAAAGGGAAAATAGGGTTTTGCTTACCTCTAAATTTTGATGGTCACGGTGGTGGTGACAGTGGCGATGGTAGTGGTGATGGTGATGACGATGGCAACGGCGATGATGATGCTGGTTGTGGCAATGGTGCTGGTGAATTTCCACCTGATCCAGAGAGAGAGGGAGTGTGAGATCTACGGGGGGTGAGAGGGGGAGAGAGAGAGAGAGAGACTTTACCTGAGAGAAGAGAGAGATCGAGCAAGAGAGGTAGTTCGATACAGAGAAAGAGAGAGAGACGAGAGAGAGATCGAGAGATATAAAAAGAAACAGACAGCCACAGGCTGTTATTTCTTGGGGCGCAGTTGTGAACTGCGCCCATTAAAAATGTATGGGGTACAGTTTCAAACTACGCCCTATACATTGTAGCTAGGGCAGCCGCACAAATGCATGGGGAGACAGAGAAAGAGAGAGAGATCGAGAGATATAAAAAGAAACAGACAGTCACAGGCTGCTACTTTTTGGGGCGCAGTTATGAACTGCGCCCATTCAAAAATGTATGCAGGACAGTTCCAAACCGCGCCCATTCAAAAATGTATGGAGGACAGTTCCAAACCGCGCCCTATATATTGCAGTTGGGGCAGCCGCACAAATGCATAAGGCACACTTACATTTCTGCTGGGAGCCCTATACAAATGTATGAGGCACACTTTGGAAGTACACCATATATATTTGTATGGAGCACGCTTCCAAAATGTATTCCTATAAATATTTCTTGTAAAAAAAACCGCCACAGCGCGCGATGCCCCATTGGCAAAAAATAACCTACATTTTGTAATATAAGTGTTTTTTAATAATATTTTATTAAATAGGCTTATTCTTAAAAAAAATTGTCCTCAGGACCAGTGTTGCGTACCTGCTGCATGCCGGACATCGTATCACCGCGCGCTGCTGTCCTCCCTCTCCTCGAAACTCGGAGGCGACTCAGATCCCTCCACCTCTCCTCCCCTTTTTATACCCCCTCTCCTCCTCCTCCTTCCCTCCACCTCTCTTAGCTTCCCCCCTCGCCTCCATCGCAGCTCCTCTGGCCAAGGTAATTCTCTCTCTATCATTCACCATTTCTAGGGTTTCATCTTTTTAAAAAGGATCTTGTTTTGTTTTGCTCGTTTGAATCGTAGCCTCGATGTTGAGATTGATGAGTTGATAAGTGGTGCGTTTACCGCTTGAATTGTCGAATTATTAAGAACGGGTAACGTTTGTGATCTGATGTTGAAATTGACGAGTTGCAGAGATTTAATTTTCCTTTCCATTTCTGTTTATCAAATCAAATTCTTGTTGCGAGTCAGATCTATGATAACCAGGGTGGTTTGGGGATATTTGTAGGTGTATTCTGTTATCATGTTTTCGTTTTGTCCGAGTTCTTTCGAGGGGATTTGACATTATCGGCTTAGTTTATTTTGTGCCTTACGGCAGAAGTTCCATTTGCATATTAAGCAGAAGCAGGATGCTGCTTACAAATATAAACCAAGTACTGTTCAAAACATCTGGGATTGTGTTAATTTATAAATTGCGATCTGGAAAAGGGTTAATTGCGTATAACAACCGTTGCGTGCGTCATATAAAGCATCTATCAACCGTAAACCGGTTTATTAGCACATAACACTCCTCATGTTAGTCTCCAATTGACTTCGAACTTAGAAGAAAAATTTGACTTGTATCATTGACTGACTCATCGATGTTCCGTGTTAATAGATCGGTTGAGAGCTGAGAAGCAGTCGATTTATGATGTAGAAGTGAAAAGTTGCACGTATTGTTGGCTAAGCTTTGGGGTGTTATGTGCTATTAATCGAATTAAGAGTTTGAAAGTGCTATAGGTGGTATACATGAGGTTGTTATATGCAACAGACCATTTGTTAAAATTAAATTACTTCCAAATACACCTTACATTATCCGAGTGTGTGCTTCCTCTTGTGCTCAGATTATCATGTATTCAATATTTCCATTTTCTGAGATATTGTAAATATCATATAGGATTGCTTTTTCCAACCATTTATCGATTATCTCAATTCTTTTATCCTTTTTTTTTGTAGGATATCAAATTATGGATCACAATGAAAAGGAAAATTCTCATATGAAACTCTACACGAGGATGAGGTTATGGGAGTTTACTGACAAGTACATAGTTGAGCCTGTTGATGGCACTGTTGATGGCACTGCTAACTCATATTTGTCTATCAGTCTTTCAGATGGATCAGTGGACTTAATTGGTTTGCTCTTCAAATTTTATCCTGTCATTTGCTAGACCCCTCATGTTGGGTTTAAATAGTGCATAATTGCTTGAAATGCTCTTCCAATTTATTTGTTATTACAATTGAGATTTTTCTTTTAGTGTCACTCAAAATTTACATATCGTATCACACATAGTTGCATGAAGCGAGGGCGAGGCGGGGGAGGGGAATCGCCAAAACCTAAAAGAATCTTATGTTAAGAGCGTCGGGGGAGCACTATATATATATAAAATGCCATAAAATTATAAAATTTCACCATGAATTGATTAATTACGAGCCCTACAATAATTTATTTAGTTATAAGTCCAATATTTCATTAAAAGACAAGAAGCTGCAGCAGAGACAATAACCCAGCCGAAAAGATTCGAAATTGAATCGAGATTCTGTTGTATGAGAGTCGTGATTCTGTTTCGAATCTTAGTAAGAACCACGGATCTGAGGTTCCGAAGCGGGATTCGTTACATACCCCCAAGGTTCCTGCAACTAAGGTATCACCCTATGCATGTTATTACTCTTTACTCCCCAAACATTTAAGTTATCATGTTTAGACCTAACCAGCTCCATGAGCATTTTTGGAATATCAATTAAGGTATATCAGAAGGGATTATTTCTCTCAAATTTAGTTGTTTTCCTCACTTTCACAAAAGAAAGAAGGGGTTTATTTTGAGATAGGAGATGGTAATTGAGAGAAGAATTTTAGATTTAAGGCTATTGGAAGTAGAAGATGAAATATAGAAGAATGATTTCAGGGTTTTAGGATCTTTTGAGGTAGAAGATGGAAATGGGAGAGGGTTTGTTTTTTTCTTTGGGGTTTTGGAGGTAGAAAATGAGCAATTGGAAAGGGACCAATGGATTTTAGGGTTATAAGAGGTAGGAGATGGAAAATGTGGGAGAGATTATCAAAACTTAAGGATTTTTGGAGGAATGCATAGTGAAATATTAGAGGAATTTCTGGGGTTTAAGGTTATTAAAGGTTCAAGATGAGAATGAAATAGAGATTTCTGGGTTGTATGGTTATTTGAGATAGAATATGAGAACTGCGAGAAGGACTGTTGGAGTTTTAGGGTTTTTGGGGGTATGTGATGAGAAATATGAGAGGGATTGTGAGGTATAGGATTTACTGATAGAAAATTATAAAAGAGGGCTGATGGGCTCTTAGGGTTCTTGGAGGTATAAGAGAGAATTTGAAGAATGATTGATGGGTTCTAGGGAATCGTAGATAGAACATGAGAAAAGGGTGATATATTTTTGGAGGTAGAAGTTGAGGTTACACCGGATCTTTAAAATGCAAGCAAACAATCTGCTAATAGCATTTTTGAAAAACCAGTGTGGTTACCCCCTCCCCCCAGCTTTTCCCATGTAGACAATAGATGTATATCGCAGTTAGATAACCTAGATTTTTGATACTAATGTCTTGCTGATTGTATTCCTGGACAACAATGAGGAAAGCACTGCGAAAGCAAAAATCAATAACAACAACAGAGCCATTCCAGAATTATGTGGTCGGCTTTCAAATTTTATTTTTCTATTTTTAACATTCATTTCTCTGAAGGCACACTTTCTGTATTAAATTTGCAATTTTTCTGTCCTTTATATGATCTATTCATATAAGTTTGTCTGTTGACTCTATATTTAGTCCTTGCCATTCCTTATGTTTTTACATTTCCTTCCATTACACTCTCATTGATCTCTGTTGAACACATTCTGAAACCAACATTCTAGTGTCCCTAGAATTTAGTGCCTGCCTTATGAAATTTGCAGTAATATGCATCAACTTACAGTAGTAATTGCTTGCAACTAAATCGATGCTTCGTAAGTGGACTTTGATTGAGCTGACCCTAAAAAATGGAAAAGCTTATATGTGGAAATAGGACATGTCTTTGTAATTTGAATTCTACATCTTTACCTTGTTGGATATTCAGTCAGAAATCTTCTGGGTATATAGTTATCTGTGTAACCGTACCATAGTCCAAATGACATGCCACAATATGCCCTATTCACATAATCACACGGCGTCATATCGCCTGCTTTCAATATCAAATGATTTTAACATAGATCAAACTGTTGAATTGTGGACAAAGAATGTTCAACATGCCATTGCCCTAATATCAGCCGTGCATTTTCAGCATATTGAATAGGATGCATAATTATCATAAGATGATATTATCAAAATTTATTGATGTTCTCCTATCTGGAGTTGGGTACTTTACATTATTACATAGCAGCATTACTAATTATGTTATTTACTTCTAAAAAGAGCTTCCCTTTTCATTTTAAGATGCTAATACCATTAGCCTTGTTTCTACTTTCTAATTGTTTGCTACCTTTATTTTTATTGTGAGTGAGATGCATCTGGCTGCTCCTAACTTTAGGATTTAGTCTTTGAACTTTTCCTTTTAAAGTTGAAAATAGGGTATTCTGAATTCATTGATATTCAAGAAAGTTATTGCCTGTCAATTCTGCGCAGTCGAATTAAGAGTTGCTGGTTTTTGGAATGAGAATACGCCAAGAGTTTCAGTCTTGGGTTTTATTGATTTATTTAGTTTGCTATATTTTTCTTATGGCAGAAGAGCTTCCGCAATGTGACTCTATGCAGTCTCCAAAGGTTCAAACCATCTTCGGCGTTATTGGAATGCTAAGGCTCTTAGTAGGCAAGTGTTTTTCCCACTCGATATCTATTCTGATCTGTCCTTTTGATGTATAATGTAAAGTTTCCCACTCGATATCTATTCTGATCTGTCCTTTTGATGTATAATCTAAGGTTGCACCATTTATCCTAGCAACGTTAGTTGATTCTATAAATTGATGGATCAAGCTTCGCGTTAGACAAATGGTCAAGCTTAGGATAAAACTAAAAAAATGAAAGGGGAATTAATATTTACACTCATTGATGGAACCCCTGTGTAAGGCGCCATATCCACCAATAATCCAAAAGGGAAAGAAAATAACTATTTTCTGTGATAACCAAGTGACTAAAATTTCCCCCCTGAATCATCTTCCTCGCCTTTGAAGTAAACAACATATGCGTCCCTCTCATTTCAACGACAGAATGATTAAAAGGTTCATCTGTATGTTCATATTTGTCCTTTTTATATCAGTATCAGGGTTGCTGTCTAGATGTGAGCATGTGCGCGTGTCTGTGACTTGTCGCTGTGCTTGTGCGTGTGTCTAGGAATTGCTGGTGGTCTGGTCTATGTTGTGTCATGTCTGAATCCTGAGTCCACACCCATCCTTCTTATCATTATAGAACATATGCTGTTCTGGAGATTGGATATGCCTCCATCAGGACCACTCTCAAGTATTTCAATCTAAACCTAAAGTCTATCAAATTGAGAAGTGACAGTTCCCATAATTGCGTATAAATTCTTCACTTGATGAGGCATCTAAAAGTTCTTAGACTAGCCATCTATATATCAAGAAAGAAGATGTGAGTCATGTGACTGCTGCTATCAAAATGATTTGGTCACATGTATGTATTAAGAGTGAAAGAGGAATCAGAGGAGAAAAAGAAAAAGCAGGCTTTGCTGCCTAAAATGTATCCTGATATTAAACTTCTTCTATTTTTCTGATATCCTCACCTTTCTAAAATCTTTGTACCATATAATATAAAGGTTCTGAACTTAAACGCATGCTTCTCCCATTGAGGAAATATTATATGCCATGCCCAATAGGCTCCCTTGTATTGTGTACTCTAACAAATTCTTTCTCAATGGTCCATCCTGCTTAATTTGTGATACTTGACAAACGAAGGGTGATCATTTATCCAATGATTTGTGATGGTTGGCCAGAAATTTAATGCCTTGTGCAGATCTCCTGTGAAATTACTTGTTGAATGGCTCATAACTGTATGGTGCTATCTAATTAGTTAAAGGCTAATTAAGATTAACCTTGCTGTCCAAATATTCAGTTATCAAGCTACCGTGTGCCGATATCTTATGTCATTACTGCAACATTCTAATCCAGATCTTGATATAGGATGCATCTCAAGCCAGCTCCGTTCATCTAGTCAATGGATTTCAGTTCATGAGCCCACAATTATGGTTTAGATTGAAAAATCTTGGTTCAGATATGTCCTTGTTGGTGTTTGCTTCAAATGATGTGCGGGTTTTCAATTTTACTCATAATCATAACATATTAGAAAGTGTTCCAATAAATGATACACGGCATTTAAGTTCCAAAATATTAAGAGCTAAGTAATGAACTTAATATTGTTTATTTTCTTTTTTGGTTCTAAGTTGTATTTCAACATGTGGAATTTGTTACTGCCTATTGGAGATATGTTGGTGTATATTGAAAGGTGTTAATTAGAATTCAAAGTAAGCATCTATTTTTTTTACTAGTCTAGATTATCCACTAACATGCAAACTAAGGTGAAACCAGTTCTTTTTGTTACTGCTATCGTCGATTGAAAGTAAGTTATTTTTCACTAATATACCATTAGCTTCGACCAATTTTAGATAAGCACCTTAGCATTTTCTTGAACCTTTTCAACCTCCATTTAACGGGAAAAGGCTTGATTGGTGATGGCTGATCTAAGGAAGTTAAATATCCTTTTCTTCTATTTTCTTAGTTTTCTTTCTTTCTTTTTGTTGCACATTATTCACCATTGCTATTGAAGGTTGCACTGCATTTGTCACATGAGAACTTTATGCACAAGCTCCCATTTGATTACTTTTTTGTGCATATTACAGGGTCATATCTAATAGTTATTACAGACCGTGAATCTGTTGGGGTTTATTTGGGCCATGCCATATTCAAGGTCTCGGCCTTACAAATCCTGCCATGCAATCACACTTTGAATAACTCATCTGCTGAACAGGTTAAGAAGTGTATCTAGCTATAGTTTATCTCTCTTCTTGTCCATAATTTTGGCTGAACTTGGTCCAATATATCAAACCTTAACAGAGAAAGTTGGAAGCCGAATTTTCTGTCCTCCTAAATGCTGCAGAAAGAATTCCTGGTCTGTACTTCTCCTATGATGTCAACTTAACACTCTGGTCAGTACTCATTCTTGAATATAGTTAATTTTGCATTACTTCTACCACATTATGTGGCATGGAAGAAACTATTACCCAGGTGGCTCAATGCAGAAAGTGCACCCTAACATATAGTTTAAAAGAACCGACACACTTAAGAAAAGTTTAATCTTCACAAGTGCCTAATGCTGGTAGTGGATGATGCTATAATAAGATTATGCAGGACAAAAGGAGCTTATTCAGCAAGATGCGAAGGCAGTCGGTGCAACTTAAATGCATCAAGGCTGATGCAATGTTTGATAAGTGAACATCTAACAGAATAAGCAAACTACCAATATGATAAGAAAAAATATGCACTGGGTATAGACCAATGACTCCAATGAATGAAATAGGATAAATCTTGAGCCTATGACACAGACTTGGAGTGACATTGTGCACCATGTACAATTAGTAGTTTTTCTTTTAATTTTATTTCATTTTACTATAGTTCCCTCCAGTCCCACCTCAAAATTTTCTATAGGATGTTTATGACAAATGCTGGAGTTAGCTATAGACTGTATTCTGTGTGAGCAAGTTTACATGGGAAGGAACATGAAACCTGCTTATAGGACTCTCGAATGCCTTTTCATTTTTAAATGACTCTACTTTATGAAACTTTCTTCAGGCTACAACAACAAAAAAGAAAAGCCTTTATCATGTTGTCCCTCTTCCTCTCTAAATCTTTCAGGATGTAAGAAAATTAGTAGTTAAGCAATTGGTTAGCTGACAGCAATGTTTGTCATGACTTCTGCAATCTTTTGACTCTTCAATCCTTGTTAATGAATAATTCTATTATACTATTTTATAATGTGTTTCCCGATGTACATTTTCTAATATCTGTTACTTCCAGTGCTCAGAGAATGCATGATTTGGGTGATGAGTCAAAGCTACTTCCTCTTTGGCAGCAGGTTCCATTCGTAACTATTTCTTTAAATGTATTATGAAAAGTTCATTCAATGCGACTTGCTAAATCACCCCTTTGAACATTTTCTTATTTGCAGGCTGACCCTAGGTATCTTTGGAATAACTATTTGTTGGAGCCATTCTTAGAGAGCAAAGTGTGACACTTTCCAAAGCCTCAGATTATTTTATCATTTAGCTTCAGCCTTCTGCAACAATACTGATACAGACATATTAATGGTGCAGGTGGATCCATACTTGCTTCCTGTCATCCAAGGAAATATCCTTTCTGCCCTTAGATGCGACATGATGGATAAAATCTGTATGGTTGTTTATCTTCTATGTTATATACCTTAACATCATGACACGTTATCAGAATTTTCAAGCAGCAATTGGAACAAATGTTGTTGATGTTACGCTTATTGCACGTCGATGCACACGGAGGACAGGTTAGTAAGTCACAATATTGTTTATAGTTCTATGAGAAGTTTATGCATCTTAATATCGCTTATATTTAAATTTCAAAATCCATATCATTTTTACAATGTAGATTGATGTATTTTATTGCAATTAAATTGATATGGAAATGAAGTTTCTTGTTTTAAAAGGTACTCGGATGTGGAGAAGAGGAGCTGACTCAGATGGCTATGTTGCAAACTTCGTTGAATCTGAGCAATTACTGAAATCAGATGGATACACTGCATCTTTCGTACAAGTAAGTTTTTTTCCTATGATGTCAAGAAAACATGTCAATGGGGACTCTACGCGTGTAATTAGCTACACGCTATACCAATTTAATCTGGCGGATTTCCAATGTTATTGCTCTTCAACACTCCACCGAGTCCTTGACAAATGTATAACATGTATCATGTTAAGCTTGTTTCGCAAATGTCACTTTTAGAATTGCAAGCCTTACTAAACTATCTAAATTTGACTAGGAAACGGGATAGCATTTTGTCTTTTGGGATTTTTATGGTTACCAGTGGGTAGCCAGTGCACTGCTATATTGTCTGTTTTGATCTCTTTTCTTTTCAGTTTTTCTATTGTTTCAGGAATTTTTATATGGTTACTAGGAGATAATAGATATACTGATACATATGTACACACACAAAGGGAGTATGGTGATATCAACTGTTCCTCATGTGCTGGCCAAAAACTCGATTCTACCATTTGCTTGGAATCTTTAGATTATTGGTTTGCCCCTGTTGATCACCATGACCTAAATCTTATTTACACCAAAGATGATGTGGTTTTTCGTATATTTTTAGTGGAACGGTATATTGATAGTAAAATCTATAATCTGCTTTTAGGTAGCTAATTATTAATAATTTTGCAAATTACATGATTTTCTTTATACACAACCTGTAGGACTTGTAGATCTTGGTAAATCTTGTGTATCATTGATTTGCTGTCTCCTTAGATAATAGCCTAAGGAACCTCCGGTGTAAAATATAATAAAAAAATGCTCTGAAGTTGAAAATGCATTAAACGTAAATAAAAGTAAGGAGAATTTAAGCAGATCATTATTTGCATGATCGAAGTTAAAAGAACATGCAGATTTGGGAGTGTTCATAATTTTGTTGTTTTCTTGTAACTTTTCTTTTTTGTTCTGTTGATCTGGTATTCTGATAGTTTTACTTAACTAAATATTGACTTTTTGTCTCTCTTTTATTAGTTCTATTGTGAAAACTCTTAGTTACTGAATATCACCGGATGTGATTTCTTCCTTCTTGTTCCTCCTAATAATATCCACCTATCTATTTTCCTTTCTTGTAGGTTCGAGGGTCTATGCCATTTTTATGGCAGCAGATTGTTGATCTGACATATAAGCCTAGCTTTGAGATTGTGAGACCTGAGGATGCGGTGAGCACATTTACAGATTCATGCTGTTGATTTTCCTATATAATTTATTCGGGATAAGTTCATCATGACATGTGAAATGTTTATATAAAATTTACGCTAATGTTTTCATAAAGAGGGCCCACCTAATCGTATGCTGTTTCTGAATTTGCAGCCTAGAGTAGTTGAGCGGCACTTTATGGATCTAGGGAAAAGATATGGGTCTGTCGTTGCAGTTGACCTTGTCAATAAGGTATCCTGTCCATAACCAGGGCCATCTACTGGTTGTTGCTTATAATGTCTACTCCATCTGCTAGCAACTTTCATTGTATCTCAAATTTATGCACACAAAATCTCTCACACATTTTAGCATGTAGATGAAAAAGGAGCGCAACTGAAATATTATTAAAAGCTTCCAATTGAAGTGACTCAGATTTCTTCTTGTATAACAAGTTGATGGGGCTTCACAATTTGTAACTTTTTATATGCAAGTGTTACTAACATTTGTAAGCAAAGCTTGTTGCTCTCCAATGAGATACATGAAACACTTAGGTTTGGTCATCTGATAGCACGGCCTTACCAGTCGAATGTGTTCATACTGTTAGTGGATGTTTTCAGTTTCTTTAGTTTACTTACATATGTGGAGGCAACGACAAATTAGTCTGACAATTTAGTCTATGATCACCTAATATGGGATAGAGGTGTAATTTTCTAGCATTTCGCTACTGTTCATCCCAGTAAATGAAGCTGGTAAGAATAAATGGCAAAAGATTTTTAGTTGAGGTAGTAGCTCTAAAATTACAGTGGGATGTTAGGAATTAACAAAGGTTGCTGGTTGGCATGTATGAGAATGATAGCTGCTAAATGATTAGGACAGAAATAGGAGAAAAAAGGGGTTTGGAGAGTCTTTGGAGGTGAAAATAAACTTAGGTTCAGGGAAAGAGGATTGAGGAATTAGGAATGTTCGGATTGGGTCATGTTCAAACTCATACTAATTCTAGACACAACAATGTGCAAAACTATCTCAACCAACCGCAGCGTATCCTGGTAGATTGTCTATCTGAAGATGACTCAATCCAATCAGCGCTCGTGAAGCCAGTCACACAGAAATGCACAAAGCTGAGTGCAAATAGCGGCTTCCACGCTCTTCTTCAATTATTTTGAAATTCAAACTGCAACATCCTGCTAGGATAAGACATAAAATGACTGACCATGCTCAACGAATAAACAATTTCCGCTTGATCAACTGTCAAGAAATTAAGTTTACCCTCCATTCTTCTAAATCTATGTGGATCTCTTAATACTTAATAGATGTCCTTGCCTTGGTAGTAGCTCCATGTGCAAGTCTATAGGAGTATTCACAGATTTGCATCCCAGTATTCTTGTCTCTGTCAACAATTCATGATAGTCTTCTGCTGAAAGAGGTAAATATCCTTCTTTGATTATTCATCTCCATGCCCATAAAGTATTATAAAGCTTCCTAGGTTTTTAGTATGAAACTTCTTATGAAGACATACATTCACACCGATATACCTCTCTTCTTATCTTTCTTATAACATTATCATCAATATCTATAACTAGCAGTATCCTCCTATCCTACTGCTATTTATAAGAGCACAAGCTATCACTATTTACTACTGCACCTGCAGAGACCGAATGCCTTCATGATCTCTGGAAACCTCTAAACCATGCTCGAGGAGATTGCTTCAGGCCATATGGATACCTTTTTGTGTTTGCACACCTTTTCAGATTCAGATTCCCCATGAGAAACAAAACCCGGCGGTTGCCCAATGTACACCTTAGTAGGTTTGTGGCGTAGAAAGACATTCTTGACCTGCAACTGACGCGACAACCAATATTTTTGTGGAAAAAGTGACACAAACATTCTGATGGAACCATATGTAATCATTCCATGTGTCATCTTGGTCACTGGAGAGGTCTCTTTGTAGTCAAATACGATATATCTGACCTTATCTCTTAGCTATCAAGCCTTGAGACAAGCAAGGGAGCCATCAAGATTCATATCGGCATTCCAATGATTTCTTTCCTCCTAGAAGACATACCAAGTCCCACACCCTATTTTGCTCCAAACCCATCATCTCCTCTTCTTTAGCTTTCCTCCAACCTGAGTGATATAGTCCAACTCTATCATTGATTATCCTGCCCTATCTGCATCTTTCTTCTGGCAAGAATTTACAGTCTTTTGTGCTCTTTAACATGTTAGGACATTACTGAATTGTTTGATATTTATGCAATGTGTCATGTAGATATCGGTTACTGAGTGCATTGAGACATGGATTCATGTGCATTATACTTGTGGAATTATACTTATATCATTGTTTTCATCATGTCACCTTCATCAGCATGGTAGCGAGGGATGCTTGAGCGAGAAATTTGCTAATGCCATACAACCTATTCTTAGTGATAATATACGGTAATATCAGCCTTTGATTCTGCTTTCATGTTTTTATTCTTTCCTTTCAGCTGAGTGCTTCTAATATTTGTAGATACGTGCATTTTGATTTTCACCGGATTTGTGGCCATATCCATTTTGAGCGTCTCTCATTACTTTATGATCAAACTGAGGATTACCTTAAGAACCATAGGTATTTCTTCACTTCAGATTGCATATTGCTAGGTGTTGATGATTGTATGCCCTAATATTTTGGTCTGAAGTTTTAAAATATATACTTAATTTTTTTCTGGAGTTCTGTAGGTACTTTCTTTCAATGAACGGCGAGAAAGTCGAGGAGCAAACAGGTGTTGTACGAACAAACTGTATTGACTGCTTAGATCGAACAAATGTTACACAGGTGATGCTATTGATGCTCTTTCCATGTTGTCTTTGTATATGCTTGTCATTTTGATATACAATTGCTGGATGACTTAATTGTAACTGCAATAACTGTTTTCTACTACTACGATATAGGCATATACACAATGAAGCTTGTTTTCCATCGTTTGGTAAGTGACTATATGAACTCGAGAATGAGGACATGCAAGAATGGTTTAACCGAGATAAACTCATCTTGTGGGGAGCCACCTGTGGTTTCAAAAAAATATTTATCTGCCAGATCTTGTTAGAATAATTTTGGTTTACTATGATACTTCCTACTAGCATGGAATGTGAATTCGTAGCAATCTTAATTTTTGTGCAGTAATTGATTATCATAATCATACATAGTTGTAACAACAATAACCTTGTGTTAGTCCAACTATTTTTTTACGAAGTCTTAGGATTTTTCATAGTGATCATTTCTATGAACACTATCTGATGTCGCATTCTCAAGACCATCCCATGAATGTATTTTTATCGTCTAAAGCATTCCCAACGAGTGAGAATCAGTGAGCTGGAAGCTGTTTATGAGCTGTGACATTTTTCAGATCTGGCTTTTCACCTGAGGTGCTCTAATGCCACCTTAATGTTTATGTGTTCCCCCATGTTACATAAGATTTTCCTGCCCTTTGGTGACTTTAACATAAATTACAGCAGCCCTTCATATGGGGATTCAACGCTCCGTTAACATGGTCATTACCTATATTTTAAAACATTTCTAGCTGCTTCAGGCCGGCTTAGTGATTTGGGGTCACATTATAAACAGCTCAGCCTAACCTATATATCAGTCCTATTGGATCCGGATATGATCTATCTGTTTAATCCAGCTCGACCTGCTTACTTCGTAATTACACTGATTTCTACAAATGTAAAGAAATTGTTATTTCTACTAATGGATAGCCTGTGTTCAGGTTGTACATTAACGTATGGATAGGCTGTGTTTAGTTTGTGCACAAGGCCTACAGTAATACTTGGAGATGTTACTTGTTGGCTTGGAGCAAATAGATTGTTTATTGTCCTAATGGATAGCCTGTTCTCAGATTTTACCTTGGAGAAGTTATGTTGGGGCTTTATGGATCGTGATATTACTTGTCACATAAGATGAATAATGCCACATTTCTACAATTCAGGGTAAAACCAACTATTCTTAGTAAAAATGCATTAATATGTTTCACTGGCTCTACTCACTATATATGATGCCCCCTACCCCCCTACCCCCCCTCCAAACCCCAAAAAAGCTTCATTTGGTTTTGCTTCTTTTTTATACTATACTGACTAAACGATTTTGTTAACTGGGAAATGTATACAGAAGCTGAACTTCTTACATCATTCAGAAATACCCATCGACTAAACAACTTTCCTCATCCACATGCATATCCCTCTCTGCACATAAGAAGTTACAGCCAATCAGAAAAGTTCAGCTGATGTGACGACCCCAAGTGTGAATAGTCCTGTATCTGTTGTATGGTAGTAAGGTGTATATACTAGTTTTGACGACCTCAGGAATTGATTGAAATTAGAAGTTTCGTGGAGCCATGAAAAAACATCATAATAAAGTATGTTGGCTAAGAAGAATACTATAATGTCGACCTTGTGGAAGAGAAAAGTGCTTGTTTGGGGGTTACAAATGGCATGATCAGCCAACACCAGTCCATAGAAGCTAAGTGTCACGATACAAAATGTTTTTTTTGTGAGTGGGGTGGGGGTTTGGGTGAGGGGGGTGGCGAGGCGTGGCGGGGGTCACATGTAGATTTGCAATTGCATATCATGTGGTGGTTACTGGTTAGTGTAGATGTGTATGTAAGAAGTAACATGCATCCTGGAATTCACCAAAAAGTAAGCAGAGGGAATATGTTGTATTTTCAGTAGCGGATAGCCTCGCAGTAATTGTGAGGTCTTGCTTGTAAAAGACAGTTTCATCAAATTCGAGAGTTAATTGTTGCTAGATTTTTTAGAGTGAAAACCTTGAAAATATATGTAGTTGAGTGTCCTCAGGTGAGTGAGTTATGCCTGGTCTTTTGGTATGTTTCAATCAACATAGCCACCAAACCACCAAGCAGTAGCAGATCAACCCCTTTTGGTAATTGTCTGCATTTTCATATTTATGTTTTTGAAGTTCTTTTGCTTGGGGTTTCATCCAAGTGAAGAATACGGTCGAAGTATTCATGTTGGAAACACTCTTTGCATATTAGTGCTACACACTGTTACCTTACCTGGATGCTTTTAGCCATTTGGACATATTTTGTAGCACCATCTGCTCATAATTCTAGATGTTGATATTGTTTTTAAGACTAAGAATTTGCAATTTAGATTTGAATGATATGTTAGACACACCTGTCACTTGTTGTCATTCTTTAAGATGTGCAAATTTTATCATATCTTTTCATAATTTAATAGAATTTCTAATATTGATAAGCATTATGAACCTGGATGGATTTATACATGATGAGTCTTGAGATGAAAAGGAAATAATTATTATGAAGCACAAATATCTCAACATGCTCTATAACTACTTTAGATACTTGATTCCCACACTATCTTTGGCTACGTGATGCGAACACCTACAGAACTATCTTAGTTACTTGATGGATATTTCTAGAAACGTTCTTCAAATTTTCATGTTTTGCTGTGTTCATTGTTCATGTTCCGTATTTGATACCATATTTGTTAATTATAGATTACTATTAGTAACATATTTTCTTTCCTTGCGTCGTAATTCATTTAAATATTTGGTTAGCCCTTTTCTTTTTGTTAGTTATACTATATTAAATTAGCAAGTGAGAGGAGGGAGGGAGGCCTTTATGTAGAAGGATTTCTCACGTTTTTCTTAACATCAGTAATGCGGACTTGCTTTTCACTTCGTGTACTTACCCTCTCTAATCAACCAAGCTCCACTATGTGGTCCATTTCTTTATGATCATCAATAAGAATAAAATTTTTGACAATTAATTTGTAACTTACATTTTCAGAGCATGATTGGGAGAAAAATATTGGAAAGCCAACTTAAGCGAATAGGAATTTTTAATGACAATGACTCCATCAGCGCCTATCCTCATTTTGACAGAAGTTTCAAAATTTGTAAGTGCTTAAATTGTGTTGTGCAAATTTCCTGTGGAGTACATTTTCTTTTTAGGCATGGTGTCAACTCTCAATTTCCTCACTAAAAAGTTGTTTAGCGGCTTCATTTTATGTATATTGTAACCATTTTCAGTATGGGCTAACCATGGAGATGAAATAAGCATCCAATACTCCGGAACTCCAGCTTTAAAAGGAGATTTTGTTAGGTAAACACTTGAATAAGTTTTCTTTTGGATTATATTTGTTAACCTCTATATTAATAATTGCTGGCCATTGGTATTCCTAGATCTTATTAGAATTTTTGTTTTCCAAAATTAGCTGTGCTGATTTTTTCTTTTCTTATTTTACTTTAACCTCCTGGTATTCTACTGAGAAGTGAGAACTTGGCGAGTGACTATACATATGGAGCTGAGTGCCATAAATTCTGCAAAGTTGAGCTACCAAAGCACATTACAATTTACACTTGATTCTTTGGTCCTGATGTTTCACTGTTATATCCTGTATAAAACAAAAGAATTTATACAGTTATGCAATCTTGCCGGGACCAGTTTTACCAATACATATAAGGTATTATGATTTGGTGAACCAGTTCTTTGTGGGACTGCGACTCCATGAGTATCTGCCATCTCCTATCATTAAAAGTACATAGTTGCCGCGCTCAGTATTGAGTTCTCATTTCTCGTAAGATCTATTTTGGATGCTATCCTTTGGGCATGTCTTATTCTTAAACGGGGTTCTCTCTGTCACACAATATCTAGAACTACAAAGATGTTAATGTCAAATAAGCTATAACCTGGCTAAGAGGAAGAAGACGATTATCAAGTTAACTTGATAATACTTGACATGAACCTCCATGCTGTGTTGTCAATAGTGTGCTAGGTTATGCAATCTGTACAGAGTCCGTAGGGCTGCCAATGCAAGTCCAGGCAGAAAAGAAGAGGAAGTACAAAAACAGAACATGAGAAAAGAGCGTTTTCTTGCTAAATTAACATGCATTAAAGCAATAATAAAGATGTTTTACGGCCTTCATAGGATGAGGACAGTAATTGGAAACAATATAATCCTGCAAACAAGCCTATTCATCCTGGTCGCAGTATTTGTCGCAGTCCAAATACTCAAATATGGAAATGAAGAGGGATCTAATGATGCATCAATAACTACCCGCGTTACCATTTTTGGGGAATTATATGAATAATGCATGTGGCTCCTCAAGCTGAGAGTTGATGCATATTTCCTCCTGGCGTCTATTGTGGAAATCTTCTATTTGGATTTTGTGGCCTTAACTGAATCCTCTTATTGAAGCTTACTGGCTGTGAGTATCATCAAGTTCATGTTTCTGCAACCAAGTTACCATGCTGAGGTAGGAATAGATGTGTGTAACAACAATCAGGTCTCCTCCTATCAGCTAATAAGAGCACAACAAAAAGGACTGGACATGATTTGGTGGTAAGAACTTAAACTTCTTTTGTCAGGCAATAGCAAGTCCTGGGGTCACTGCTCATGCTGCCACTAGTTTTAACTGAACCCACCATACATATGAAGGTCAAAAAATCACCTTCATCTCCATCAATTGGAAACAACCAAAGATTGGCAAAGAATTCTTGCTAATAAGCAAGACAATCTTTAAAAAGTTTAGTGACCAATGTACCCATACCCATGGAAATCATCAACTTCGACTTTCATTTCTTGAACTTAATTTTGGGGGGCCATTGCTGGCATTATAGCTAAATAATATATGGTGATGGTGGATCATGTATAAGTTGCGGCATTGCTGTGAAATGGTGTTGTGAGTGGTGATTGTCAGACTCTACCTTAATGGTGGTATCTCAGTGGTGGGTGGAATCATATGGATGTAAAAAGAGTTGGCCTCTCATAGTCTCATGGTCCAAATTGCAAAAGACGGAGTATGGTCCATAATGTGGATACTTATAATGGGAAGATCATGGGATGAGAGCAAAGAAAGCAATGAGAGCAAAGAAAGCAGTGAAGCAAGCCTCAATTTATGATATGCTGATGGTCTTCTTTAAAAGGGTATTATTGTGCAAATTATGAATTACTTTGGCTGAAGGGACAACTCATGCATGAATTCAAGCGATCTTGTATAATACTCTACAGAGATATTTTGATTGCTTTATAAAATTTTAAGCGATACTGGTCTGTAGATGATAAGATCAAGGAAAGATCTAATTCTTTTAAGCTTATATATATAACATTTCAAACAAAAAAGAAGAAAAAACCTTAATGTTAGTGACTTCTTTTAATTAATGACTATATATATATATATATATATATAGAGAGAGAGAGAGAGAGAGAGAGAGGAAAGGTTCCATAGGGAATTTCCTCCTATGGCTTAGGAAAAATACACCATCCACAATCTTTTTCGACGTTCGGCACTCATCCTCTTTATCTTTATCATCTAAGATGTGGATACACCAAATTTCATGAGATTCCATCACTTTTTCACCGTTGATGTAGTGGGTGCAAAATTAACGGTTCACTAACAATAGAACTTTTTACATTTGCTAATCCAACGGTGCAAAAGTGGTGGAATCATATGAAATTTGGTGTATCCACATCTTTCATGATAAAGATAGTGATGATGAGTGCCGATCGTTGAAAAAAATCACAAAGGATATAGATTTTAGACGCCACCTAACGAAATGGCCTCCTAGGGCCTCTTTCCTCCATTCTCTCTCAAAGAGACAATAATGGAGGAAAGAGGCCCTAGGAGGCTTTTTCGTTGGTGTCGAAATCTACGTCCCCCACCATTTTATTCGACGATCGGCACCGTCCATCTTGGTGTTCATCGTCTAAGATGCCGATACACCAAATTTCATGTGATTTTAATACTTTTTCACCGTTGATTTAGTGGGTGCAAAATTAACTGTTTACCGATAATATAACTTTTTACATTGCTAAATCAATGGTGAAAAGGTGTAAAAATCACATGAAATTTTGTGTATCGACATATTAGACGATGGAGATCAAGATGTACGGCGCCGATCGTTGAATAAAATGGTGGACGTAGATTTCGACACCATCTAACAAAAAAACCTCATAGGACCTCTTTCCTCCATTATATATATATATATATATATATATATAAAGATAATGGAGGAAAGGTGCCATTGGAGGGAATTTCTTTCTATGGCGTCGAAAAAATACACCCCGCGATTTTTTTCGACGATCGGTATCTTTCATCTTTATCATCTAAGATGTGGATACACCAAATTTCATGTGATTCCATCATTTTTTCACCGTTAATTTAGTGGGTGCAAAATTAACGTTTTCGACAATAGAACTTTTTACATTGTTAATTCAACGGTGAAAAAGTAGTGGAATCACATGAAATTTGGTGTATCCACATCTTACATGATAAATGATAAAAATGATGGGTGCCGATCGTCGAAAAAATCAAGGATATATATTTTTGATGCTACCTAACGAAAAAGCCTCCTATGGCTTCTCTTTCTCTATGTATATATATTAACATTTCAAAAAAGAAAAAAAATCTTAATGTTTGTGAGTTATTTTAATTAATGATTATGATAATAGGCAATTAGTATAAGTGTTTCAAACCAGTAAAACATTTTGGTTTTTATAGTCTGATTTCCTCTTAATCTGAATAAACATCTATCCATTTCTTTTCTCGAAGGTCTGTCTTCCTTTTTGGCATTAGCTATTAGATAAAATCAGTCTTAAAATCCATTGATATTACCATGTAGTTATAAATTCTTAAAACATTTTAAGTTAGTTTACTAATTATGTTCATCTCTCTTATTAGCTGAGAGTATATCATGGGCCTCAAACATGTCATCTTGACAATTTTTTCTTTTCCAGGTATGGAAATCGAACATTCCAAGGTATTTTAAACGATGGATGGAATGCACTAGCTCGATATTACCTAAACAACTTTGTAGATGGGACCAAGCAGGTTCGTAAAGTCATTTTTATCTTGGATGGTGTATGCACATTTAAATAACTTAATATTTACATGTTTGTTATTAAATATAATAACTTTCAATTTGGAACAATTTACATTGCTGGTGTAATTAATTTATATAATTATGCTTATTTTGTATTCCTTATTTTAATTTTTCCATGAATCTGATGGACGATTTTATATTTAAATCAAGGCTTATTTACCAAAAACTACCAATACCTTTGGGCTTGTAACAGAAAACTGCCTATACGTTTGGGATCTAGAGAAAACTACCATGTCTAAACTGTTAATGTTAGTCAACTTTAACGTTGTAACTGTTCGTATCAAATGACCATTTTCCCTTTTCATAAATACAATTAATTAATTATTAATTATTGTGTTAATAATTTTAATTAATTGTTAAATATTAATTAGACAATTACGATGGTGGGGGTGGAGGTCGGTGTCCGCGGCGACCGGTGGAGGTAGTTGCCGGCGGCAGAGAGGAGGATGCCAAAGGTGATGAAAAAGAAGATAATGGGGATGAAGTTGATGATGAAGATGGAGAGGAGAGAGGCAGGGGTGAGAGTCGCGGGAGGAGAGAGGCGGAGGAGAGTGGCGGGGGAGGGAGGGGTGGAGTTGGGGACCAAGGCGGGTTTGATCGTTGGGGGGTGGAGGGGGTGGCGGGGTTGATGATAGGGATGAGGGGGAGGGGGGTTTGGAGAGGGGGAGAAATTTGTAGGGGAGATGGAGGCGGAGGAGAAAGAAGATGAAGACTGATGTAGGGTTAAGGCTTAGGAGGTTGGGTGGAGGGGGGAGGAAGATGATACTATGGATGGAGGAGGAAGAGGGTGGCGGTGGTGCTGCCAGCCGCGTTGGCGAATGAAGGAGAAAGGAAGGCTTAGGATATAGAAGATGGGTAATTTTAGGGTTTTTTAATTTTAGGCCGACGTGGCAGCTTAAATGACATGGTAGTGATGTGGCACTATGATCCATGGCAGTTTTCTTAAGATTTCAAAGGTATTAGTAGTTTTTTGTCATAGGCCTAAAGGTGTCGGTAGTTTTTCTAAAAAAATAAGTCTTAAATATATTGCTAAGATTCTTTTATGGAGAGTGACCGGCCTTCGTAAATTTCCCCCCTGAAGTAGAATATTTCATATCATGCTCTTAGCAAATAACTTGGTTTCTAGGAGCATATGTGACTATTTGCAATTTGGCCCTACAAGAGATTGTAGCTTTATAATTTTGTACATTTCTTTTGCTAACTGTGTACATGTTTGAGCCATATTCATCATTATAATCAGCTAACTATTTTCCAATAGAAATAGGTCAACTGTTGGGCACAAGTCTATAATTAGAATGCTCCATATTAAGCTTAAAGAATTTTAAAACCGAATTGTAATATGAGATCAACCTTTCGAATTGGAGCAAAATTACTGGTCAAAGAATGGGCCAGAGCGTAATTTACTATAAAATCCAGTAGATTTGTAGGATGTGCTAATGTATATGAAGCATCGACACATACACGGGTGTGGACACGGACACGGATACGTGACATGATAAATTTGTAAAAAGGACACCGGGACACGGCTATATTATTTTATATATTTAATTATATATATAAATATAAAACAAAATATAAATAAACTTTAAAGAGAAACACAAGAAAAATAATTCAAGGCTATTTTTTTATTATAACCATGAGTTTTCTTAAGCACAATCAAATACATATATAAACTTAAAATAAATCACACAAGAATAAAATTATTATAATAAAAACAAATAAAATATTAACCTTTTTAATTGGAGTCGACTTTCATAGACCCAACTTCATTATTTGCATCAATTTGAACCTTAACTCCTATATCTAGCCCGACATGATACATATTAAATTTTTTATATTCTTGTATCTAAGGTATCAAAGTAGTCCATACACATATGTCTAATTTTCAACTCCTTACACTGTACAGATGTACAGAAGTATGAGACACGTCTAATTTGGGTGGATTCGAAACAAGCGTGTCGGACACGGCGTTCAACGGAGTGTCCAAGTGTCTAAGTGTTCAATATGTATCAGACACGAGCACGGATATGGTAAGCAAATAGAAGTGTCCGTGCTTCCTAGGCTAATGTCTTCATGTTATGATCATGCAACCAAGGAGCAACCCTCTAAAATTCTACTAGACTAGGAAAGAGTCTAAAAGAGTAAAGAGTTGTAAGACGATAATTTTTGTGACTTTGATTCCATTAATTTCTTAAGTATGATATAATCTAAGGAACTAAGATGATTTTGCATTCTTACCATGGCAAAATATGTATTTATCTATAGCGGTTCTAATTTTTGTTGTCGCAATTACACCCATCCACACGAACATGCTTCCTATGGTACAACTCCACCTTAGTGTGAATTGTAGTTTTCTTTTATGGATGCTTTTCTTGGAGATTTTACATATGAAAGAAACTTGTAATTGGATATTTAAACTTTAGATCTTCCGTTGGAAAGAGTAATATCTTTCTTGACCAGTTAGGAGCTGCGTGCAATGCGCAAATACTGTACATGCATTCATCTTTTGCACTTGTAAATATATTTTCTTTATGCATTTACTTTTTATATCTCCCTTCATAGTTGCCCAAAAGTTTTAGAAAGATCAAAATGTCCGGCTTCGTAATTTAATCTTTTTTATTTGGAAGTGTATTATGTAGCTGCATTTTCTTTAAAAGCGCCTTTACTATTTTGAATATGAGGGACCAGTCACAAGTGTGACAAGTAGGGGTGGACCCAAAGTTAAAGGAGAGGGGGCAGTGCCACCACTAAAATTTTGAAGAAATTTTGATATCAGTTACGAGTGTTGGAAATTTTGAAGTACATGTTATGTATATTTATATCATAAAGTAAATAATGGTATAGTCTAACATAAGTGGTAGTTTTTGCTCCTTAGTAAATGGTTGAGAGTTCAAGTTTTAATACAAATTTAATTTTGAGTTTTAGTTAAATGGATAAAGATTCTACTTGTTAGAGGCAACAAAATCGAGATGATTATATCTTATTATGAATAATTATGTTGTCTTATTTAGAATATCTTTTATCTTAAATCGTTGATCAAATATTTAGTAATGTGTTTCCCATTTTAAGATTATTCTGTGTTCTCTTTTATATAGCCATGTTTGTATAAATAAGGTATCCTATTATTAATAAACATTATCGAATTCCGCTCTTTTATATGGTATCAGAGCCCATGGCTCTTCTGATCCTTCAAAAAAAATTCCGCTACAAATCTCGTTGCCCTCTCGTAAGATACTATCTACTTCTACCGTCGTCTCCTCAAAAAAAAATCGATATGTTTCTCCAAAGCACAAATGGTTTCTCATTAGGTCACTTTCGTCATCAGAGTTGCTCACATACCCTCACATACCCTTCAGTATCTCCGCCATCGAGCTTTCCAATCTTCTCCTATATTGGTCTCTCAAGACGTTCTCCATATCGGTTTTTCCGGTTGCCTTCTCTATTAGACATCTTGCTCTCCACTCTCCAGCAACAAGATGCGATGTGTCTACTTGGCGGCAACTCTCACTATTTTTAGAGACAAACTCCTTTACGTCTCTTTTTAACGACAACTTCGGCCAATATTTACCTATAAGGACAAGCTCGAGGCAAAATCTAATCATGCATGACATTCTTCTTTTCCAAACTCTCGACTTTGATCGGCAATGAGTTTGAGGGGGATGTTGAGCGGAACAATATCTTTCAACTCTATCTAAATGACTGAAAATATAACATATGTTTCAAGATCGACAACCATCATTCAGATCGTTCACCTACGGATTGCACAAAACGGTAACAAATATGTTTATTATTATGTTCCAGTACGTATTTGCTTATTTAGAATGATATTATTCTAATTAGAATTTCCTTGTAAGCCTTAATTCAATATATAAATAGGACACAAATCTATTGAATAAAGTATCTAATTCCGCTCTTTTACATGGTATCAGAGCCTATGGCTCTTTTGATCTTTCTTCCTCCTTTCAAAAAAACTGTATCATAATCTTCGATTGTATTTTCATCGGACACTTCAGTTATTTTTATGTCGAGATTTGCAGTCGTTTTCTCCGTCAAGCTCTCTTAATGTTGCCTCTGTCAGGCTCTTCAGTCGATTTTTCAGCTAGACGTCTCTTGTTTCGTTGTCAGCTCTTACATCTCCCTCCATTGTCAACTATGGCATTTCTTCTTCAAGTCTAAACATCTCTCAGCGACACAGCGACACAAGCCTTGACTCTCCTTACGACATCAATTCTCAACTTCGACCATAGATCTCGATGTCTCTCAGCAAGAATATTAAATATCTAACCGTACCGATTTCTCGTTTCCGAACTCATGGTTGATCCACCTTGAGTTTGCGGGAGGATGTTAAAGCCAACAAAATCGAGATGATTATATCTTATTATGAATAATTATGTTGCCTTATTTAGAATATCTTTTACCTTAAATCGTTGGTCAAATATTTAGTAATGTGTATTCCATTTTATGATTATTCTGTGTCCTCATTTATGTAGCCTTATTTGTATAAATAGGGTATCCTATTATTAATAAAGATTATCAAATTCCGCTTTTTTACACTACTGACATTTTTTATAAGAAAGTTTAGTCCTATGTTGAGAATTTAACAAGAAAGTTCAGTTCCACATCATAAAATAAGTTTTTGAAAAGTTTTAAATAGATGTTTCATATATTGATGTTTGGTTCAACAAAAGCCTAGACCGTATAACGTGATCCTAGATATGGAGCACATCTATAGTCCCAACCGGGGAAGGTCGAGAGAGTTCAAGTCCCTTGCAAAATGCTATTGAGATAATATAATTTCTGGCATGTAACTAAACTAATTTAAATTCTTCAGTTGTATAATAATTTTTATGTATAGTCAGACTTTTTTATAAACTTTTGTTATATGCGGTGTGCTTCCTCTGACTGAATTTTTTGTGCCCACGCTGATAACAAGGACCTTAAGTATACCGTTTTATTAAGTAAAAATTACAAGTGGCGAGCGTTGAGATATGTAGATAATATAGTCCCACATTGGAAAAACTATAAGATGTACATGGATATAAGATATAAGATGGGACAACCCACAATAAGAAGTCTTTTAGATGTAACCTGCTTATGTTGAAAGCCCACGTGTGCCCTCATATAAATAAATATATAACCGGCTCCTTCGTTCGTGTGTATTTAAATTTAATATGGTATTAAAGCTAGATTGAGCACTAGTGAATTTGAGTACTTAATTGCGTTTTTGAAGAGCCGATTGGCCTTTACGTGTGTGCCGATCATTCCACGTGACAACCACGTTGCATATGAGAGGAAGCGTTGAAATATGTGGATAACATAATGCCACATTGGAAAAACTATGAGGTACATGGTTATTAGATATAAGATGGAACAACTCACCATAAGACTTGAGTCTTTTGGATGGAACCCGCTTATGTTGAAAGCCCGTGTGTGCCCTCATATAAATAAATATATAACCGGCTCCCTCTTTCGTGTGTGTTTAAATTTAATATGGTATTAAAGCTAGATTGAGCACTAGTGAATTTGAGTACTTAATTGCGTTTTTGAAGGGCCAATAAATTTAGGGAAAATTGTTTCCTTGTCCGGTTTGGAAAGATGACCTATTTTTAGACTCATGTATTTTTAAAATTATGAAAAATCCAATACTCACAAAATACGGATGTTTCAAACCCAAAGTAAATTGTGTATTATACTTAGGATATTTTTGCAAAAATTTCATGTTTACCCTCATTCTTTTTAATCAAATACATATATGAATATTCTCTAAAAATAATTATTTCACTTCTTTCTCGGTTATCGAATTGGAAAATGGAAATATCTGTATAAGTCTCTCCCAATTCCCCATTTTTATCCCCAATCTTTTCTCCCAAATTTGCATATCCCTTTTCAAATCCTCCGATTCTTCCATCTCCGTTTTCAATTTTTGTATCTTCTCTTTCAAATTCCTAATTTTCGATCCAATTTCCCTATCTCCCAATCTCTTCTCCCGTTTCCGACATCTCCACTCTCATAATGGTTGAAACTAGGACAATTAATAATAAAGAGTGAATAATAAAGAAGTTGGAAACTAGAGCAAATAATAATAAAGAGGGCAAGCAATAATAAACAAGATGGATTTCGAAAGAATTCGGGTTTAGAAAAGAAATTAGGACAAGCAATGATAAAGCGATAATAAAAAAACCAAGGAGAACTATATGTACATAAGAAATAATCTCATGTTCTAATAACTTAGAAAATTCAAAAAACCCCATGTTCTAATATTTTGAAAAATATTAAAAGGGTATTATAGGCCATGCATACATAAATACGTATACATATCATGGTTTGGGTTTAAAATAATGTCAAAATATATTTTTGGATTTTCTCACAATTTTAGAACTTTACGGGCTTAAAAATAAGCCATCTCTCCAAACTGGGTCGGGAAATAATTTCCCTTGAATTTAACCGTGAGTATAAGAATGTTATTATGCTCTTTATGTTACATAGTGGCCAGAGGAGATGTAATCGATATTGTGGGACTATGCATTTAAAAACTTTTTCTTCTTCAAAGTACCATCTTGTATTTTACAACTTTTTCTATGTTATTTCATTCCTTTTTTCACATGACTATTTTGCGCTTTTTTCCCTTTATTTGTTTTATTTCTTTCTTTCTAGCTCCTGTTGATGGTAATGCGATGCTTGTTGATATTAGGAGGCATATCGTGTCTTTTATTTCTTTATTTATATCTAGTTTCAGATTTTAAGATAATTTAGTTCCTTCACCTTTTCTTTAGTCACTATATAAATGCTCTTTACTTTAATCCCTACTTCTATAATAAGCCATTTTCTATTAAATTTTCCTTTGCAAATCCTAATCATGTGGTGCTATTAAACTAATCTGACCAAATCATCTTTCCTTGGGTGAAAGAAGGATTATGAATCATCTTCTTTAGTATTGACAAGCAGCGTGGATCATATCTCATATTACTAACATGAGCAAGCGAGTTGTAGATGTATATGAGTGTCTGTGCAGTTGTTTTCGAGCCTGGTGGGTGTGGGAGGATGCTACGAATTATTGTGCATGTGTTGGATTAATCTTGGTTGACTGTGATAGCTGTGGTTAAAACTATCTGCTCAAGTTATCTTGTTTTTCTTTTTGAACATTCAGAGAGAATTTATCTTCTGACCGAAATTTATATTAGAGGTTAATTCCTTATTTGAACTGTAGGAATTTCGTTTTCTTTCTGATACTAACTGGAAACATGCTTCATGAAATCTATATGCTATTTTATAAATTTATATGAATGGTTTAAAATTTAGTTTAAACAATTAGTTCCATCCCCTAAAGTTTTTGCACTCTGAGTTCAACTAGAGCATATGTTTCATGAAACTGAGTTTCATGTTGCTAAGAAGCATAGTAATGGCTGGGACACTGTCGAAAAGACGGTCATCAGAATAGCATTGCAGATAACCAGGATGGTATGATATTTTCACCAGAAATATAGATTCAAGTCATTCTCAAAGTGTATCCTGAAGAATAGTCCCTAATTTTTCTATATTTTTTGATCACTTGTTCTTATTGCATATTTCTTTCAGATCTATTCATTAGGACTCAATCATTTAATTCAATTTACATTTGGATTCTGAATACCTAGTCTTCCTATGCTTGTTATTTCCTTTTAGCTATCATTCAATTTGATTTATGGTTATCTGCAATATCACTTTCCTAATGTCCTGATTATGTAAATTATTGAAATCATGAATCAAACTTCCTTTTGTTGCATGTGTTTTAAGGATGCCATTGATTTGCTCCAAGGGCACTACATTGTGTCTGTCAGTCGAGATCTGTCTTGTCAAGCCCAACCTGGAGGTTTGGAGGCTTATGCTGTAAGTATACACCACAGTATCGACCATTTTTTTAATATATGCTAAGATAGATAATATTCATTATTTGCTTATTAAATACTGACACGATGCTCTTTGACAAGGTATAATTTTCCAAATTATATCACCTTTTCAGATTTTCCCTGAATATGCGTTTCTGATTATGTTTATGAAATTCATTTTAAAACCCCGATCTGCTAGTACTAGGTGTGACTAATCAATAAACAAGTGGCTCATGATATATGTGTTAGTATGTTGGAGGAGAAGCTAGATGCCTTTAGTTTCTGGTCTAGATGGTAGAAGGCCTTGTGATCAGACATCAGAAATACTGTTACCGAGTCAACACTTGTAGGAAACTTCTATTATTGTTGCAGGAAAGTCGAGAATCGTCTTTAATAGACAGGAATATATGATATCAGAAAAATTATTGTTGGCAACCGTAGTTTCTAGTTCAATATCTTTCTTACCATCACTTAATCTGCTGGGAACCTTAGTGGACATCACTTTTGACTGGTCGGTTTGACTTTAAATCTGGGGACCACTTCTGAAGGAACACATCTATTACTACCACCTATTGTTTACCTCGTGTAATAAACTAGCTTCTTATGCTGATCACCACAGAACTTGCTATTTACACACTAAACACTTCGATATAATTAGCTAGATTTACAAGTCAAATGTTAGGCCCACAGCAAGAATATGTCCCTTGCTTATGGTAGTCAGGACCTCAGTAGATGTCTTCTTTGCTTTTTTCTTAAAATTATGAACTGTTTAAAGAACCCATATATCAGTACAACTTCTTGTTCGCAAATCTTCCAAACTTTCTTCCTTCACGAATCCGGTTTCAGACATACTTTCTTCCATCGCCTTTCTCACCACCACACAGCTTCTAATTCATCTCCTTAACTCATCTCATCCCTGCTGCCGTATAGATGATCAAATGATGAATTAGGATAGAGTTGGTTGCTCTCTCATCCAATAGTTAGTTTAGTTACTCTATCACATCACAGTGGATGCTTTTGTTGAGGATTCACAAGTACGGAACGCCTCTAAGCTATTATTTAATTGAAACTATTGTCACACGGAAACTGTGATTGGTACTTAACAAAAGAGACTACTAGATATTTGGTGGATGGTTGCATTGCTACATAACTTTCGTTTATATTTTTTCCCTTAAGTGGCAGTTCTTTTGTACTTCCAGTAATCCGAACAAACATGCTAATTGCATATTGATTGGACTTGGAACAAGGTTATCAAATTTTTGTGTGCATTGAACTAAAGTTAAATTTGAAACATCCATCGTGTATACACGTGTTTTAGCTTGATCCTGCTTTAGATTGCTCTTGCTTGATGAGGTCTTCTGTATCATTAGAACTTCAACTAAGTTTGTATATGGCTGGTTAAATTCAATAACCAATATTGAACAAGTTATTATCATTTTATTCCAACCTCTTCATTAATATTTTACTCTAAATTATCATTATATTAATTGTTTCATGTTTAGACTAGTATCATAATTTTATACAAAATCATCATGTTGTTCCTCATTAATGAGTAGCTTGAGTAGACGATTCTGAAGTGTGATCCCGAAATTAGATGAGCGTGATAGTAGCATCTTCTATTCGATATGAGTAAGTCATCTTAGGGCTGCAAAAGTTAATGGACCAGTGATTGGGATATCAATGCCATATGGTATGGAAATTTTCGAGGTCCATCTCCTGTAAAGAAATACAATTCCTTTTTAGCGGTTTTGCAAACTTGTGGTTTCGAAGAGAGAGTAAAAACAATATTAATAAGATGCACGCTTGAACTCTCCTCATTTGAATTATTCTAGGGTATTAAGTGGAACATTTTCTAGGTCTTATAGGACTTCATATATCTTGAAAATTTGATGGTATATGAGGTTGTACACTTCAGCATCTATCTAAAGAAAAAAGATATCCCCCTTATGACACAGGATGGTACAGAAGGGCTAAACTACTATCTGTGTTTGGATGCGCTTGATTAAAAGGAAAGCACGCTATGATGCATATGCAGGTTCTAAATAGGATATATTGTAAATGAAAGCAATTGAAATTAACAAATGCGAGCCCTAATCTATATGATCAACACAAAAGGGATCCAAAATCAAAAAGTTGTGAAAAAAACTTTATTAATTATAAGCATAATAACCACAATCGACACTCATTAATCTAAAACTATCAATGTGATGTGATAATTGATAAACCCATAGGATGTAAATAACTATGCAAATGCTTTGGGGATCCAAAAAGTCAAATAAACATATATCTAGAAATCTGTGAAGCGTTCAATGTATATCAACTTGATACCAATTACCAATCTATATTTTCATCACCAAACCAAGTAAACAACTCAGTTCTTACCTCAGATTTACCTTTAATACTTGCTGTTCGGTTATGTAAATGCAAGTAAAGTGGAAAACAGTTCGGATTTCGATAAGAAGCGGTCAAGCTGGCTGTTCAGGGTTGAAACATGGTCATTTTGGGCTGTTTAGGCTGAAACTGAGCAGTCATGATGAATCTGGACAGGAATTGTGTCTGCCTTGATGACCGAGTCTGAACTGATTGGAGGTTGGTCATTGCAATAGATGACGGCGTCAAAGTTGGCGGTGTGGAGGAAATATTTGATGATTGATCTAAGCATGTTATCGATGGTTAATTGACGAAGATGTTGACGAGGATGTGATCTAGAAGAGACTTTGGAGGGTTACTGCAGCAAACAAAGGTTGAACGCTGCTGAAAGCTTGGACTGCAGCCGAATAATTGATTTTTGACTGCAGCTGACGGTTTTTACATAGAGTATATGAAACACAATGTTTAGCAACGTGGAAATTTATTTGATTTATCATAGTCTAGTCTGACTTTTTTCAATGATAACTATCATATATATAGGATTTTACATGACTTCTGTGCTTCATAAGCTCCCTTGATTACATATAACCCCTCATATTGATGACTCTGACAATTAAAAGAATTTTTTATCTTCAAAGCTAAAATAATAAAGTAACTACTAGCTTTCAAACTCTTATACATGCTGCCTCTTTGCACTTCATAACTGAAATCACAACGCTTTGGTCTTCCCTGCCCTTGTATATTTTAGTTTATTTTCTTCTTTCGAAATATAACAAGCATGCTAAATCTTTATGTATGTATGTTGTGTGCCTATGCTTGTAGATGCCTAAGCTTTTAGATTTATGATCTCAATATTCTTTCTTCACTATTTAAATATGTGGTTTATTTTATCTACAGTCTATGAAATTGGCTTCAGCACTAATATTTGGTGGATTTATGTTTGCCGCAATGTCATTGAGACAAGGTGAGTATGTTGCATTCAAGCTAACCATGTTGTTCGGATGAAAAATTTATGTTATTTCTGAAACCATTAGCCTTTACTCTTGCTCAAATTATTTGATCATTTATACCAAATTTTATACCAAATCTCCCGTTTTATTTGCTTCTATGATAGCATTTCTTTTATCCTAAAACCTAATCAGTCACTGGCAAGTGGCAACAGTAGAGATAGTATTCATGTTTAGATGATCACTGGAGTACTCATGCAAATATTAACCTACTTTAATATGGCTTGTTGGGTCATTTCTTTCCTTGCCTATATCTCACTTACGTAAGTATGGCACAAACCTTCCTAGAAGCCCAACTCAAAAGCAGATGCAGAAACCTTGTACCTGAGCCTTAATAAGAATCAGTTCATAGATAATATTTTGTCCGAAGTAGATTGAGGTAGAAAAATGCTTATCAACATATATGCGACTTATAAATTTTACTTTGTTTAGTAAAAGGCTCCTTCAAATAAATCAAGCAGGTACTATATATTTATATGCATGAGTTTATTAGTGTTTTCAAAGAATCTTACCCAAAAGAAAAGAAAAGCAAAAATAAAAAAATCTAGTTTTCTGCATATAAATTTGCAGAGTACAGCTTTATTACATAAAAAAGAAAACATTTAATAGTATTAATGTAAAAGTATTATCTCCTCAGTTTTAATATTCTAGCTCATAACAGTGCAGGCTACATGTTAATTGGTTTTTATTCGGGCATAATGCAAAAGTACCTTTTATCATATTCTACTCTTGTGTGAAGGACATTGGTCACTTGCTTTCAGAGGTTTGTATCTTCATCAAAATATTTTTCTCATCAAAATGGAGTCATGCCATGAAAAACTTGACAAAACTGGTTGGTTTGTTATCATTCTGATGTCAATCCTAAATTAATTAGTACCAAATTCACTTCTTTTGAACTTTTGATGCTTTGTGTGTCTTTTGAGTTTATGTTTTGGGCAACACAACTTGAGTTTCTGAGAAAGAGGAGAGATGGTTGCACCTTCATAAACATTATGAAAATCCACAGAGATTAGATTTTTCCAACTCTTTATTTCAATAAATTTGGGCTTTCTCCCAACACACCCCTGTTCACATTTTCGAGTTTAGCTTCCAAATTCCAAAAACAACCGTGTTACCAATCTGGGCCTTATTTGTGTTAGTTGTGCAGTATATTCGTTTGTCCATGTCTTTATTGATCAAGAAAGTACTGATTCTGAGGGTTAATTGCACAAAGAAACCATAAGATTTACCACATATATCACTTGATCCCCTCAAGTGACTTATTTCTTATGAGCACAAACACCCAATAGGAATTTTCAGAACAAAATTACGCCGTTCAATTATTTCTCTGCAGGCTATCCATGATATAAAAAATGATTGGCCAATTTAACTCTACAACTTGTTTTGTGCGGTTAAGAATAGAATTTGAGTGTTTCCAGGGTTTTGGTCGATGACCAGAGTGAGTGTTTGTGCTAACAAGTCACTTAAGGGGGTTTAAGTGTTATATGAGGGAAACCACTGAGGGGTTTTGTAAAATTAACTTTAATTCTTATAATTGTAAATATCAACTATATCATGTGTAGGATTAAATGTTATAAACTTATTGGCAACGGTCTTGATATTTAATGTTTGCTTTTGCAGCTATAAATGATTGGCGCCATCTACCTTTTTCTTTGGTCTGGGCTGGCCTCAGTATGGGGGTAGCAGCATTTGTGAAAGCCAATGGGCGGAAGTTCACCAACCGACCCCGTCTCTTTAATTCACTTCACTAAGCACATGCAAGGAAAGAAGTAAGTATCTTGCCATCGAAGGACCATCATTTTAAGCTATTGGATTATTGTTTCATTTTTTAAATTCGACTATTCATTTGTTCATATTCTAAAGGTTGTATACTCAATTTGAGATTGGGTTTGTTGCCACTGCCATGGGAAAACATGTAATAAAAAGACCTGGTTCCCCACGTATATAGTGTTTTCTAGCCTTCCCTTATCTTCAATTTTTCTTGTACAAAATCTAGGATAAATTGTCAATGAGTAATAATACGTACATAATTTCCATGAATTTTTTTTGGGTAGACAATTCTATATCAATCAGCCCTATGCTGTTACATCCCTGAACTTGCTAGCTTTCTCATACTGTTGCAATTTCAAGTTAAAAGGCATAAGCTTTTTTTGAATGCTTACTGTGAATGATTTGGATTCATGGTGCACAAAGGTGATTAACGGGCGGCGAAGTCGCGTTTCAATCCATTTGCTTAGGTGGAATTGCAGGTAATTAATTATCCCCCCTCCCTGAAGCGAGGGATTTCCTTCGCCTTATTAGAGGTGTGTCTGCCTAAGCGATTTTTACTTGCAGAGAGGATGTTCGTGGTACGTTAAACTCATGCACGGGTGTTAATTTCTGAAACATTTTAATCTCTTTGCTCTCTTATCTTTCTCATTTAGAGATTGTCTGGTTTATTTTGAGTTAAGTCCTCATGGATCTCATCGTGTGTTGGTCCCAGAGACTTCCTCAGTCGTGTTTTCAGGATGATTTTGTTAAAGCATGCGCTTCTTGTTTGAATTCCTTCGTTTGCAGGCCTTTAGCATGCCGTGGTCTCTGATATTAAACCCCCAGGAACACAATTTGAGGCCTTGTACGGAAAACTGGAGGTAACAAAATTTTAATTTTTATATTTGGATAATCCTTTTCTTTAATGATATAAGTTATAAATCTAATTACCCCCCCCCCCCACCCCCCTCCAAAAAAAAAGAAAAAAAGAAAAAAATCATGCTATGTTGTGCACAAAAGAAAGGCTCAAAATCTAGTTGAAATTTAAAAAGTAAAATGAGAAACACAATGAAGCTTTAACTAAAAACCGTCCACGTCTCTAAACTAATTGATTGGCTTCCCACTTGTCAGTTTGACAGGAATAGCCAACAGCATCATCTCTATTTCCTCAACCATCTGTATAAAAAATTAAAATATTAGTTTTAGGTAACTTGACTTGGAGAAATTTACTCCTTATTGGTTCTTTTTGTAATGTGATGCCAGTTTTTGATTCAAGGGTTAATTGCGGATACAGCCGTTGTACTATGGGGCTTCGAGCACCTATACCTCTTGAAGTATCATAATAAACGCTTTTAGCCCTCTGAATGAAAACTATTTTTCTAATTCCCATTATATTCCTTTCCCTTTCGTCTTACTCTTCAAGCATGACAAACTCATAAGCCTAATAATCCAATGAAAACAAAATCTTAGCAAAATCATCTAAAGAAAATAATAATAAAATAAAATTGAAAAATACCCATTTTGAATTTCTTTTTTCCCCTTCTTGAAATCTATGGAGAGAATATGTTAAACATGAAGCTTTTAGATTAGGGCAAAAACATAAGTACTTTTGAGATAATGGGAAATAGTTTGGAGGTGTAATTGAAGAAAAGACAACATCAAGGTTTTAGATTAGAGCTAAAATATTGGTATTTTAGGATTAAAGATTAGTTTTGTTAGAGTATAAGAGAAGAAGTAGAAAGGGGTAAAATGAGTATTAAGGAAATATCTATTAACCATAGGGGGGTGCAAGTGTTTATTATTATAGATCAGAGGTATAAGTGCTCAACCCCAAATTGTTCAGGGATCTACTTGAAATTAACCCTTGATTCAAAATCAAACTACTACATCAAGTACAATATAATTCTCTTTTAATATATTTTCCTTGATTCCTACCTCAGTGATTGAATTTATATGATATTATGAGAGGTGCCTCTTTCAGCTAGCTAGCACCACAAGCACATTATTATACCACTGCTATATCTTTCGCAGGAGTCCTTTCTGCATACGTGCCTGCTACTAAATTTTATTTCACCTTTCTTTTAAAAGAAAAACTAAAGTGACACGACCGTTTGTGCCCATATTGTTAATTTTTTTTAATAATTGACAATGATTTGTGAGACACTATGATGCTAATAAAAATAAATAAATAATTGCTGCGTAGAACTTGTGAGAGTGCTAAAGCCAGGTCACAGTTTGTGTTAATAAGAACTGCTGGCCTCCAATTAGGAAACAGGGCAATTAATTTTCATGTTCAACACTCGCAGCACTGATTAGAATTGGGTAAGCAGAGGAATCTTGAATTAGTTTCTCCAACTATGTGTTGTATGGCTTGTATGGCTTCAGGAAATGATCAGTATATATTCTTATATATCCAAACTTTGGAATTGAGATAACTGGACACTAGAGTCATCCTAACTCAACATAACATGTGCAAATTGGATTTTCGGAGCTACGATAATAACTTCTTATTGCTTTTATCTGGCATGACCCATCCGACCTATCTACATAGCCGTCATATGAAATTTTACTTGCGGTCCTGCTGCAATGCATATTGTACTGTCAGTGTTTGTTGAAGATTGATCTGTTGTAAATCATTGCTCTTATTATCGAGATCATGTTTGAACTAATCATTAATTAAAGTTAGTAAGTGATGTTAGCTAACAACCATAGAGTACAGACAGTTCTCATGCATTCAATAGTTTATGAAGAAACCGTACCTTATTGTACGGTCCAGTAACTCTGGTCGAAGAAAGAGATCAAGCAGGAACCGGGAATTTCTTTGGTTTGATAACATCAAGTTGAGGAACATATAATGGCACAAAATGCTCAAATCTTAAAACTTTTAACAATCCATTCTCCCAATTTATCCAGAAACTCGAAGACTGATTTAGTTAACCTTGAAGCGAACTATCTTTTGGAATGTGCATCTTTTGGATTGTGATGCATGCAGTCATAATTGGAGAACGGTTATTCAACTGCCTTTTCTGTCAGAAGATAGGTGTTTGTCTATCAACTGAGGATTTTTTTCTTTTTCTAAATTTTTGAATTGAAATTCCAAATGCCAGGTGTCCTCTTTATGTTTTCAGTATAATAGTTAGGGATGTAAAATGATCGTTAACGGAGTGGATGGAGTCGTAAGAGGATTCGAATATAAATATCAGGATATAGGTCGATATCGGAAATGAAAGATTCTATCCGAATTTGATGCAAGTCGGATATGGATACAGATATGATATGAATACTGGAAACGTATATCTAATAAAGTCAAAAATTACTATTTTGGTTATAGATATGGTTACAGATATAAATGTTACCATATTTGTATCCGTTGGCTACTGACGAATGGGAATCCGGATATAAACAGCTATCGGAAATAAAAATTACTATCCCTGTTTGATAAAAAAGTGAACATAAATGGAGATACAGCTCGGATTTTCCGTTTCAGTTTTAGGTCCCTTGTAAATGTAGAATTTGAAATGTGGGGTAATTGATTAGTTGAGGCGGCACTATGAATCGCATGAGTGCCCATCTGGAATTTCGATACGTTTATAATGTCAACACCTGTCTCATAAGTGGGATATTAAATTTTGATTTGTAAAGAATGAATTAAAAAAATCCACCAATAATAAAGTCAAAAATCCCTGTTAAAAAGTCCGTGGCAGTGAATCAGATTCTTGCGCTTGTGTGTGCGTGGGAGGGGGGCGGCGAGGGGGGCAGGGGAGTCATAACACGTCGCATTGCATCTTTAATAATTTTTTCTTAAAATATATTTTGGTGGCCCACGTCACGAATCTATGTTACTAATTTTTTAATCTTATATTACCCATTAGGACTCAGCAGAATATAATTTAAAAATTACTAGTGATTTAAACAGATGAGAAAACACAAAGAGAAACAAAATATATGAAAAGTTTGATTCGATGGGTCGGTAGCAACTGGCAAAGTGATGCGGACCATCATTAGGAGTTTTTTTAATTTAAAATTTGCATTATTAGTTAGAATTGTTAAATATTTTGGACTTATTTGCAAAGTACAAATAAATTGTTATTTTGATTTTAATTTAGGTTATTTGAATAATGTAAAAGGCATCTCCCTATTTATTGGGAGTTGATGAATATTATCGAAAAGTTTGCCATTGAAAATCTGTGGGATTAGAGAATTTTTTTGAGTTCAAGTTCGCCGTGTGATTCGGTGAGAGGAGTGATTCCTCTAGGAAGCAATCCTTTGGGTGTGAGGCCCGTGATTACCGTCGTCGATTCTCCTCTATTTTATATTTGATCATCAATCTTGTTCTGAAGATCTTCATTATACTTATTCGTCGTTCGTCAAAAGTCCAATCAACATCGGTATCTACAGATCCCAGATCAATATTTTTGCAGAACCAAAATCTTTCATTGAAGTTAGATGTTAAGAGAGGTTTTGGGATTCATCAACAAAAGTCTACAATCTCATGTGCACATGAGTAAGATAAACATGCAGCCAACCAACTCATGCAATAGTTTATGAAGCCTACAACAACAAAGGCGTTTCATTCGGTTTCACCTTGGAATTAATAGTTGGGGATATTTTAATTGGCTATATATTGATGTGGAATATATGATTTGATAACGACATTTTTCTGGATATCTGTAACCTGGAACAATTGGATCTATTTTCTAAAATTATAATATTTGGGTCTATGTAAGAGTTATTAATTGATTTACGATTTTGCGGATAATTTGATATTAACACGGAATCGATCATTTTATATCGGAAGTTCAATCGTGAAATTTAGCCTCAATTTTATATTATTTATTGCTCACTGATGATGCTCGATATCGGTGATCTTCCAGATCGTGACACGTGGCAGATGACGTGTCCCGAAGCTTGCAAGAAAGGACCAAGAACGGTACGTCGGAAGAATACCCCGGGTCTTCGACCCATGGACGTGGCCGACCTTCTGCGACCGTCTACACCACTTCTATGCCCGCCTTACAAACAACCGTTGGCTCACCTCCGAGACCCTGCACAATCGGCCTCCTCGGCCCTCTCAGCTCGCCTCCGGGCTATCGCAGAACCAAGATACCTCGGGCTCTCGCGCGTCCCCGAGCCTCCCGCCAAGCTCATCTTGCTCGATCTCATCGACCGACCAACAGCACAAATCGTAGGCGCATCCGCCGCGGCTCCGCGAATCTCGCCATGCGCGAGATATCCGCCGCCCACGTTCCGCGTTCCACGCCATCACGATCCCCCATTAACGAGCCTGTCTCGTCATTAATGAGGGATCCCGTCTATCACGGGGCGTAACGGCTGGCGTGATTCTCGCGCTTGCCTGTCTGTTGCCACCACTATATGAACCCCTCTTTCAGACGACTCAAGTAAGTCATTCTTTCCTCGCTAGGCCGTTACTCTGCTCAAATATCCAGTCTAACTTGATCGTCGGAGGGTCCTCGGTGGCACAACCACCCCGGGACTTCCTTGCAGGTAGCTCGGCCTTGACCACCTCAAACCCATTGAGATCCACACGCTTCAGGAGGCAGCCTCCAACTCAATCTCAGCCGTCCATCGTCGCTTGCAGCATATCTACGGAAGGTAACATCTGAAGGAGATCCAGACCCTCCACCAGCTGGCGCCGTCTGTGGAAAATTCTTGATTCCACCGAACAAAGTTCATCTTCCGATCTCAACTCAATGGCGAGCGATCACCGCGACGATCCAAGCACTAGCTGCCGCCTCCCCTACAACGGAGGCGTGGACGAATCTCCTCCCCCGAACGCCATCAACGCTCTAGCCGTCCGAAAAGATCGACTCGCGTCCGTCGTGGATGCGCTCGTCCGTGTACAAACGGCAGGGCGAGCTCCCCAGGTCGCCGCTCCCCCACCTCGGGACCGGGACCCCTACAGAGGGAGAGAAGACTCTGCTCGCGTCGGCACTGCCGACCACCGTCTCGCTGTCTCCCATGTCCGAAGGTCTTTCGGGCCAACATATTCTATGACCCGCTGGGCGCCCCACAGTTCAACACCGAGGTCCGTTGCAAGAGCGCCTCGCCCCGAGCCCCATCGCGCCCCTGTCCCTCCCGAGAAGGTGTCGGTTAGCTCGCCTGCATCCAGGCATGACCGACACCCCCCCATCGACGGGGACGCACGGACGAGACTCGTCACGGCAGCTCGAAGACTACCTCGTCAGGGGACCTAAGGAACCTCATCGAAAGGAGCCGGGGCTCATCAAGAATCATGGTTATGTCGGCGGGGGGTACGTCGAGTACCTATGAGACTCAGCACCCCACGCCGGCCGTGGAGGCCAACAGCCGTCTGAGGAAGAAGGCCAGGGAGACCGAGCCGATCATTTTTGACGACGGGGACCTCCACGGCATATTCCTGCCCCACAACGACCCTCTGGTGATTACGGCTCGGGTCCACCAATACGAGGTGCATAGGATACTGGTCGACTCGGGAAGCTCGGCGGACATTTTCTTCTATGACTGCTTTCTGCGCATTGCTCACCCCGGCAGACCTAAGGCCGACCTTCTACGTCCTTTCAGGATTCACCAACCACTCCATCCCGGCGGAAGGGGTAATCACTCTGCAGTTTAACGTCGGGGAGGCCAGCCGTACGCGAACAATGCCTGTGGAATTCATCGTAGCGAGAATCCTATCGGCCTACAACATCCTCCTCGGCCGCCCAACGCTGAACTCCCTCCGGACCCAGATATCGACCTACCACCTGGTGATGAAGTTCCCTCTCGACCAGAGCGGAATAGGTCGGGTCTATGGAGACCAGTGGATTGCAAAAGTTTGCTTCACCGCAACATCCTTGTCTGAGCGGCCAATCGACGATGCCGAGGGCGAATGTGACATCAGGGGTTCTCTGGACACTCGAGACGAGCAAAAAGAGGTCCGAGGGACCCCGGTGGAGCCATTGACAGGGTCCCCCTCATAGAAAGGGACAACGAAAAAATCGTTCAGATCGGGTCGCTTCTAACAGGAATTCAGCGAGATAACCTGGTTCATTTCCTTAGAAACAAATCCGACGTGTTCGCCTGGGCACCTGCTGACATGCATGGGATCGACCCCAAAATCATATCTCACAAGCTCGGGGTAGATCCTACGGCCCGACCCGTCAGGCAGAAAAAGCGAAACTTCGCCCCGGTCAAACAGAAGGCTATCGAGGACGAAGTAGATCGGCTCCTCGCCGCCAACTTCATTCAAAATGTGCCCTATTCGGAGTAGCTGGCGAACGTAGTTCTGGTCAAAAAGTCGAGCGGGAAGTGGCGCATGTGCGTCGACTTCACCGACCTCAACAAGGCCTACCCCAAAGACAATTATCCCCTCTCTCGGATAGATCAGCTCGTCGACAGCTCGGCAGGCCACGAGCTATTGAGCTTCATGGATGCCTTTTCCGGATACAATCAGATCCGTATGAATCCGGCAGACGAAAATCTCACCGCATTCACAATGGACCGGGAGGTATACTGCTACAAGGTGATGCCTTTCGGCTTCAAAAACGCCGGAGCTACGTACCAACGATTGGTCATCCGAATGTTCAAGCCGTAGATCGGCAGGAACATGGAAGTATACGTCGACGATATGCTCGTCAAATCAGTGTCGTCGGTCGACCATGCCAAGGATCTGGGCGAAGCCTTCGAAGTACTCCGCAAGTTCAAGATGAAACTGAACCCCGCCAAGTGTGCATTCGGGGTCACCGAGGGAAAGTTCCTCGGTTTCATGGTCACCCACCGCGGAATCGAAGCTAACCCAGAGAGAATCGACGCTATCCTCAACATGGCCGCGTCCAGGACTAACGTCGAGATCATGCGACTGACGGGGCGGGTAGCCGCTCTGAGCCGTTTCATGTCGAGGTCTGGGGAGAAGTGCCTCCCGTTCTTCAAAGCTCTAAGGAAGATCCCGAGGTTCGAGTGGTCAGAGGAGTGCCGGACCGCCTTTAACCAATTAAAGAGGCACCTTGCGACGCCACCACTACTCACCCGACCAGTTGAAGGAGACGAGTTATCATTGTATCTGGCGGTATCCGACCAAGCAGCGGGCTTGGTGCTCGTCCGAGAGATTGACGGAGTGCAGAAGCCGGTATACTACGTGAGCCACGTCTTCAAAGACGCAGAAACGAGGTATCCAGCCATAGAGAAGATCGTCTTGGTACTCATTATGGCCTCAAGGAAGCTACAGCACTACTTCCAGGCGCACACCATCCTCGTTCTTACCGAGCGCCCGTTGGGGGCTATCCTCGCCTCACCCGAATCCTCGAGCCTCTTAGAGAAGTGGAGGTGGGAGTTGTCCCAATTTGACATAAAATACCGCCCGAGGTAGGTAATCAAAGCACATGCCCTGGTCGATTTTATCGTCGAGTGTACCATCCTCAGTAAGGAACCGGAGTCCACGCTGACCCTCGCGGCTCAACCCTCGATCGAGGGGAGGCCCGACTCAGTTCCTGAGTGGATCATTTACGTCGACGGGTCTTCGACCGAGGAAGGCCGTGGTGCTGGCCTCATTATTCGAGGCCTGAACGAGGCAGAAATGGAGTATCCTCTGAAGCTCAGGTTCAAGGCCTCAAATAACGCGGCAGAATACGAGGCCCTGTTGGCTGGATTGCGCATGGCCTCCGGGCTGGGGCTGAAAATAATTCGGATCCGCAGTGACTCAGCCCTAGTCGTTGGCCAAGTGACCGGCCATTTCGAGGCTCGAGAACCTCTAATGGTGAAATATCTGGCAGAGGTAAGAAGACTTCGAAAGAACTTCGACGAAGTCCAGGTAGAGCAAATACCCAGACAACTCAATGCCCAAGCCGACGCCCTGAGTAAGCTGGCTTCATCCTACTCGGCCAACAACAAGCGATCTATCCTCTTCGAAATCTTGCCACGGCCCAGCGTGGAAGACGGGGCGACAATACTTCAGGTGTACACAGCCCAGGAAGAAGACCGAGACTGGAGGAAGCCCCTCATGGAATTCCTAAGGGAAGGTACGCTCCCAGAAGATCGAGGAGCAGCCCGCCGCCTCCGAGCCAAAGCCCGTCACTTCGTCTGGAGCAATAGGAACCTTTACAAGAAGTCCTTCACTCAGCCCCTGCTCCGGTGCATCGACCCCCACGAAGCCGACTACGTCCTCCGTGAAATCCACGAAGGGGTCGGGGCGCACACCAAGGGGCCCACACCTTAATCCAGAAGGCATTGCTCCAGAGGTACTACTGGCCAACTATTCACCAAGACGTCCAGAAGCTCGTCAGGAAATGCAAAAGTTGCCAACTCCACGGAAGCATACCTCGCCTTCCAACTATCGAGCTGACCGCCCTAACATCCCCGTGGCCGTTTGCCCAGTGGGGAATGGACATGATAGACCAGTTCCCTACCGGTACGGGCGGGCACAAGTATGTCCTCGTCTCAGTGGATTACTTTACGAAGTGGATTGAGGCCATGCCCATCAGGGAACCGGATGCCACGACGACTATCAAGTTCCTGCAGAACAATGTGATACTCCGGTTCGGCATCCCGAGGTGTATCATCACCGACCATGGGACAAACTTCGAGAACGAGAAAATGAAGGAATTCTGCAATGAATATCATATCCTCATGAAGTTTGCCGCGGTCGCTCATCCCCAATGCAATGGGAAAGCCGAAGTCACTAATCGGGACGTCCTCCGAGGTCTCCGGACCCGTCTAGAAGGACGCTAAAGCAGTTGGGTCGAGAAATTGCTCCGGGTCCTATGGGCCCTGCGCACGTTAAAGAAGACCCCCACCGGGGAAACCCCTTTCAGCCTCTGCTACGGGATCGAGGCAATGGTCCCAGCGGAGATCGAGCTACCCAGTCACTGGGTCGAACACTTCGACGACAAAGCAAGCACCACGACCCTCCGAACCAACCTAGACATCTTGTTGGAGGAACGAGACCGGGCTCAGATCAGAGCTGCCGCCTATCAACAGCAAACCGCCCGATACTACAACGCGCGAGTCAAGCGTCACTTCTTCAAGACCGGAGACCTGGTCCTGAGGCAAAACGAGTTCGTCGATCAAGGCAGGCTGCATAAGTTCTTCCCGAAATGGGACGGTCCTTTCCTCGTCTCCAAGGTCCTTCCCGGCGGAGCCTACCGCTTGTAAGACGCGGATGGGCGCAAGTTTCCACGGTCGTACAACGCTGAGAAGCTCAAATTGTACCAATAAGGAGAATATCTACGAGGGTGTGTTTCTTCTTCCACAAAGACAATGTAAACTTTTCTAAAGTTCTATTTAAATAATAAGAAGGGAACGCTAGAACATTGCAAAAAGAAGAATCTTATTCATTCAAAAAGGTACTATGAGCTCCTCAGCCTTACATAAAAAGAGAAAGTTACAACAGAGGTGGAACGGGATCAAGGAAGTACTCCTGGTGATACTCAGAGTAGATTTCCTATAGCCGGGCCCTAGCCGCTGCAGCCCGCTCTTGCCGACGCTGCACGCGGACCCGGGATGCCACAGAAGCACCCGACGCTTCGCCCTCTGAGCTTTGGCCCACGATGTACCTCATCTTGAAACGCTCCAGAATGAGAGCCAAGGATCGGTCGTGCCTGGCTTTCGAGATGAGGCCGAACAGGAAGATCGAATGCACCTTGTCGAGCGCCTCGTCCAGAAGCTCCTCGGTGAAGGGGTTGTCCAAACACAGGGACCTCCAGATCGCGTACATCAACATCTGAAGCAGGGACGACCGCCGAGGGAGAAGCCGGCCAAAATGATCCTCGAGGCGCTGAACCACTCCCCGGTACCCCTCCTCGGCCAGAGATTGGTCATACAAGGAGACATCACCAAGGGTGATTATCTCTTCGATCAAATACCCGCGCCCAGTCATCTTAAAAGAAAGCGGTGCCGAAGGAGCTGCCATCTCCTTCCCTATTTATAACCTCAAACAGAATCTTCAAGGACCCGGATTCTCGCGCGTATTGGCGCGGATCTTAGGAATCGCAGTGCCTACTCCAATGCCACGCCGCCACGTAGCGAAACTGACGCGGCTTCCCGAAACGTTCTGCCTTCCCCCGTACGTTCCTGACACGTGTCGCCCGCGACTCTCCCGATACTCACACCGGGAAGGTCGGACAGAACCTCACGAATCGACCAGGCAACAACCCTGCTCGGCCCATCCTTAGCAGGCCTCTTGCGGCCTCTCCTGCGCTAAGGATCGAAGCCCTCACCAAGAGGCAAACGGGCTCGCCCTTGCTCGGTTATCCCTGGCTGGTAGTTCCCTACCCTATAACGCCAGGGATCGGAGCCCTCACCAAGAGGAAGCCGAGCGGTTACCCTGCTCGGCTATCCCTGTCCGGTAGTTCACTACCCCATGACGCCAGGGATTTAAGCCATCGCCAAGAGGCAACCGGGCAGCAACCATGCTCCGTCCGTCCTCAAGGATCAAAGCCCTCGCCAAGAGGCACCGGGCAGCAACCCTGCTCGGCCCGTCCTTAGTAGGCTTCTTACGGCCCCTCCCACGCTAAGGATCAAAGCCCTCGCCAAGAGGCACCGAGCAGCAACCCTGCTCGGCCCGTTCTTAGCAGGCCTCTTACAGCCCCTCCCGCGCTAAGGATCAAAGCCCTCGCCAAGAGGCACCGGGCAGCAACCCTGCTCAGCCCGTCCTTAAGGATCTAAACCCTCGCCAAGAGGCAACCGGGTTCGCCCTTACTCGGTTATCCCTGGCTGGTAGTTCCCTACCCCACAACTCCAGGGATCGAAGCCCTCACCAAGAGGCAGCCGAGCGGCTACCCTGCTCGGCTATCCCTGGCTGGTAATTCTCTACCCCACAACGCCAGGGATCGAAGCCCTCACCAAGAGGCAGCCGAGCGGCTACCCTGCTCGACTATCCCTGGCTGGTAGTTCACTACCCCACGACGCCAGGGTCTAAGCCCTCACCAAGAGGCAACCGGGCAGCATCCCTGCTCGGTCCATCCTTAGCAAGCCTCTTGCGGCCCCTCCCGCGCTAAGGATCGAAGCCCTCACCAAGAGGCAACCGGGCTCGCCCTTGCTCGGCTATCCCTGGCTGGTAGTTCACTACCCCACGACGCCAGGGATCTAAGCCCCCGCCAAGAGGCAACCGGACAGCAACCCTGCTCGTTCCATCCTTAGCAGGCCTCTTGCAGCCTCTCCCGCGCTAAGGATCAAAGCCCTCCCAAAGGGGCGACTGAGCAGCTACCATGCTCGGTCAATCCTTAGCGGGTAACTCCTTATCCATCTAAGGATCAAAGCCCTTGCCAAGGAGCACCAAGCAGCAACAACGCTCGGCCAATTCTTTGGAGAGCACCAACCTTCTTGCAACAAAGATTCCTCCACAATATTCAAGTAAACGATCACCACCTCGACTCCGGGGGCTGGAGGACACCGACCTTCTTCCACGGCGGTTAATCGACAAGCACTCGAAAGGCGATCATTATCTAAAACACCGGCCATCGACCTGCGGCCTAACGCTTGATTGAGGGCAGAACTGACAAGCTCAAGTACTCACGCAGGAAAAGCATTATCACGCAGAAGAAAAAAGACTAAGTTTCATCCAAACTTCCAAAATCTTTTACAAGGTATTCTGGGCTCCCCAGCCTTACCAAATTGTCCGTAGGCTTGCAAAAAGAAATAGAAAAAGGAAAAGCCAAAAAGTTTAGGCCGCAGGCCCCGTCCGGACCTCACCTTCCTCGGTACCATCTCCATGGGCCGGGGCTTCCGCTTCGGCAACATGCATGACCACCGAAAGTGGGACCCGAGCACGGAGCTCACCGTCGGCAAACTTCGGAAACTGCGCCTTGACGGCATCAAGGGCTTCGTGCCATACAATGGCAGAGGCTTCGCCGAGGTCAGCATAAAAATGGTCCGACTCCTTGTAATCGGCCACCGCCTTTCGAGCTCGAACCTCGGCGTCCTTCGCCGCCTGAAGTGCAGCCTCAACATCCCGTCTGCTGGTATCCCTTGCCCTCTTCACTGCGGCATAGCGATTGGCCAGCTTTGCCAACTTAGCCCCGATGGCTCGGTGGGACTCACTTAGCTGGTGATGGGACTCCCGGCACTTTGAGACGGTGAGCTCCCCGGCGGCCAATTGGGCTTCGAGGACGGCCATCCTCTCCCTCTCCTGACGCAGCTCGAGTCGCAGGTCCTCGTCCTCCGAAGAAGACTCCCCCGCCAACCTCATAGCAGGGGCAGTCTCCTCGGCCTCCATGCGAGCAACGAGGGCGCAATGCTGAAGGACCTGATGAAAAATAGCAGAGAGACTTAGAGACGCTCGAACTAAGAAAAGGGCGCTCAAAATAACACATAAAGGAGTACGTACCTGCACCGTCCCCTGAGCTATAGCTGCCACTTGGGCCTTCAGGGTCCCCCGCGGAATCTTGCCTCCGGCCGACTCTTCCATATCAGTGAGCAGGCTGTCAGCAACGGAAAGCCCGGACGGGACTACGAAACAAGCGTCCCCTCCTGCACAGGAATTCCCTCGGGAATCTCAGTCGGTGGCGCGCGAGAGACCATCTTCTTCCTTTTGAGAGGAACCTCATCTTCGTCCTCTTCCGCTTCCCTCGTCCGGGGTTCGGGAACCCGCAGACGCCTTTGACCGCAGCCGCGGCAATCATCGGGGGCTCGGGTCGAGGCAGATGGCCTCGTCGCCTGTGACTCCCTTGGTGTGGAGCTCGGGTCAGCCCGAGGCCCAGCCACGCCCTCGGCTCTCTTCTGGGACAGGGTACCGAGGGCAGTAAGAATCCTGGATCGGTCCATTTGTTCTTCCAAGGAGGGAAGCATGCCCGACTTAGAAGAAGAAGAAGAGGAAGAATCTACAGGAGGCTCTCTAGACTCTACCCGAACTATTTCTACAGACTCTTCACAAAAAAACATCTAACTTGATGGAGGGGATGAGTCCTTGGAAGAGCAAAACGCAGATATCCCGACCTAAGAAGGAGAGCGCCGAGCTAACGAGACTCAAGACGAGAAAATTACAAAGAGGTATGGGCCCTGATGGGGACCCCACCTCTATTTATAGCTGCCGGCATACACATCCAACGGCGACAGTCACCTCCCGCCAAAACAACTTTTCGCATTCGACGGCCACCATCGCTCCACCTGTCACGCGCACATTGGTTGCACCCCATCGGGCGCGGGAAACCTGCGGCCCGTCGCGTCAGCCAACCAGCGCCTGACATGCGGGTTGTCGCTTCGACGAACATACCCACGATCCGGCGCATCCTCTTTAATTCAAGATCTGACCCCTGATCCGCTGACGTCATCAAGAAAATACAGCTGATTGCCCGGGAATTCACACTTAGGATATCTTCGAAAAGAAGCTCACCTCGGGTGACCCAGCGGACCACTCTCGACCCGACCCATGAGCGGGTCGGGACGAGAGTGGGGGGATAATGATGATGCTCGATATCGGTGATCTCCCAGATCGTGACACGTGGCAGATGACGTGTCCCGAAGCTTGCAAGAAAGGACCAAGAACGGTACGTCGGAAGAATACCCCGGGTCTTCGACCCATGGATGTGGCCGACGTTCTGCGACCGTCCACACCACTCCTATGCCCGCCTTACAAACAACAGTTGGCTCGCCTCCGAGCCCCTGCACAATCGGCCTCCTTGGCCCCCTCAGCTCGCTCCAGGCTATCGTAGAACCAAGATACCTCGGCCTCCCGCTCGTCCTCGAGCCTCCCGCCGAGCTCATCTTGCTCGGTCTCATCGACCGACCAACAACACCAATCGCAGGCGCATCCGCCGCGGCTCCGCGATTCTCGCCATGCGCGAGATATCCACCGCCCACGTCCCGCGTTCCACGCCATCACGATCCCCATTAACGAGCCTGTCTTGTCATTAATGAGGGATCCCGCCTATCACGCGGGCGTGACGCCAGGGGCGTAACGCCAGGGGCATAACGGCCAGTGTGATTCTCGCGTCTGCCTGTCTGTTGCCACCACTATATGAACCCCTCTTTCAGACGAGTCAAGTAAGTCATTCTTTCCTCATTAGGTCATTACTCTGCTCAAATATCCGGTCTAACTTGATCGTCGGAGGGTTCTCGGTGGCACAACCACTCTGGGACTTCCTTGCAGGTAGCTAGGCCTCGACTACCTCAAACCCATTGAGATCCACAAGCTTCAGGAGGCAACCTCCAACTCAATCTCAGCCGTCCATCGTCGCTTGCAGCAGATCTACGGAAGGTAACATCTGAAGGAGATCCAGACCCTCCATCACTCACGATTGTCTAATGCTAGATCTTGTATCCGCATATAGCATCATTTAGAGTTTGTTTATGTTGCAATTGCATCAATTGCGTGTTTTTGATCATTTTGCATTCGCACGCATGTGTCCTTAGCTTTATTGTTCCCGTCATGCATCAAATTGGTATCGGAGCCTAGGTTGAGAGATGCATCATCGTAGCAAGAATTTTATGGCTGACATACAAAACACTAATTTTTACGATCACCGAGACAATAGGGACATCGATTATTACTCATATCCATACAATTATTCTCACAGGCATGATAGACAATTCGTAGGGACAATTATGAGAGTTAAGCCTTCCGAACCCATTGATTTCTACGGTAAATAGAATTTGCCATCTATCCGAGATTGGTTAGCTGACATAGATGATTTTTCTGATCATCATAGGATAAGGTAGGCCAAATGGAAATTAAAAGGGAAAGCCAGATTTTTTTTTGGCTAGGTTAGAACACAAACTCGAAAGCCGTAAACAGGATCTTATTGTGTAGTGGGAAGATATGAATGCCATGCTAATGGAAGAATACTTTCCAATTTCACATCAATCTAGGGTTGAGCCTAAAGTCACGTTACAAAGAGATGCGTCTAGAGCTTTCTTTAAGGTTCCATTCAGGAGTGATGTCGATTATTATGATAATATACTCGTTCAGATTATAGTGACAAAAGATGACTATTATATGCCTGTTAGTGTATATACCCTAGAGGCCATTATTGTATCATACTAGCTTGTATATTACTTAATGGAAGCTTGGAATATTCATAGTTGTATTAACAGTCTTGCTCAATATGGTAGTATGCTACTTAGTTTGTTTCTACTTCAATATGTGCATGTGTTTCTTTTAGCATATTGCTTATACATATTAGTAGAGCCCTTAGGATCTTTGCTTGATTACCAGCGTTGTGATGCCAGTCACACTAGTGGGGGCTGGGTAATCTACAAGCACATCCTTATACAGGTCTCTAGTCGTAGGATTATCGAGACGGGGTATCGATATTCCAGAGTAGACTAGTGTATACGCTTCTCATCCCAGCAGGGGAGATGATCTGTCCCACAGCCATTAGTACGTCGTATTGGAGATAGTATGCAGGTGCTCGTTAGGTTACGAGTCCACTGGACAGGACTCGTCGGGAACTGTTGGTTGGTACTATACCTATCGTCAGATAACAGTTCCCAGGTGACATGAGTACAGCTTAGTCCATCGACTTGACACTGCCACTTCGTCTCTAGTGTGTTCCCACTGTACTTTAATTACTACCCTACCACGGCTCAAAGGAGTGGTCCAAACAGGTAGTAGTTGGGTGCAGTCCTGAAGCACTTGGAGGCAGTGGCGGTTATACAGGATTCGTCTCTCCCGATATTGGAGGTTGATATCGCGCTGTGTCCGGAGAGCCATTACATAAAGTCCCTGGCCAGGGCAAGTGAGATTTACTGGTAGGTGTTCCAGTAGTTTCTCAGGGTGTTCTGGGCTACACTCCGACACGACTTATACCGCTATTAGGGGTCTGACGTTTACCGCCCCTAGGCCCGATATGCGATATTCTTAGACGAACAAACCGGACTGTACGGATATTGTCACATTCAGGCTCAGTAGGAATTCGGATGGGTTTTCCTCATCGGCCTTCTTATCGACATCTACCCGGGGACCGTTATGTACAGCTAGTACCGCTTGTGGCCTGTGGTTAAACCTACTGCCAGTGTAGTGTCGAGTCTTTAGAGTCCCACACAGAGAGTTTCTCTGCACTGTGCAAAAGGTGTAGAGGCTGTATGGTTTTACGGCAGGGCTGCGATCACTTACGTGCGCTTGTGCGCGTATGATGTTCGGGCGGATAATACTAGTGAGTTTTGGTTTAAACCAGATCCTAGTATTATATTGATGGATCAGTTTTGTCTCTTAGTATTCGTATTCTTCGGAATGCGGATGAAGGTGTGTATGCACGGATGTGAGGAACAGAGAAGGAGATGCCTCATTAGGGTTTTGACCATTGACTTGATTAGAACCATTATGAGGTGGAGGATATTGTTTACTAATCCTTTTATTAATGATAATTGTGTCATGGCTAATTGGTTTGACCATTTGACTAAGTTGACTATTGTTGACTTAGATATTTTTGTTAAGCACCAGATATTTTCATGCTTAGCATTAATTGTGACAAGGTTATGGTCAAATCAATGTAGCCATCCTAATTATGATAATAAAAGTTTTAGTTTTTTTTTCCATGGATCATTATCTCATTTGCTTTCTCTTTCCTCAAGAGAGCTCCCATACTTGCTCTTCTTCTTCTTCTTCACTAGTAAACTCTTAAGCTTTCATGTGTTGAGAAAATTAGAGTTTAAATAGACAAACAAATCTATCTTCAAACTCTACATCACCTAGAACATCAAGCTTAGCAAACTTGTTGCCCTAGTTACCTCGGTTCTTGATGTGGAGCTCGGACTATAGACTCTCGGATGGATCGTCTTCGACTCAAGAAGGCCGTGGAGGTGGCTGCGATACGGATCGATCCTTGGAACCTACATAGACGAGAAGGACAGCGGAGAAGACCCGAAGGACTAGTAGCATGAGGTATAATCTTCTAGCATAGTAGATAAAACCTCTAGCTTGTTTGTTAGCAATGGTTTGGCAAAGATCCTTAAGCAAAATTTATGCTACCTTGTATGAAAATTTTGATTTTTACCTATTCCGCCGCCCCGCTAGCTAGCGGGGTGAGTGACATAGACTTACAATGCCAGGACCACAGAATCTATACAATTTGAAGTTTTCATCACCGTGTAGGAATATCGTATCTTCTATGGAAACTACTATTGAGCCACATGAAGTAGAGAATTTTAGAATCACCAACAAGAGTTTAGAGAAGCCCAATGTCATTACCACTACTAGTGATACTCTTATGGAGTCTTTAGAATCATTTGTTGATTGTATACATGTCGATCATCCGATAGGTTTTCTTGTCGAGTCTAACGATATCATTGTTTCTCCTATATTAGATAACACTTACATTGAGTCTGCACAATCCTTTATTGAGGATATGCCTTTGATTTCTATTGATCTTCCACCTGTTATCAGTATTCAATCTGAGATTAGTGCTAGGATTGGATCATCTTGGATGTCGTTCCTTATTTTCAAGTGATTCAAGTAAATTATGATGTGTTTAGTTGACACGTAGATACAGTAGTACAGCTGAATGATGCTAAGTCTAAACTTCATTCCTTCATTTCTGCACCATGTCTCTCATCTAGGAACAACCATCGAGATAGGTTTCTTACTTCTAGACAATATCATGTGAGTCTAGACCATAACATAATTTTTACCAATCTAATGTGTACCACCATTCATGCATGTTTAGAGATAGTGTATTTGAGTGGTGTGTGCTAATGTTTGCTTTATCCAAAGCATATAACATAAATGCATGAGTTCGTATCCTTAGGGTTTGCATTTAGAGCGAGTCTGCATTTTATTCACAACATCTGTATGTTTCATTTTGAGATTCAATAGTAGATAGTTGTGATAAATAAATTATATAAAACCGCAACTAATATTTACATGCAAACTAAAGATTTAAAGCAGGAGATGAGTGTTGATAAAAGTGCGTATAGATAAGTAATTAAACCAAAACTCAATGTTTAGATCATATTATATTTTTGGAACTTTGGGTCATATACCTAGTTTATATATTCTGTTTAGATATTCTGATAGTGTTCAATATTGAGAACTTGACCCATTTCATGAACCGATTGATTCCTGCTATTATTCTTGAGAGGCGGTTCAGTTTACACCCTTTGGAGATTGATCGGAGCTTCAATTGAGATTTTAATTTTCTAACTGAGCAGAGTGGTCATTCATCCGGTTTTTAGGCGCAGTCAGAGTTTCATCATTTTACTATTCATCAGGTGGTGAATTTTTGAAGTTGAGGAGAATGATGCGGTTATAGAAGTTTTTTTATTTAAAATTTGCATTAATAGTTTATTAATTTGAATTGTTAAATATTTTGCACTTATTTGCAAAGTTCAAAAAAATTGTTATTTTGATTTTATTTTAGGTTTATTTGAATAATGTAATAGGTGTGTCCCTGTTTATTCAGTTAGACATCTAGGGTTTTATTTTAGTTGATGAATATTATTGAAAAATTTTCCATTGAAAATCTGTGTGAGATTTGAAATTTTTTTGAGAGTTCAAGTGCGCCGTGTGATTCGGTGAGAGGAGTCATTCTTCTAGGAAGTGATCCCTTGGATGTGAGGCCCGTGGTCTTTGATTTTCTCCAATATTTCTATTCGATCATCAATCTAGATTTGAAGGTCTTCATTATAATTATTCTCCTCTATTTCTATTTCGATCATCAATCTAGATTTGAAGATCTTCATAATACTTATTCGCAGTTCGTCAAAAGTTCAATCAACATCGATCAATATTTTTGCAGAACCAAAATCTTTCATTGAAGTTAGATGTGAAGAGAGGTTTTGCAGCCAATCAACTCATGCAATAGTTTATGAAGCCTACAACAACAAAGGTGTTTCATCCGGTTTCATCTTGGAATTAATAGTTCAGATATTTTAATTGGCTACATTGATGTGGAATATTGTTAAAATTGTGGAGAAACTTCCTGCAGGCCTCTAATGTGAGGAGTACAGATATCTAGACATTCATGAGAGCCATGTCAGAATCCCATAGCAACATCAGATGTCTGATGGAGAGAATGCAGACGTCTAGTCAAGTCGAAGTCAAAAGTACAGAGCATAGCCAGACGTCTATGGCAGACGTCTGGAGAAGCAGAATCCCGATCCACTACAGCGGCAGACATCTGATGGTAAAGATGCAGACGTCTGCCCAAGAAGATGAAAACTTACAGAGACTTGACAGACGTCTAACGCTTTCTTAATCAGACGTCTGTCGTCGAGAAATCTGTGCGAATCTTATTTTTGGTAATTTGTGTTTATCTCTTGTTTAAAGTAGGATTAGGGTTCGCCTATATATAGACCTCTCATATGATTAATGTACGGTTATCAAGAGAGATTATTGTATTTAGATGGTGACGGTTTAGATCTAGAGAGATTTGAGAGAAATCTCCTAGGGTTGTTCGTGGCTGTACTTGATTCGAGATTATAGTAGACTTTGCAGATTCTGCTCTGTAGGGTGTTTTTCGTCACCCCATTAAAATGGGAATACGCGCGCATTTGTCAGGCGCATTCTAGATTCCCCCTGTCTAGGATAGGCTGAGGTTTATTGATTGTAGGGATCCGAATCTCCGGCAGCCGCGGACTAAGCTGCCGTTAATTACCCATCGCTTTTGGAGCGAGAGAACCTCCGATTGACGGGTCAAACAGCTCATGCGAACTCAATGTGCAGTGTTGTGTTTTGAAGGGGTTTTGGATGTATCGGGGGCCCCGCGGAGTTTTTACGGGGGTCCTGCTACCCAGATAGCGGGCTGGGGGTCAAGGGGGCTAGCAGCCCCCTTGCGGGGTGTGGGGCAGCGCCCCGATAGAAATTTTTTTCTAACAGGGGAAGTGTCGTGGAGTGTGTGTGTCTATATATATATAAGGGAAAGGGCATCCAAAGAATGCGTAGGAGAAAGCGCCAGCGCCTCACGTGCGCGGCACGCGGGCGCTCGAGCGCTCGGGCGCTGGCGCTATTGCCTTGGGCGCTAGCGCTTTGAGTGTTAGCGGCTCACGTGCCAGGCACGTGGGCGCTCGGGCTCTTTGGGCATCAGGACCTTAGGCGCAAGGCGCCAGCGCCTCACGTGCTAGGCACGTGGGTGCTCGGGCGCTAGCGCTAGTGTTTTGGGTGCCAGGGTGCTACCGCCTCACGTGCTAGGCACGTGGGCGCTAGCACTTTGGGCGCTAGCGCCTCAAGTGTCAAGCACGTGGGCGCTCGAGCGCTAGCGCTTTTGGGCGCTCGGGCACCGGCCAGCAAAAGGGAGTTGATCCGTGCACTGGGAGTTGTACTCCCAGAAAGAAATACTTATTATTTTGTATGTGTGTGTGTGTGTGTATATGTGTGTGTGTGAGAGAGAGGAGTTAAACTCCTAGGATATTTTGAAGCTGATGAAGGGGAGAAACTCCTAGGATATTTTGAAGCTGATGAAGGGGTTTCTCCCCTTGAACCCTGGATCTTCCCCAAAGTAGGGTCTTTGGAGATGGGTCTTGTCACGCTCCGCTTTCCAAAATACGGAATACGAGGGGTTGACAAGGCCAGCCATGCTCCTACAGTCAAGGAAATATCCTGCCATAGTCACACTTCGGCTTCTAGCTTTACGTGGTAATCAGTAATCAATGCACAGGTAATGAGAAATGCAGTCACTAAATCAAAACAAATACAAAATAACTAACCAGATGGAGATCAAGAGAGTATAGCTCTGGGTCGCTGATCAAGATGGCCGCGATGTCCTCGGGGTACGTCAGGTCCTGGTCCAAGCTAGATCCACTTCTCACTTTGAGCATGCATACTCAGGTCGTCAGAGCGACACGATAGCAATATATATATATATACAAATGGGAACTCGTGCAATAATAATGAATATGAAACAGTAATCATGGAATAATGACGTGAACATGGAGTAGCCAATGCAGGTAGCTAATAGAGCGGGTAAACGGTAAAGCAGTAAACAGTAAGGCAAGTATGTTGAATCAGTAAGCAATGCATGTCAATGTCGCTAACCCTATCAGTCTCTAAGTCTCACTGTACATGTCACTAAGCCTATCGTCAGTACAAGTGTGAGAGTCAACCACTCGCGAGTATCCCCCACCCAAGGGTAGGACCCAAGGACAAGGGAACACGGGCCCGAGTCGCTCGCTAATAATCAGTAACATCCCCATATATCTCCAGAATCGCTGTATGTGACGGCATGGGACTCCCGAGATTCTGCTGAACTCACACTCAAACTACTCCACACCCCGTGGTTTATATCAAACGCCAACCATGAACTCAAATACCAGTCGGTCCATGACAAGTCTACGCGAGAACTGAAGACAGGGTCTCCATCAAGCATGTCTCGACTGATACCCAAGATAAATGGACAGTGTTTGGTGCCTTACCTATGACACCCATACAAGTGTTCCCATAATCGTCCCATACCAATGACACCCATACAAGTGTTCCCATAATCGTCCCATACCAATTATAGTCACACTTATACACGTCCCATAGACGTCGACAATGCAATAAATCAATAGGGTCCACTGATTGTGTACAAGTACGTGTCACTTTCACTTATCCATTCATGCTTACATACTAACGTACTTGCCACAATCAAACACTAATACCTAACACTGGGTAATGCACATGATCACTAGGTTACCGATGCAATGACTTCTACACGATATGATGAGAATACAATAATTACCATATGAATGGAATACCATCAGTCAGTGTCCTACCACTTGCATAATTTACTATAAGTCATGCGTGCAGAAATAAGCGAAACAATGTAAAAGGGGTAAATAGTATATTGAATTATCTATCCATCAAAATTGGTTTCGCGCCAATCGAGTTTCAGGCTTGCTAGTTATGACCATTTCAATTTAAGTGTTCACGGCTGGAAATCCGGTTTCAGAATCGGAAGTCCATTTCGTAATACACTTTAATCCAAGTTGGGATCGTAATTAGGAGACGCTATAGTTGAACAATATTTAGGGTTATCAGTTAGGTTTCCACCGTAATTGGCGGATCAGTAATATCCTATATCGACAGGGAGTTAGGGACAGGTTATGTTCGAGGTATAAAATCTGCCTCTGCAGAATTCAGCGAAACGTATCGACATTATAAAATGAGTTAAAAATATCAAACAGTTGAGGAATCCAGTGAGACCAGTGGAGTAATAAAGCTAACTCAATTTTCTACGTAAAGATATATGGTTACGCGCATTCTCATATTTGAACAGGAAAATACAGGGGTTTAGAAACAGGGGTTAACTGGGATTTCCGTTCTGGACTGCAGTCCAGAATCGTAATCCACCGCAATTATCTCTATCATAGTTTGTTAAAATCCAGTGACAAACTATAGAATACTGTAGGTTAATCAGTTATCTTCGATACGAGCCATGGAACGCTAAAATTCGATTTGTACATAATTTAATATAAATTTTACAGTTTAGCATGTACGAAAGTTTTCAGGTTTTACGACAGAAATCGGGACATCATTTTACATGAGCAAACGACATCGTATCGTAACCAAAGTCTTAAGGGACATTTATTGTAACTCGGGCCACCACATGTTATTTGTTGTCGTCAATTTCACGGGGTCTTCCATTCGGGTTTTGTAACGAACACTTGAATCATAATGATTCACATGATAAGTATATGCGGAAAGTATTGGTAACTTGAATTGTAATATATAAAATTAGCATGAAGCAAGTATTAAACTTGCCTGAAGACGTGTCGATGACGGTACGGCAGCGGCAACGGCACGATCGCGTCACGAACGCAGCACAGGTTCAGCCTTGTCGGATCTTGCTTCTTGGACTCGATGGCTCGGTGAGTGCGACGGGCGTGCGCTGGCATTGGGATGAGTGGCGTGTTGATGACGATGAAGACTTAAGGGATCGAGGCCACAGATTTGATGGAGACGACGGTAACCAGAATAGCGGCAATAGCCATCGATGAAAGTGTTTGACGAAATGCCGGGGGCTCGACTGCGGCGGCTAGGGATGCAGTGAGGGGGTGTCGGTGGTGGGTGTTACGCAGGGGCTCGGCCGTGGCGTAGGGGTTGGGTTAGGTTCGGTCTTGGGGTCTTTTGAAGTAGAGATGAGAGAGGGATGTGAGAGAGAGAGGTGCTGTGTGAGAGAGAGATGTTGTGAGAGAGAGAGAGAGGTGCTGAGAGAGAGAGAGAGAGATGTTGTAAGGTTGCTGAGGGAGAGAGAGGGAAATAGATGTTGCCTGTGAGAGAGAGATGGAGCTTGGTGGTGACGGCGTGAGGTTGACGGAGGCGCCGGCGAGGTGGCCTGCAGAGGGGGTGCGCTCGGGTCTGCAGCTTGGAGGGGCGCAGACGAGGGCTCGGCGTCGGGGGTGGTCGGCGCGGTGCTCAGGGTGAGCTACTCGTGCTGCGGCCGTTGTGGGTTGGAGCTGCAGTGGTGGTGCTAGGACGAAGGAGGAGGTTGCTGTCGCAGGGGAAGCTGACGGTGGCGGTGATCTCGTGGGGGTGACGACGACGACGGTGCTTGGTGGGGGGATGAAGAGGTCGGTGGCGAGGTGGAGGAGACGAGGAGGAGCTCGTGTCGAAGGAAGCGAAAGCGGTAGGGTGGAGTGGACGTCGGCGCTGGGGTTCTTGCATTGGGAAAGAGGGGGAAGACGGCGGTGGGAGAAAGCGGGAGAGAGAAAGAGATGTTGCAGAGGGAGAGAGAAGATGGAGAGGCGTGAGAAGGAGGAGGGAGCCGTTGAGGGGAGCGGGTCGTGGGAGGGAACGCGCGCGCGCGTCGTGGGTGGAAGGGAGGTGGGAGCGTGGGGAACGACCGCGTCGCGAGGGGGAAAAAGAGCGGGAACGAGCGAGGAAGGAGACGTGGGGGTGTGGTCGCGGGTCGGGTCGGTGCGGGTGAGGAGGTTGATTTGTGGGCTGGGGAAGTAAAGAAATTTGGGAAGGGAGATAGGCCGGAAATAAAAGAAAAAAAGGAAAAATAAAGGGAAAGGGGAGGGGTGCTGGGCTCGGGAAAAATGAGAAAAGGAAAAGGGAAATAATAAAAGAGAAGGGGAGTGAGGGTTTGGGCTTGGGCTGGATAGGAAAGGAAAATAAAAAGGGAAAAATAAAAGAGATTTATGTAATAGGATTAGTTTTAGGTTAGGAGTATAATAAATTAGTTTAACTAAAAATTATACACACATATATTTAGATTGGAATAAATCTGGATTTAAATTTTGGAAAAATATACGGGAAATTTGTAGGAAATTTGGGAAAGTATTTGAAGACGTTATTTATTAAATTACGCTAATTATTTATAGGGACTGGGTATTACAGGTCTCCTTATTCCTCCCTTGGTCGGCTGGCTCTTGGATAACAAGAGGGGTGGGATTTTAAAAATCTCTCCTTTTTAAGATCTGATGGAAGATCCAAGCTCCCCTTTATGGATTTTGTGGTGAAAAACTATTTAGTTTTGGAAAAGGAAGAGTAAAACTCTTGATTTAATTCAAAAGAAAGAAGAAGTTTTTTAGAACCTTGAGAAAGGAGAAGATCACAGATCTTGATACTTTTTGGGAGATAGAAAAAGTTGTTGAGATATTTTCATCATCTTTGCCTTTATAGGCTATACACTTTACATATGGCCCCTTAGGCTTTACAAAAATGGCATTTTGCCCATCCCATACCTCATGTGCTATTTCTTTTTGCACATAAGTCATGAGCTTTACAAAAATTTGGCTTTATGCCCATTTTCTTACATTTTAAAATAAAATAAAAGAAATACACCAAAATTATTTATTACAAAATTTTTATTTTGGCATGGGGGGAGGCCGGCCGCTTCATGTTCGGGCTCGACCCGGGCATTAGCCCACTTGACCTGGGCTTGGGCCCACTTGCTTTGGGGTTGACTTTGATTTGACTTGGTCAACCGGGGTGTAAATTTCGACCCAAACAAAATGCCCCCCATCAATAAATGCACACAGCATATGTGGGTCGTATGCATGAAATTGATGGATTTTCTTTCATGTGGAGGCGACTTGATTTGGTTCCCGCTTTTTGGGAAGCTGGAACTGCCCTTTTTACGACATGGATGGTCGATGCTTGATGTGTCTCCGAGATGGAGTGTCTGGTTGACTTGATTCTAAGACGGAGCATAATCCCGACGAGAAGGTCGTTGCTGCCCTTTTAGCAACGTGGACGGTCGGTGCTGCCATTTTAGCGACGTGGACGGTCGGTTCTGCCCTTTTTGCGACTTGGACGGTCGATGCTGCCCTTTTAGTGACGTGGACGGTCGATATTGCCCTTTTTACGACTTGGACGGTCGGTGCTGCACTTTTAGCTTGGATGGTCGATGCTGCCCTTTTTGCGACGTGTACGGTCGATGCTGCCCTTTTTGCGACGTGGACGGTCGGTTCTGCCCTTTTTGCGACGTGGACGGTCGATGCTGCCCTTTTAGCGACGTGGACAGTCGGTGTTGCCCTTTTTGCGACTTGGACGGTCAATGCTGCCCTTTTAGCGACTTGGACGGTCGATGCTGCTCTTTTTGCGACGTGTACGGTCGGTGCTGCCATTTTTGCGATATGGACGGTCGGTTCTGCCTTTTTTGCGACGTGGACGGTCGATACTGCCCTTTTAGCGACGTGGACAGTCGGTGTTGCCCTTTTTGCGACTTGGACGGTCGATGCTGCCCTTTTAGCGACTTGGACGGTCGATGCTGCCCTTTTTACTACGTGGACAGTCGGTGCTGCCATTTTAGCGACGTGGACGGTCGGTGCTGCCCTTTTAACGACTTGGACGGTCGATGCTGGCCTTTTAGCGACGTGGACGGTCGATGCTGCCCTTTTTGCGACTTGGACGGTCGGTGCTGCCATTTTAGCGACTTGGACGGTCGGTGCTGCCATTTTAACGACGTGGACGGTCGGTCCCGCCCTTTTAGCGACGTGGACGGTCGACGCTTGATGCGTCTCCGAGGCGGAGTGTCCGTGGTAGACTTTTCCCTCGTCCGGAGCGATTTGGTTCCCAATTTGTGGGAAGCCTGCACTGCCCTTTTTACGACATGGACGGTCGACGCTTGATTTGACTTGCTCTGCTTCTTGCAGTGTCAGGGGTGAACTTGACTTGCTCCGCTTCTTGCAGTGTCGAGATTGGATTCTGACTTGCTCTAATTTCTACGGTGTCGGAGTTGAAGTTGACTTGTTGATTGTGATTTGGGGTGACATCGGCATCACTAAACTGGAATATGGTACCAGAAGCGATTCATCATTTGTCATGAGAGGAATTAGGGATTTTGGTTTTTTGGGCGGCATCTGCATTGCTGCACTAGAATAATGCCGGAGCAACTCATCATTTGCTCTGGGAGGATTTAGGAATTCATGGCTTAGGAGACAGGTTTAGATCCCTATCACCTAAGGCTTTTCAATTTTATGGGCTGTAAGGGTCCCATAAAAGTATTTTCGCCCTACGAGTCGAAAGAATCTCGTAGATGTATTTTCTCCTTAGGAATCGTGGGGACTCCTAAGCGTGTTGCTCCTTTGTGAGTCGTAAGGATCTCACGCGGGAATTTTCTCCTCACAAAATCGAGAGGACTTTGCGAGTGCATTTCATCTCTTTTTCACGAGTTTGCGCCCTTTCGAGTTTTCACAAACTCGCCGGCAGTCCTGCTATTTTTACTCACGGAGCCCTTTCGGGTTTTCATCCGTGCCCATTTTGCTTGTGGACATACCTTTTTTTTCCTTTTTTTTTGGATCTTCATCGCTGGTGGGACTTTGGATGTGGTCTCGCCGGTAGGACTTGGAAGAGATTGGGATCTTTTTACGCCCGTGGATTGTATACGGTTTTGCAGGATGTATGATCCAGACCGTAGGGCCGGAAGAATTTCGGGACTTTGCTGGCGTCTGCATTGCTGTACTGGAATATGGTACCAGGAGCGACTCATCATTCGCCGTTTGAGAATTTGGATTTTGGTTGGCGTCTATATCGTTGCACTAGAATATGGTATCAGGAGCGACTCATCATTCGCCACTTAGGGATTTGGATTGTGGCCGGCGTCTGCATTTCTGCCCTGGAATATGGTACCAGGAGCGACTCATCATTCGCCACTTGGGGATTTAGTTTCTGGCCGGCGTCTGCATCGCTGCACTGGAATATGGTACCAGGAGTGACTCATCATTCGCCATGAAGGGATCTCCCTCGTTTCCAGTTTAACGACTTAGGGGTCATCTGTTTCCAGTTTAATGACTTAAAGGTCATCTGTTTCCAGTTTAAAGACTTAGGAGTCTATTGGATTGGAGTTTGGTATTAGGGTAGGCATCAGCGTTGCTAACACCGAAGCACATGTGCCAGGAGCAATTCATCATTTGCCTTTTCCTGTTAGAGAGCGATGGCTTAGGAGACAGGTTTAGGTCTCTATCACCTACGACTTTTCAATTTTATGAGCCGTAAGGGTCCCATAAAAGCATTTTCTCCCTACAAGTCGAAAGGATCTCGTAGGTGTACTTTCTCCTTAGGAGTCGTGGGGACTCCCAAGTGTGTTTTTCCTTTGTGAGTCGTAAGGATCCTACGAAGGTGGTTTTCTTACGAGTCGATAGGATATCGTAAGTTTGTTCTCCTCATGTATCGTGAGGACCCATGAGTGGGTCTTCCCAAATGGAGCATAATTCCAAGGGCGGAGACCGGCCGCTGGACTGGTGATTGCGGTGGGGTATGGGAATGATGAGAATTATTTGAGCTCGTGGATTGTATACGGTAGCCAGTTTGGGGACCAATCGTAGGTCTGGGAGAATTTTGAGAAATTGGATTTTGGTTGGCGTCTGCATCGCTGCACTGGAATATGGTACCAGGTGCGACTCATCATTCGCCGTTTGGGGACTTGGAATTTGGATCTTGTTTGGCATTAGCATTGCTGCACTGGAATAATGCCAGGAGCAACTCATCATTTGCCCTGGGAGGACTTAGGATTTGGTTTTTGGGTCGGCGTCAGCACCGCTAACACTGAAGCAATGCCAGGAGCGACTCATCATTTGCCGTTGGGAAAACTTTGTACTTGGGTTTTTTGTCGGCATCAGCACCGCTAACACTGAAGAGAAATGCCAGGAGCGACTCATCATTTGCCGTTGCCCGTTGGGGAGCGATGGCTCAGGAGACAGGTTTAGATCCCTATCACCTAAGGCTTTTCAATTTTATGAGCCGTAAGGGTCTCATAAAAGCATTTTCTCCCTACGAGTCGAGAGGATCTCGCAGGTGTATGTTCTCCTTAGGAATCATGGGGATTCTTAAGTGTGTTGCTCCTTTGTGAGTCGTAAGGATCTCATGCAGGGGTTTTCTCCTCACAAGGTCGAGAGGATTTTGCGAGTGTATTTTATCTCTTTTCACGAGTTTGAGCCCTTTCGGGTTTTCACAAACTCGCCGACAGTCCTGCTGTTTTTACTCACGGAGCCTTTTCAGGTTTTCGTCTGTGCCCGTTTTGCTTGTGGACATACCGTTTTTTTTGGTCGCTGGTGGGACTTTAAAAGTAGTATCACCGGAAGAACTTGGGAGAGATAGGGGTCGTTTACGCCCGTGAATTGTATACGATTTTACAGGATGTATGATCTTGACCGTAGGGCTGGTGTGCTCAATTCGCCTGCGACTTGGAGCATTCACGCGTAGTATTTCTTGAGATATCGGCCATTGATGGGTGGCATGGGCCTTTCTCCCTCGTTATTTATCAGTTGGTAGGATCCTCTGTCAAATACTTTCTCGATGACGTATGGCCCTTCCCAATTTGGCTCGAATTTTCCCTTGGCATGTCGATTGGGGATGATCGGTCTTTTGAGGACCAACACCAATTCACCTTTCTTGAAAGCGCGGAGACGGGTTATCTTGTTATAGGCCCGTGACATTTAGGCTCGGTATAGCTCCAGATTTTGCTGCTCCACGAGTCTCTTTTCTTCGAGGACGTCGAGCTCTTCAAGCCGAAGGAGCACGTTTTCCTCCTCCGTCAACTCGTGCTGAACGACCATTCTTAAGCTTGGAACTTCGACTTCGAGGGGGAGGACCTCCTCCACTCCGAAGAGCAATGAGTATGGAGTGGACTGAGTTGGAGTACGGTGCATGGTACGATATGCCCACAACGCCTCTTGAAGTTTGAGATTCCAGTCTCTCTTGTTGGCTGAAGCGTTTTTCCTCAGGAACTTGCATAGAGTTTTATTGAAGTTTTTGGCTAGCCTATTGGCTTTTGGATTATAGATGGAGGAATATCTCCAGTCTATCTTGTGCTAAGTAGCGAATCTTGAGATTCTGAAGCTCTTGAAAGAAGGCCCGTTGTCAGAAATGATTCTTCTTGGCGTACCGAAGCGGTATAGAATATTATGCTGGAAGAATGTCAGAATATCTTTTGTCTTGACTTGTTTTAGCGGGACAGCTTCAGCCCATCTGGAGAAGTAATCTGTTGCAGCCAGTATGAACCGGTGGCCTTTGGATGACAGAGGATCAATTGGACCAACTATGTCGGTGCCCCAAACTTCGAAGGGCCACGACGCCACCGTAGGATGCAACGGATTGGGATGCTTGTGAATGAAATCACCATGGATTTGGCAGAGATGACATTTCTTTGCATACTCTTCGCAATCCCTTATCATGGTGGGCTAGTAATATCCAAGCCGTTTGATCTGAAACCGCATTTTGGTGCCGGACTGGTGAGCCCCGCAGACGCCTGAGTGAATTTCTTTCATGACCTTTTGGGCTTCGGCCAATGATAAACACCTGAGCCAGAGTTGGTCATACGACCTGCGGTATAGCGTGTCATTTACAAACACGTATCGGAGAGATCTCTTCTTCAACCGAATCCTCACAGATTTTCCTTCGGGCAGCTTTTCGTATCGGAGGTACTCTATAAAGGGTTCTCTCCAATCGGGCTCGTCTCGGATGATCGAAGCTTCTTCGACAGGAGTGTTCTCTTGTTCCACGCTTTCTTCTTCACTCAAAGTGGCTGGAGGCAGAATTTGACGGTTTCTAACTGTGATTAGAATTTCGTCCATGTCAGGATCAGCCAGCTCTTTAGCTAGGCGAGCGAGTATATCGGCTTTTCCGTTCAACGCTCTAGGGACTCTCATTAGTTCAATGTGAGTGAACCGTTTCATGAGTTCCACCACTCGGCCTCTGTACCGGGCTAACTCAGGTTTGTATATCTTATAGTCGCCGCTTACTTGGTTGACGAAAAGCTGGGAATCACCGTAGACTCGTAGCCGAAGGATTTCTATTTCTATGGCGAGCTCTAAACCAGCTATCAGAGTTTCATACTCGGCCTCATTGTTTGTGCGAGGCTCGGTGAGAGTAAAAGAACGCCGTAGGGTTCCCATTGATGGCGTGATGAACACCAATCCTATCCCTGCTTTTATCTTCGGGATGCTTGATTTGCTGGAGGTCCTCATTGATGAGGCTCTATCGAAGTAGAGCTCCTAACATGGCTCATCTTCCTCGAGGTGCAGCACTTGTTCGTCGGGTAGCTCGCAATTAAGCGGTGACCCCTCTGATACGGGATGAGCAGCAAGGAAGTCTGCGAGAGCTTGCCCTTTTACTGCTTTCTGAGGAGTATAAACTATGTCAAACTCAAGCAGCATGACAGCCCATCTTAACATTCTACCGGCTAGGCTTGCTTTGGTCATTAAGTGATTGAGCGGGTCGACCCTAGAGATCAGTATAACCCGATGAGCGAGCAGATAGTGTCTCAGCTTCTTCGCAGCGAACATCAGAGCCAGCATTGCTTTTCGATCGGGGAATAGTTGTGTTCCGCCCCGACTAAAGTTCGACTGAGGTAGTAGAGGGCATTCTCTTTTCCCTCCTCGTTGTTCTGGGCAAGGAGCGCACCGAGTGACTCATCTAGCGCGGCGGTGTAGAGAATCAGTGGTTTATTTGGAATGGGAGCGGCCAACACTGGAGGGTGCAACAAGTAGTGTTTGATGTTTTCGAACGCTTCTTGACATTCGGCATCCGAGACAAAAGGAGCTCCTTTCTTCATGAGCTTTGAGAAGGGTCAAGACATTGTAGTCCACTGAGGAAAGACTTGAGTTTTTATTAGCCGGCTCTCTGCCACATTCTTCATTAGCCACCTGTTTTTCCTTTCCTTTTGGGGCGTTTCCTTGATTTGGCGGTAGAGCCCTGCCGTTTCTGAGCTGGATTTGGTTGGCCTTTGTGGCGAGATCCTCGTCCTCTTCGGGAAAACAGAGCTCCTCCTCAGAGTCGCTGCCAAGATGGATCGCATAGCAGTTCACTATAGGGATCTCTTCATTGGAGTCTCCCTCCAACTCCTCCAGAATTTCAGCTGCTTCTATAAGGAGGAACTCCTTCAATTGAATCAGAGTTCTTTCCTTCTGTTCACAGTCTTCAAGGGAATCGATATATTTTTGAATGGTCGATCTCCCTGTAGACTCTTTTTCGCGCTGAGCTGCACTTTTCTTCTTCTTGAGCCTTTTGGATTTTGAGCCTGATTGGGCCGGATCGGCAGCTGGAATGGTGGGCTTCTTCTGCTCTTCCCATTCCGTCCTGGGCTCTTTCTGAATTAGTTTTAGCATCTTCTTCATCTTATTAGATATGTGCTTACTCCAAGGAGGCTGCGGTGAGTTAGTTTCATTTTTTAGGACAGCGGGTTCGGTTGTCTGCTCCCAGAAGGCTTCAGCTTCTGTCTGTATAAAGTTAGTGGTTGCAACTTGATTGTTCACCAACACATTTTTGGACAGCTCGATCTCTCCAGCCTTGTACTGCTTCTCGACCCAGTCCTTGAAAATATAGCAATTCTCGATCGCATGGCTCACTACTTGGTGGTACAGGCAATACAGGGGATTGTCGGTCATTTTTGCTTCTTGAGGTCTTTTCGACTCCAGCAATTGTAGACCGTTGTTCAAGGCATCTTTAAATATCTTGCGGACCTTGTCCCTTATGAAAGAGTAAACCTTGTTCTTTTTCTCCTCTAGGGAAGGCCCATCTCCTCCCAGCAATGACTTTCAAGACCGGTTGGTTTTTGAATTGCCTGCCCTTCGCTTGTCTTCATTGTCGGACGCATTGAAGACATTGGTACTGCTGGAACTCCCGCTTCTATGGTTGTCGTCCCGCTTGCTTTTCCAAATCTTGTCTCTCTGAGAGTCCGGGATAGACTCTTACTTCGAGCGTTCCAGCATTTGGATTTTCTTGGTTAGCTCTTGAAACGTCTTGAGGCTTGCTGTACACAAGAATGAGACTATCCAATTGCTGAGGTTTCCAATGAGAAGGCTGACGGACCGGTCCTGCTCCAGTGGCGGTTCGCACTTTACTGTGAGATTACGCCATCGGACGATAAAGTCGGTGTTGCTTTCATTCTTCCCCGGCTTGGTCCTCACAAGGTCAGCAATGAAGATTTTATCACCGACACTCATGAACCTTTGCCGAAACAAAGACTCCATTTAGGCAAAGGTAATAACGGACCCGTCTGGTATACTCGCGTACCAGTCGAAAGCGACACCGGTCAGGCTGTTGACAAACTGACGAAGAAGGAACACATCATTGCCCCATGTATTTCCACACGATGCTTTAAAGTGGCCGACGTGCTGATTTGCATTTCCCGTCCCGTCAAATCATCCGAACTTAGGAATGACGTAGTCGCTTAGGAACTCGATCAGATCGTACTGTGCGGGATATGGCCGCCCACTACTGCTAATTTCTTTTTGAGTTTCAGCTTCGGCCACCAATGTTTTAACCTTGCTGGTGACCAAATCCATTATCCGGTCTTGTGTTAGCGGGATTGTGTTATCTGGGGCCAAGGCGTCCCCAGAAGCAGAATGTGGCCGGCTTTTGTGTGGCTCGACCAATCTTGGACCCAAAGGGACAGGCATCGGCTGCTTCGGATTGTCTTCATCCGGCTCATGAGTAGCGACTTGTGCTTGATTGGGAGACGCTCGAGCAATTTGAGCCGTAAACTGCATCACAACGTTCGTTAGGTCATCAATTTTCGAATAGAGCTTGGCCATCTCTTTATCTTTGCTCCTGAGCTGTTTTCGAAGCTCTTGAAGCAGCTCTTGCTCCGTGGTCCTGGGGCGGAAAGTCGGCTCTTCCTCGCTGTCCGAGCTTGACTCTACATGGACTGAGGGGTCTTTCTGCCTATCATCCTCATCGAGAGGGTTTTCATCATCCAGCGGAGGCGGCTGTTCTTAGGAAGCGGCAACCACATTCAAGCCAGATTGGGCTTGGGATGTGGTGGCCCCCTCCTTGCTTTTGCTACGAAGATTGTTGCTAGGGCGCCCGCCCGCCATATAGACCGTATGGATAACATATCCAGCCGTCTTTTTATTATCGGTGACTGATTTCTCGGATCGCTGTCTTGACCCTCCTGTTTTGGTAACGGGCAGTCGACTGAAGGCTGCTGGCCGGGCCGGATTCTTGAATGGTGCTGACGCTTCCTTTTTGGTTTTGCCCCGCTGTTTTCGCACGGCACAGAGCGCCTGATAAACTCTTGAAGAGACAGTATCATACTTTTCTATTGGGGCCGGGACACGTCTCTTCGTAGGAACGTTCGGACCGCTATCTTCTTGATTCTGGCGGTCATAGCATTTTTCTGAATCCATTTCAGAGGTTCGAAAGAATTGCTGACCTTTACGGCCGACTCAGCCGTCGTCATAGAGTAACCCTGCTCTTGGAACCTCACAAGATTCCACCTGGCCAAAGTCCTGGCCCTCTTGTTGGCTCGATACCTGAGCCGCTTCTGTCTCAGCCTTTCTGTTTTCAGCATTTGGCTGATTACGGCTCTTCGGGAAGCCGCCGTAGTTCGGGCGATAGAGAACTTTGGAGATACGCCTGATTGTGCATTTGTTGGAGTCATCGCCTGAGCTCGTCCGCAACATTTGATGTTGCCCTTTGTACCGGAAGTCTTGCTCCCAGCTGGAGCACCAGAGGTCGCTCAGACATCGTCTCAAGTTTTGATCGCGATGCCTCAGCGATCACAACATTCGGCCTGTTGCCCCTCGAGACCGGCTTGGCCATCCGTTTTGTCGGGATTTCTTCCAGATGAGCGCTTCTGGCAGGGTAGATAACGACGGAACCAAACTGGCGGGGCAGTTCCTCCCACTGTCGACTGAGGCTTGCGGTGAGAACCACACGAGCATTGATCTTGACCACGTACGAGATCGGGGTCGCGTTGGAAGCTGAATTCGTCTTGGGAGACATTGTCATTGAAAGTTGATTGCTGCACGAAAAGAAAACTACTTCAGTACAAACATCGCTATATATGCTAAATGGGTTCACATGAATGCTTGACCCGAGATATGGGAGGAGAGAAAGGTCTTACTGGGCGTGCCAGAATCTGTAGGGTGTTTTTCGTCACTCCATTGAGATGGGAATACGTACGCGCTTGTCAGGCGCATTACAAATTCCCCCTGCCTAGGGTAGGCTGGGGTTTATTGATTGTGGGGATCCGAATATCCGGCAGCCGCGGACTAAGCTGCGGTTAATTACCCATTGCCTTTGGAGCGAGAGAACCTCCGATTGACGGGTCAAACAGGTCATGCGAACTCAATATGCAGTGTTGTGTTTTGAAGGGGTTTTGGATGTATCGGGGGCCCCGCGGAGTTTTTATGGGGGTCCCGCTACCTAGATAGCTGGCTGGGGGTCAAGGAGGCTAGCAGCCCCCTTACGGGATGCTGGGCAGCGCCCCGTTAGAAATTTTTTTCTAACAGGAGCAGTGTCGTGGAATTTGTGTGTATGTGTGTGTGTATATAAAAGGGAAAGGGCATCCAAAGGATGCATGGGAGAAAGCGCCGGCGCCTCACGTGCGCGGCACGCGGGCGCTTGAGCGCTCGGGCGCGAGCGCTTTGGACGCTAGCGTCTTAGGCACCAGGGCACTAGCGCCTCACGTGCTAGGCACGTGGGCGCTCGGGCGCTAGCGCTTTGAGCGCTAGTGCTTTAGGCGTCAGGGCGCTAGCGCCTCACGTGCTAGGCACGTGGGCGCTCGGGCGCTAGCGCCTCAAGTGTCAAGCACGTGGATGCTCGGGCGCTAGCGCTTTGGGTGCTTGGGCGCTAGCGCTTTTGGCGCTCGGACGCCGGGCAGCAAAAGGGAGTTGATCCCTGCACTGAGAGTTGTACTCCCAGAAAGAAATACTTATTATTTTGTATGTGTATATGTGTGTGTGTGTGTGTGTGTGAGGAGTTAAACTCCTAGGATATTTTGAAGCTGATGAAGGGGCTTTTCTCCTTGAGCTCTGGATCTTCCCCAAAGTGGGGTCTTTGGAGATGGGTCTCCTTCTTCCTCCCTTGGTCGGCTGTCTCTTGGATAACAAGAGAGGTGAGATTTTAAAAAGCTCTCCTTTTTAAGATCTGATGGAAGATCCAAGCTCCCCTTTGTGGGTTTTGTGGTGAAAAACTATTTAGTTTTGGAAAAGGAAGAGTAAAACCCTTGATTTAATTAAAAAGAAAGAAGAAGGTTTTTAGAAGCTTGAGGAAGGAGAAGATCACAGATCTTGATACTTTTTGGGAGAGAGAAAAAGTTTTTGTGATATTTTCATTATCTTTGCCTTTATAGGCTATACACTTTACATATGGCCCCTTGGACTTTACAAAAATGGCATTTTGCCCATCCCATGCCTCATGTGCTATTTCTTTTTGCACATAAGCCACGAGCTTTACAAAAATTTGGCTTTATGCCCATTTTCTTACATTTTAAAATAAAATAAAATAAAATAAAAGAAATACACCAAAATTATTTATTACAAAATTTTTATTTTGGCATGGAGGGAGGCCGGCCGCTTCATGTTCGGGCTCGACCCGGGCATTGGCCCACTTGAACTGGGCTTGGGCCCACTTGGTTTGGGGTTGACTTTGATTTTGACTTGGTCAACCGGGGTGTAAATTTCGACCCCAACACGCTCTGCCGGGGACTAGCTGGTGGGTGAATCTCGTTAACAAATCTCTTTTCTTTTCTAGTTTGATTGTGATTCTATTTTCTTATTCTCGCACTTTATTATTATTTATGATCTTTTGTCGGTATCACGTTTGTTGTTGCGTGATTGTTATCGTAGCGTTGATTGTCCGTCATAGGTTAATCTCCCAACTACTGGTATCAGAGCCTAGGGCTTGATGCTTGATACCACAACAACTGGTATCGAAGCATGGTTAGGGAACTTAGGGTTCTTCGATTCTACGATCTAGTTTGACGGTGGGTAACGATACTTGTGTCCTCTTCCCCACTTTCGTAGATCGTCGTTTTGAAGGCGTTGGTTCATATTGAAGGAGAAGTTGAATTTGCTGTGACATAAACGAAAAGACGGCAGATGATAAGATAAGAATTGAGAAATTCAATGGTCACAATTATGGTTGGTAGCGTATGCAGATGGAGGACTACCTATACCAAAAGGATTTGTATCTTCCGTTGTTGGGCAAAAATTCTGAGAAAATGTCCGGTGAAGCATGAAATCTATTGGATAGGAAAACTCTGGCAACGATTAGACTATCGTTGACTCAGCAAGTGGTCTTTAACATCTCAAAGGAGAAGACAACCATGGGGCTAATAACGATATTAGCGAAGTTGTATGAGAAGCTTTCGACATCAAACAAAATATTTCTGATGAAGAAACTTTTCAACATGAAGTTGACAGAGAACGGTTCGGTGACAGAGCATCCGAACGAATCCAACACTGTGACAAATCAAATCAAATCGGTTTCAATTGTGTTTAAAGATGAGATTCGAGCTCTGTTATTTCTCTGTTCGTTGCCAGAGAGTTGGGAAAACCTCGTGATAGTGGTAAGCAATTCGATTTCAGAGACTCTCACGTTTATGATGCTGTGAGTTGCATATTAAACGATGAGATGGGAAGAAAGGTTATGAGTGGGAGTTCGGGAATTTCTGCACTTTCAATGGAGAATCGCGGCATGACGATGGAAAGAGGGAAAGGGAAGACGGACAAGTCAAAATGCCGAGGAAAATTGAAAGGGAAGATTCAAGGTAGCTGTTGGAACTGCGGAAAAAAGCGTCACATAAAAGTGAATGTAGACTCTTGAAGAAAGACTCAGATGGGAAGTCAGTTGAAAAAGAAGCTAATGTGGTGTCTACACAAGAACAAGGGGAACATTGACTTTGTTTATCGGCGAACGACAGTACAAATGTGGATACCCGGTTCCTAGATTCGGGGGCTTCTTTTCACTGCACTTCAGGCCGACACCATTTTAGCGAGTATGTTCAAGGAGATCTTGGACATGTGACGGTGGGAAACGGTTAGCCATGAAAGATCGTTGGAAAAAGGGACGATTATTTTGCAACCGTCGGGAAGAGGTCAGATCAAGCTGAAGAACACTAGGCATATTTCAGATCTGAAGAAAAACATAATTTCTACAAGTCAGCGGGACAACGAAGATTATATTACGGTATTTAGGAATTCTCAGGGGAAGATTTCCAAAAGAGCATTAGTGGTCGCAAGGGGTAAGTTGAGCGGTTCATTGTATTCATTCAGTGGGAGCAGTGGAGATTAGGTTACATTGGCAACAGGTTCGAATACAGATTCAGAGTCTTTGTTGTGGCACAAGAGATTGCGATACCTCAGCAAGAAGAACATGAAGAATTTTCAGAGTATGGGGCTTCTTTCAGGGTTGAAAAAGGTGGAGTTGGGGATTTGCGAGAGTTGCATCTGCGGGAAGCAAAATGCATTCAGATTTCAGATTGGAGGCATTGCTAAGAAGACCAAAAAACTAGAGATGGTGCATACGGACGTATCGGCTCTGACCTCGGTGGAGTCTTATGGAGGAATTCGATACTTCGTGATGTTTATTGATGAAGCAAGCTGGAAGACTGAAATAATCCTAGAAGGAGGGATGTGTGTGTGTGTGAATAGGATTATACTAACAAAACCCATAAATTAAAAAATCTACTTGTAAGATAAAAGGAAATACAATTATAGCACAAGATAATTTGCAAGTAAGAGATGGAAAAATAGAAACAAAATGCAAACACAAGCGATTTAGAGGGGTTCGAGAGATCTCCTAGTCCTCTCTTTTTAGGCGTACGCGTCCGTTCCACTTAATCACGTTTCCATCGAGACAAACAAGTTGCACTCCCGAAACTACACGTCATTTGACACACGAGTGACTCTCTTCATAACACTTCTTCTCACTTACAAAAAATCTCCTGCACTCAAGAGATTCCACACAAAAAGAGAAGAAGAAGAAGATTACAATCCAAGATACTTTTTTAAGATTTTACAATTCAAGCTCCAGAATACTTCAATAGAGTATTAGATTTGCAATTAAAGCTTAAGCGTTTTCCTTTTCTTTTGGTGGGTGGGGATGAACTCAAAAAATGAATGCAATTTTTCAGAATAGTTGCGCAATAACTACACAAGAATCCCTTTTAAACCCCACACAAAAATCAAATAAGTACATGCATTTATTATGCTTCAGGCAGAAGAACGGACGTCTGAAGGTCAAGAGGACAGATGTTTGAAGGCAAAATAAAACTAGCTGTTATAGTATTAAATGCACGTAATGGTAATATTTTTCAAACAAAAATAGCTTCAGACGTCTGTCGTCATGAGTTCCAGACTTTTGCCGTGGTTTTCAAAACATGGCCAATGAAAGTACAAAAAACAACCAGATGTTTGAAAAATAAGTGACACACGTCTGAAATTTTTTTCTTCAAAGTTTTTAACCTTCAGACGTTTGTGCCAATAAGGTTTAGACATTTGTTCTCACAAAAAGTTTTAAGCCAATGAAAATCCAGAGAACAAACAGACGTATGAAGAAGTATGGACATACATTTGTTATGTCAAAAGTTTTAAACAATGAAAATCCAGAGAACAATCATACGTTTGCTCTGGAAAGCTTCAGACGTTTATTCTGAAGAAAAACTGATATTTCAAAACTTATGCATATTTTACAATAGTGTGTAGACGTCTGAATAAGACTTAGATAGACGTCTGAAAAATGAATGCACAGAAAATTTTGAATTTGAAATTGAAAATCGTTTTGAATGAAAAACTTTGCCAAGTTTTGCCCAAAGATTTCATGCATGCAATAGTGTATGTGTTTGAGATTTTTCATGATAATCTCATAAATCATGAAGTACTTACATCGGTTTCCTAGAGAATACACTCGTATCTCGAACTCTTGATTTCTTCAATTCTTTAATTCTTTTGAACTTGGACTTTTGGCTCCTTAGTTTTTTGAACTTGAATGTGATCATTGAGGAGCTCTAGTCCATTATTCTCCAAGCTCCAATAGTTTGCCGTTTTAGCTCAATTTTCTCTATCTTTCATCGTAGGCTTGTGTCGGTTGATATCCTCAAACACGACCAAGCTCATATACAGTGTTATAAAATATGCAATATAAAACACATGTCTAAATTTATTAATATTGTATAAAATCATCAAAACTAAATAGTAGGATTATGAAAATCCATAAGCCATCAAAGACATGGATGTATGGGATGAAGAAGAAGTCTAATATATTTGGTTTCTTTAAACACTGGATTGCGCAGGCGGAGAACCGGACGGGGACGAAGGTTAAGTGCATGAAGTCCGACAATGGCGGGGAATATTGCACATAAGAGTTCGAGGTATTTTTCTCGCAGAAAGGTATTCGTTGGTTGAAGACGGTACCCGAGACGCCGCAACAGAACAATATCGCTAAAAGGATGAACATGACAATTCTAGAGCTAGTGCGGAGCATGACCTTGGATGTAGATGTGCCAAAATTCCTATGGGCAGCAGCGGTCGATACTGTTGTGTATCTAATCACCAGAAGTCTGGAAAATGCGCTTGATAGAGGTATTCCGGAAGAAATTTGGTGAGATAAACCGGTTAATTACTCGCACCTCAAAATATTTAGTTGTATTGCATATTCTTTGATTGATACGGCGGAAAGGAGTAAGCGTGATTTCAAGTCTAGGAAGTGTGCTTTCATCGGGTATGGTGAAGATGTGTTCGGGTATCGGCTGTGGGATTACACAAGTAAGAAGATAATACAAAACCAGAACGTCGTTTTTGATGAGCAATATTTGTATAAAGAAGAAAAGCAAGCCAAAAATGGTGTCGTGTCAGAGTTCGTCGAGTTAGAAGGAACTCAAGAGAGCAATTAGGCACCTGCAATTGGAGATCAGAATTTGAAGGAGACCGCAGTGTAGGGGATCAGGTTCAAGAATAGGTTGAAGACCAAGTTTAGCAACCGGATATTCCAGTTCTGAGAAGATCTACACAAGAGGGGATGCTACCTAATAAACTTGTTACCGATTTCATTTTGTACACAGATTCAGAAGAGCCCGAATCCCTTGCAGAAGTAACAAGCGACGGTGCTAGTAAACAGTAGGAGCAAGCTATGAACGAGATGGCTCTGGTGCACAGCAACAGTGGCGGCGGCTGCGGCTACCTGTGCTGGAGGGAGGAGGAAGACGGTTAGATATAGAGAGAGACGGAGGGGGAAGAGGAAGACGGTGAGAGCACGTATAGGTAGGGGGCGCCTGTGTCGGAGGAAGAGAGGCTGTCGTCGGCGAAAGAGGCGACGCCGGTTGTGGATGCGGTGGTGGCTGACCTGTCGAGAGAGAGAGAGCAAGTGAGTGTGAGAGAGAGAGAGACAACGAGAGAGAGAGAGACTTACCGGTGGAGGAGCGGCGGTCGACGGCGAAAGAAGATGATGGCGCTGCGTTGGATAGGGAGAGGGGGGGAGAGAGAGAGAGTGAAAGAGAGGGAGACATAGATTGAAAGAGAGAGAGAGAGTGCAAGAGACTTACCAGCGTGGTTGCGATGTTGTGGCACTGAGGCGGTCGTCGGCCCTGGTCACCGAGGGGAGGGATCAGAGGAAGAGATAGGTCTATGTTTTTTTTTGATTTGGGAATTTAGATACTCTCGATATGGGCAATGGCAAAAGGGCAAAAGGAAGACCGAAGAAAACATGGATGGAGGTGATATGAAACGATATGGTTGCCAAAGGACTCAATGAAAGTATATTGTTCGATAGGAGTGAGTGGAGGCAGAGGATTCATGTGTTGGACCCGGCGTGATTCTCATGTTGGTTCATGTAGCCTACCCCATATGCTTGGGATAAAAGGCTCAGTTGTTGTTGTGTGGTGCTCTGATATGAGATCAAGCCTCCTTTCAATACGTCGGGTTATTCCGTTGGATCCGACGGAATAAACAAATTCAAATATTAAGTAAAAATGGGTCCGTCTTTTTCAATTTGGGGGTCATTTCGTCGGTTATCGACTTTTTCCCAGTTGTTAGTTGCCGACGGCAAAAAAGCACTCGACAAAACAGCTATTATTTTCTTGCAGTGTTTACATTGCTAAATTGATTTAATATTTGATGCAGGCTTAAGCTCTGATCATAGAAAAGCTTAACCAGCATAATATGCCAAAGTAAAAAAGCATAAAGTACTCTCATTTCAACATAATGATGAGATCATCACACAACATATATGTTACATATTTAGTTCATAATTTTTATTTTACTTGAGATAAAACACTAAGTAAATGTTAGCTTTCCTAAGGTACCAGAACTTGTATGGAAAAATTATAGAAAATCTTTTAAATATTTCAAAGCAAAATAGAGACTCAATGACATCTATTGCATGTTTTGGGATTATTTTTTATTTTTCACGGACAAGGGCACTTTCAGGGTTTTATTTTACAAAAAAAGGATTATGTATAAGCAAACTTATTGACAAAAAAAATGGTCTTCAAAGAATGAAGATATGTTTCTAGGACCTTTAGCCATCTTATAACTTTATTCGACAACATCAATGGCTTGTTTAACTTCATTTTTGTTATTCATGATCAAATATTTTTTCTTAATCATGAAATGTGCACTTTAACTACTCCCTCCGTTTCACATTAATATAAGTCTTTTTTATTCACTTTAATGTTGTTTCTCAAATTACTTACCCTTTAGGATTTTAATATGTTTTACTTTATATTTCTAAAGTCACACTTTAAATATAGAATACCAAAACCATGCTTACATTTTACTTTGTTCATTACCGAAGCACTTTAAATTAGGTTAAATTAGATATTTCACATTTATAACATTTAAGATTTTATAGTAGTTTTACTCTTTTTAATAATTAAGTGCGCAAGAGGTAAAAAAAAAAAATGTCTGAATGACTTTGATATAGGAATTTCAAAAAAATTTAGTTTAAAAAAAAATATATTTATACCCAGGAAGAAAAACTCTAGTAGATCTAGTATTATATATAAATAACCAAAACTATTTCGTCTCTCCCCAAATCAGCAGCCATTTCGCACAAAACACAAAGCAACTCTACTAATCAAACCAACCGGGGTTCGCTCAATGGAAGAAGCTGCAAAGGGATTGATTTCTAAAAATGAAAAACTCTACTCATCAATTCACATGTTGAATATCGATCATGTATTCTGCAAGTTGGTCATGCTTCCTTTAGGGAAACGATAACCATTATTAATCCATTATGTTTTGTTTAGAAGGTTAATTAATTATAGTCACTTGAATATAAAACTTGTATAACTCAGGCTTGACAGTTGCAGTAATCAACTGCAGCATGCAGATCTCCATGAATCCTCCTGCAAATCAATTTAATTTCTCTCAAATTGTGTGTTTTTATTTTATTTCTAATAATAATCGCTCTTATTAAGAATCCACTCTTTAGCGCACTTCTTTAAATTATTGGTATTGCAAAATGATCCCGTGTTCTTTCAGATACTAAAGAGTCCTGCAGTATTGAAAATCACCGCTACAACTTAAACAAACCTAATCGATCAACTTCCTGTTAAATACTAGCTAATCTCACGAGCCATTCAGGCCCTTCCAAGAGAGATCCACCAAACAGAATCATTTGACATGTTAGAGAGAATTTGTAGCCGGTTTTTGTTCATGATCTCATAAAGACCGAATGGCATGTTCACGATCTCTAAATGTCCAAATGGAATGCTCCTGAACCTGTAGAAGGTCACACGAAGTCGGTATAATCAGAACAAATCAATGTCCACAAAGAGCTATGCTTTTCCTTTTTTTTTAGTTAAATTTTTATCTTTACCTTCGTTATATACCTGCATGCCTATTCAATCTGTCCCGTAATCTCCGCCCTCCTCTCAACCCCGCCCCCCCCCCCTCCCCCTCAAACCAACTCCCCGCCACTCCCAAATTTCTTTTTGGATATCCTCACCAAACTTTGTTTCTTCCAATGTGGCCATTTTCCATTTTCTGATCTGCTTGGATTCCATCAAGATGCCCCCTACCCACACACAGCCTGCCAGAATCCCAACATCCCCACTTCTCCTTCTCTCTCTACCTCAGCTTTAATAACACACCCATCATTTTCCATAGGTGTCATCATTTCTCTTATTGACACCTCTGCCCCTAGGACATTCCAACCTTTCTCTAGCCTAGACGGGTATTCCTGGAATTTTCAAATATGGTGGGCCCCTTACAAGAAGCAAGATTCCACCATCACCCAAAAGGTTCAAACCGCCATAAGATGGAACACCAAGATTCAGCACAGAGATGCTGCTGGGGTGTTTTCTGCAAAAATTCCATAAATATTTCAGATTATTACTAGGAAAAGAAAAGTTTCTGTAGCTGCTGGTTGTGAGGCGATAAAACAAAAGGGGAAAAGGCACAAGTTTTGTGTCGGAATCATCTGCTGAGCCTCAAAGTGAGCCCCTTTTAATTTTTTGTTTTTGTTGTTTTGTATTGCAATTTGGATTTTGTCTCTAATTGTGGGTCCTAATTTCCCCCCACATTGATTTAGATGTGTTTGTTCTCATTTGATTAATTGTTTTTTTCCCTTCTCTTGTTGTTAATTTTATTGATGTTTGACTTAGAAATAACATAACTAGATTCTCTCTGTTTCCAATTGTTTGGCTGCTGTTTTTTTTCTCTCCAGTTATTATCAAACTTATTCAACTTATTTGGTATTTCTCTTTGATGGGTTTTATTAAGATTGGTTGAAGTAGTGATTGCTTTGCTTAAAGATGAGATTTTGAATAGATTCAACCATGGAAGAATCGAATCCTCGGCAGCCCGAAAGCTCGATGGAGAGGGGTTTGTTAGATTCTTCGGTCGATTTCGATCTCATGGATGAGCTTTTGTCAGGAGATTTCTTGCTTGAAAACCCTAATTACTCTGACCTGCTTCAGCCAAGCAATTCAAATTCCTCACCCTTCTTCTCAAATGGAATCCTTAGTGATTTTGATGACCAGCAAGCCGAAACCGAGACCCCAAGCAATTGGTCGATTCAAACGAGAAACCCAATTGTTCCGTTGAAAGCGAGATTGAATCATGCTCTTAGATTTATCAAGGAATCACAAAGAGGAAGCGATGTGCTTGCTCAAATATGGGTGCCTGTTCAAAGGGACGGCCGGAACTTTCTCACTACTTGTGGGCAACCTTTTTGGCTCGATTCGCAATCTCAGAGCCTTTCTATTTATAGGTCGGTTTCGACTGGTTACCAGTTCTCGGCCGAAGAGAACTCTGATGAGATAGCAGGATTGCCCGGGAGAGTGTTTCTTGGGAGAGTTCCGGAATGGAGCCCGGATGTTCGGTATTTCAGGAGTGATGAGTTTCTTCGTGTTGATCATGCTCAGAGGTACCACGTTTGTGGGACTATTGCGCTGCCTTTGTTTGAAAGAGATAGCCGAGCGTGCATTGGAGTTGTTGAGGTTGTGTTTACTACTCAAAAGATCAATTATAGTTCGGATCTTGAGAACATCTGCAATGCTCTTCAGGTTTGTTTGAACACTAATCTATATATGTGTATACGCGCGCGCTTGTGTCTATATGTTTGTGCGCGCGCGTGTATATATGTGCATGTGTGTGTGTGTGTGTGTGTGTGGATCATGAACACATATTTATGCACATCTATAAGATATAGGTTTCAATTTAGACAGTTAACACTTGTTTCACGTGTTCAACATGCTAACACTGAGTTTTATTGGAATCTCTTCAAATGCTTTTGTATATATTTTCCTGATGGTCTGCTCGATCTAAACTATGCATTTTGTGTTATCACTTTTTATATCACTATTTCTCATTAATGAAAGATGGGTTTATTTGCCCACTATTTTTCTTTGAAAAAAACATGCTAACACTTGGATATGTACATGATCCTATCAACATAATATATTTTTTTATTCAATAAAAGATCCTTAGAAGCTTCATCTTTTGGTTATTTTGCCCACTATTTTTCTATATATAGAAAATATGCAATATTTTTTACCAAAGGAGCATGACTCTTGCAATAAAACTTTCCTCTCCAAAACGAGAGATTGTCCCGAAATGGTTGCATCTAATGATTATGATGATGATGATTAAAAGGGTAAAATGGGCCCAATGTCCTTGTTGGGAGCACCATACAGAGGAGTTTGCGTGGCGTGTTTTAATTAAATTTTACATTATATTTTGCATTTAAGCCAGCCTTCCTTCTCCGCAAAGAAAACAAGACTTAAGTGCAAAATGTAATGCAAAGTACAATAAAAACATGCCATGTAAGCTTCTATGTAGGAACCCTGCTTACAGGGGCTCTGTGGCCCCCTTGTACCCATAATAATGTTTTATTTTTTTGCATACATTTTTGCATCTTTTTGACTAACGATTCTGAATTGGTTTACCTGGAGGAATATGAACTATTGCGTAAACCAAAGAAAAATCACATAATCAATATAGAAGTATCTTCTTCTGGCCTGCTATTTGATAATTAAACATAACATTATTTGCAGGCAGTCGATCTTCGAAGCTCTGATGCCCTCACTATTCCCCAAGCAAAGGTGTGCTAGCAATCCCCCTACAAAATATTATAAGATTCTACTCAAAAATCTCCACCAAGTAATGAAATGACAAGGATCTTGATTCTTGCTTTGTCAGGCGAGTAACAATTTTTACCAAGCTGCATTGCCGGAGTTTCAACAAGTCCTAAAAGCTATTTGTGAGACCCATTGTCTTCCCTTAGCTCAAACATGGATTGCATGCGCTCAACAAGGCAAAAAAGGTAGCCGCCATTCAAGCGAGAACTACAAAAATTGCGTTTCTACTGTCGATTCTGCTTGTTATATAAATGATCCCTTAATGCTCGATTTTCACAAGGCATGCTCAGAGCATCACTTATTTCGAGGTCAAGGTGTTGTCGGTAAAGCTTTCACAACAAATCAACCTTGTTTTTATCCTGATGTAACTTCTTTCACGAAAACCGAGTATCCACTTTTACATCATGCTAAATTGTTTAATTTACGGGGAGCTGTGGCGATTCGACTTCGTAGTATCTACACTGGAAAAACTGACTTTGTGTTGGAGTTCTTTTTGCCTATTGATTGTATAGGAAGTGAAGAACAGAGACTAATGCTTAATTCATTGTCGTTCACTATTCGACAAGTATGCAAGAGTTTAAGAGTTGTGACGGCCAAGGAGCTTGAAGATGCTGCTGCATTAGACAGTGATGAATCGTATCCTTCAGATATTACGAATATCATGAATGTACAAGAGAAGGAAGAAAGCGAAATGCCTGCTTCCGTACCTTTGGAATTTAGTGAGCAAGAGATTGAAGAGTTTGGAGTAAATACTAATTGGGATACATCAGAGGCTGGATTATCCGATGGAAGGATATTTGCAGAGTTTGAGCAGCAGCATCAAAATACTGCCGATGATCAAAATGATTTATTTCCTAGTGATTCTAATGTTCGACGAGTTGGGAAGTCAACCGAGAAGAGGCGAGCAAAATCAGAAAAGACCGTGAGCTTGCAAGTTCTTCGGCAATATTTTGCCGGTAGCCTAAAAGATGCTGCTAAAAGCATTGGAGGTAAGCTTTATCATTCATATGGCACCTTATTCAATTTATCATATTTGGTAAGTCATGACATGAAGTTATGCACTACTTGTTAGGTTATTCAGGGATACATCCTCTAATGCATTATATATATATATAATCCAATAAGTATTTGATGTGTATCAATTGAGTCTATTTGCAATACTATACAAGTCGTGTATCTCACAATGCGTATCTCACGATATCATTTGATACATAATTTGAATTATAAATAGGTTTCCAAGCCCGCTAACCTTTTCATTATGGGATGTAGGTTTATAAAGGATCAAGTGTTGATCAGAAAACATGCAACAAGATTATATAAATAGTTCCAAGAGATCTAATATTAGAAAAATGTTGGTGGGAAACGCTTTTGGCCATTAAGAACATCATGAAACGGTATCAATGTCTTAAAAAGCGAGTGCGTGTGCCGAAGCATTAGACCCATAAGAATAGCATAGTGTAAGCTATGACGTGAAAAGCGTAAGCTACATCGATTTTCCATTTGCTTATATAAAAATAGTTTTAATTAGGAAATCACAGAAAACCTATTCAAGTTAATGAGATTTGCTAAAAGAAATTGCTGGAAAATGGAATTTTCTTAGTAAAAATAATCTGCAGGGAAAAATCCTTGAAAACTACAATAACTTTTAGGACACAAATTTAAGAGCTTACTTGTTGTTTATTTGAGACGATTGAAAGCCTAAAATCTTCTCTTTATAAAGGAGAGAGAACACTAGAACCCACAAGAGAGAGAAACGGAAGACGAGACGCCCGCATTCTCTTGGTTTTTTTTGCTAAACAGGGTGCCCTAGTTTGCTAATGCTGAGAAAGAGTTTAAGTTGGAAAATTAAGTAGCATATTCAATACTCAAAGCAGTATATTCTTATAGAGATTACGTACTTCAATTAATTAATGGTGGGGTCCACTAAAATCGTGTTTTCAATATATATGTTGGAACTTGCTTGTTGTATTGATAAAAAAATTTCAAAGAGGCTTTGAATATTTTGGATCAGCCCAATGGTTGAAGCGCAAGCTTCTCACTGCAGCGCACATCATGTGAATGCTCACGCATTTCAAAGCAAAGCGCACCACTTTGTTTCTCCTGCGCCTTCTACTCTGGTCATGTGGCTAATCAATCCAAGAATTAACGCTTTCGTATCGAAGCGCGCATCTTAGCGCGTTTTTACAAACACTGGACGGTATAAATCATCGATCGGGAGTCCAAGGATCGGAGTTTTAGACAACCCCCCCCCCCCCCCCACACACACACACACTTGAATGGAGTGAATTTGCAATTTGATGGATCCTTGATTGGATTCGAGTGTGAATGGTTTGCTTCCAAATCCTTCTAAAGAGTGTGTGCGCGTGCATGTGTGTGACTGAGTGTGTGTGTGTGTGCGTGGGGGTGGGGGGGTGCTTCTTCAATACACATGATGAATCATGTGTATTGATGATCTAAGTACCCCGTTTTTCATGATTTTCAAAACCCTTTTGTAAATTAAAATATTGAGAACTGATGAAGAGAGCTTCCTGTAAATCTTCCCATTAGCGAAGTTTTAGTTGCTCTTTTGAGGGGTTTGGGTTATGCACAGATGATTGTTATTTATACCACCAACTTGTGTTGTGCAACTTTTCTCATTTTATGCTCAGTGAAATGCTTATACATTAATTCTATCCAACTTTCTTCAATAATAAACACATAAAGAAAAATCACCCCCCCCCCCCCTCCTTGGACCAGACACAAAGGAGCCATTTAGGGCATTTGCGTGCGTGTGAGAAAATGTATTTTTGTGTATGTATAAAACAACGATGTGGTTCTTTGTGGTTGCACTCTAATACTTCTGATTAGTTGTTATCGAGATGACAATCCACAGTTCTATAATGTACCCGTGAGTCTTATCTGTTTCATTATTATCTTATTAATGAAGCATAGGTGGCGACACGGTTTAATTAAAAAAAATACTGATTACGAAAAGTAAGAAAATATGCTGTGATTTGTTTGTGTAATATCTTTCATGTTGCAATCTGACAAACGAAGTAAATGCTTGTTTCATACATTTCATATGAGCAATTTTTGTAATTTCAGGTATAATACAGCAATCTAAAAGTTTAACTGACTTGACATGGAAAATAGCAAATCATTTCATTTATCTTGAAGGTAGCAACAGTCAACATATGCATTTGATTTGTCGAAACCTTTCAATTATGTCTTCTTGCTGCATATTCTAATAAATTTTCCGAAGCAAGTATCTTATCTAATGTTGGTGCCTCTTGTTCTATTACAGTGTGCCCTACAACTCTGAAAAGGATATGCAGACAACACGGGATAACTCGTTGGCCTTCACGTAAAATCAAGAAGGTTGGCCACTCTCTAAAGAAACTACAAGTCGTAATCGATTCAGTCCAAGGCGCTGAAGGCACCTTTCAATTTAGCTCAGTATACGGAAATTTCACAAAAGCCTCGAGCCCTGACAAAAACATAACAGGAGGAACACAAACGGATTATCCTGAGCCCTCGAATGCAGTTCAACAAGAAGAAGAAGGAATATTGAGCCCTCACACATCTATATCAAACTCTCTTTCCTCTTCTTCTTGTAGCAAGAGCTCAAGTTCAAGTTTGGCTTGTTATCCCCCACAGCTTGTTGTCAAACAAGAAGCCTCTGTGGACGGGGCCCAGAGAGCAAAGCTCGAGAGGGAAAATAGTGATTTTGTTCAAAGTGAGAATCCTTATTTGGAAGAACCATCTCAATTTCAAAAGAAGAGACCGGATTTGTTCAAAGTGAAGGCTATTTATGGTGAGGAGAAAGTCCGATTCAGGCTGCAGCCGACTTGGGGGTTTCAAGAACTCAAGCAAGAGTTATTGAAGAGGTTTAATATAAGTGATCTGACTTGTGTGGATCTCAAGTACTTGGATGATGATAATGAGTGGGTTCTGTTGACTTGTGATGAAGATCTACGTGAATGCGTTGTTGTGTATAAGTTGTCGAGTGGTGATACTATCAAAATATTGGTACATCAGAGCAAGCAGAGATCGGAGTTTAGATAAAGGTATTAGGACTTTAGCGCAGAAGGGATGTCCTCAACGCCTAAAGTTGAGAACATTGGCCTGAAGAGTTCGAAATGCCACCCTTATCCTTTTATATAACCTTTGTTTGGAAATTATGGTTTCCTTGCACAATGACATTGTGGATTGTGGGCTAACAATGCTCATGGGAAGCTCGTCGGGCCCGCTTTGTATAATATGTACTAACACTCGATAACATTGAAAACATTGTAGAATTGTATTGAAGCTTGTAAGGTATATGGTAGAGTGGTTGAAATAATCTGTTTTGGTTATATGTTGTTCCTAAAATGCGCAGAGTACAACACTGGTCGCCCGGTGTGTGTCATTATCGTTCTGTCACAAACCATAAGCACACAATCTTTCATTTGATCTTGTTATGTGAGTTGATGTTAAATTATGTGCTATAATAAGGCATCCGATGGTGTTTCCGAAAAAGTTGTATAATCTTCTAAAGCTATCGTTTTCGGTTCGTCGTGCTCATTCTATGGTTCTGAATAATCAGGAAGTGTAACTGTACTTTAATTCAGCTTTACTGATCAGGTTTTGGACACCTTAGAGAAAAATTGAGCATATCCTTGCATCCTTCTTTTTTGGGATGAGCACACTGTTATAAACTGTTACTTAATAAGAAAGTAGAGTAAACAAAGAGCTTTACGTGAAAAACCCACTCAATGTGGGGGGAAAAACCATGGGACCTATCCCAGAAAGTTTATCATCTACTATAAGAATAATGAGTGTTGGGGTCAAAAATTATATCCCGGTTGACCAAGTCAAAGTCGGTCAACCCCAGCCAAGTGGGCCTGAGCCCAAGCAAACGGGTCCAAACCCAAGTCAAGACCGAGTGTGGAAGGGAACGGTTCTATGATAAAAAGAATGAAGCAACAAATTGGTTTAATGCAATTTTTTTAGATAAATGTATGAAAAATAGGCAAAAATCCAAAATTTTGTAAACCCTGTGGCTTATGTGCAAAAAAGAAATAAACACATGAGGCATGTGGAGACATAAGTGCCATTTGGAAAAACCTACGGGGCTATTTGTAAAGTGTGTAGCCTATAAAAAGCAAACAGAATGAGAAAATCAATAAAAACTTTTATTCTCTCATAATTTCTAGAGTTCCATGCCTTTTCTCCTTTCTCAAGATTTTGAACCTTCTTCACTCTCTTTTTGAATTAAATCAAGAGTGTAACTCTTCTTTTCTCAAAAAGAAATGGTTTTTTTACCATAAAACACTCGAAGGGAAGCTCAGATCTTCCATCAAATCTCTAAAAGAGAGATTTTTAGTCTCACCGTCCTTTTTCTCCAAAATTCAACAAAAAGAGAGGAGGAAGAAGGAACCCATACCAAAAGAACCCATTTTAGGAAAGTCTAAGGCTTGAAAAGGAAGAAAAGAGACCTCTTTTCACCATCCAAGATCTAAATCTTTTGGGAGTTTAATTCCAAATCAATTTTTGAGGAGCTCAACTCCAAGTCCAAGATCCAAATTCTCAAGCGAGTTTAACCTCAAATCCAGATTTTTTAGGAGTTTAACTCCAAATAAAAATCCTTCCTTTTCTAGGAGTTTAACTCCAAAGTCTCTCGGGAGTTCAATTTCTAGTGTAGGTGCTAAGCCTCTTTTCTTGCTGGTGCCCAGTGGTCGCGTGTCGGGCGTGTAACCCACTGGCATCCAGCGCCTACGCGCCACGCATGCGTCATTAGGACGCTCCTCACCCTTCATTTTCCCACACGTTTCAAACTCGGAACACTTGTTAGAAATTTTTTTCTAACGGGGCGCTGTCCTACAAAGGGGCTGCTAGCTCCCTTGAACTCCAGCCCGCTATCTGGGCAGCGAGACCTCCGTAAACTCTGCGAGGCCCCCGATATGTCCAAAACACCTTCAAGACATAACACACACTGCATATTGAGTTCGCATGACCAGTTTTACCCGTCAATCGGAGGTTCCCTCACTCCAAAGGCGAGAGGTAATTAACGGCAGCTTAGTCTACGGCTGCCGGAAATTCGGATCCTTACAATCAATATACCGTAACCAACCCTAGGTAGGGAGAATCTGTATACGCCTGACAAGCGCGCGTATTCCTATCTCAATAGGGTAACGAAAAATACTCTACAGATTCTGGCATGTTCGGTAGGACCCTTTCTCTCTTCCCATATTCGGGGTTAAACGTTCATGCGAACTCAATCAACATATAAATCGATTGCCTGTACTGAAGTCATACCTTTTTTGTGTGCAGGTTAACAGCTTTCAGTCATAATCTCGAACTCAGTAATCATGTCTCCTAAGACGAGCTTCGTTTCTGACGTGACTCCGATTTCCTACATAGTCAAGATCAATGCCCGCGTGATTCTCCTAGCAAATTTCAGCCGGCAGTGGGAGGAACCGTCCCGTCAATTTGGTTCTGTCATCATCTACCCTGCCAGAAGCGCTCATCTGGCAGAGACCTTGGCAAACTAAGTGGCCAAACTGAGCTCAAGGGCCAGGAGGCCGAACGTTGTGATCGCTAAGCCGGACAACCTAAACGTAAGATGGTGTCCGAGCGACTCTCTGGTGCTCCAGCTGGGGGCAAGACTGCCGGAACAAGGGGCATCATCAAATGTCATGGACAAGTTCAGGCGACGCCTCTAACAAATGCACAATCAGGCATATCTCCAAAATTATCCGTCGCTCAACCTACGGCGGTTTCCCGAAGAGCCGAAGCCTGCTTGTCATGTCCCGCTTCCTAGTAGACGGAAACGGTGACATGGCAAGCCCGTAACGTATTTACTATGAAACAAATACGTTAAGCGTAATTAAGCAATATAACAATGAACAAGAATGACAAGAGTAATAAAATGAAACAACTTTATTTACATTCAACTTTACATACAACTGTCTGAAAATAAAAGATACAATAATAAAGCAAATGCCTAAACAATGGCATACAGAAAATAGGTGCAGGCTGGAAAGAGTTAGTAGTCTGGTTGAGCAGTAACCTGGCCCAAATCCTCTTGGCTCGGCTCTATCTCCTCAGAGTCCGGTCCTCCTGACGAATATACCAAGAAAAGAAAAACATAGAGGAATGTCGTCAGCGAACTAGCACTCGGTAAGTCCTAAAAGAAACAAGATAAAATATTATATCATGTGAATAGGAACTAAAAGAACAAAGGACATGTAAAATTGTATATGATCATCTACAGGTATATGATAGTTATTCTAACGTAGTTATTTGTAGTTTGATAAAAAAGGTACTCGTGTATACGAGAGGAGTCCATCTTATCCCGTGAACTATGGTAACATATAGAACAAGGTCCTGTCATAACCCACGGGACAACGGCACATGAATTCATGTAGGTGTCTTTTAAAGTGACCTCTCGTGCCACGATATACGTCCCTACTAATCTATCCCTTTATCCTCGCGTATTGTATTGTATAGATTAAGATTACAGGTCATGGCCAAATCCATGGATATAAAATGTACAGGTTCATGTTCAGGATGTAATCATATATTCAGATAGTCATGTCGAGTTCATGTCACGCTATAACCATGATTCGGTCAAGTCGAGTCAAGTATTCAAGTTTGAGTTGGATATTTGAATTCGAGTATTCAGGTTCATGATTAAGTATGCAAGTTTAAGTTTGCTTTTGGATTCTGGTTTGAGATTGGATTTAGATTGAGTCAGCCACCTGTGAACGGATTTAACTCTTGAAAATCTTAAATTCGGGAGTAACCGGTAACTGCTGCAAATGGACGACAGGATTTGTGTTTTTTTCCAAGACAATTACTATTGATAACTCCGTCACGTTGTCTAACTTGAATAGGCAAGTACTCATTTTCTCCGGCTCCCTGAGGCTCAAGATAAATGATACCGCTTAAGCCTATGTTAATTCTATAGTCCTTAAAGTATTGTTCGCATATCTCGAGGGTGTTTTATGAAAAATATGTTAATATTGTTTTAAAAATAACCCTGAGGGTGATTTACAAGATTTAGGGTTTTCATGGGCATGTATTTTAATTATTGGAGTATTTTAATGATAAAAACTTAGTTTTTAAAAGTTTATGATATTTTATTGAAAACTAGCCCTTTTGGTAACTTGATGGTATTTTATTAATATTTTAATCTTTCATTTTAAAAAAAAAATAGTTTCATAATATGTTTTTATTGAAAATACGGATTTATAATTTTTATATAATTTTTCAAAAATTAGTTTTGTTTAGAAAATCCGCGTTTCTTAAAAACCGTATTTTATTTCTTTTCGAGATTGAATACTCCGTGAGGAGTTCTGCATCTCGTTCTACTATCCCAAAGATGTGCGATAATCCGCACCATCCATTAGCGGGGACCCCTAATGAGGGTTGTAGAGGCGTATTTGCCAAGGATTACAAAATACCGCTTTAAAAGAAACCCGATTTTGAAAAGATGTGGTATTTTAATGAAAAGCTATTTTTTGAACCAACTATACACACACACACATACATATACATATAGACATTGTGCTATAAAGGTATTGTTTTAATAATTATCGAAAAAAGATTTATACTAAAATTCAAGGTATTTTAATGAAAAAGTTCGTTTATTTTTGTTTCACATAAAAATCTTGGTTAAACTCGAAACTAAAAGATTGTAATAGAAATTACAAGTAGGGTGGTAAAATTAGTTTGATTTATGTATAAAAGAAAAGGGAGTTCTAAGTTTAAAAAGAAATGTATCGGAAGTAACTCCACTTTACCGATATATGTTTAGGAGATGAATTGAGATGAAAAGAAGAAAAGATGAGAGGGACTTACGGCTTGGTAATATCGAGAAGAGAGTAAGGAAGAATATAAGGGGCTTCGTGGCATCGCGGGAGCTCCGGAAACGGCTTCGATCTTCGACGAAAGGAGCTTGGTTGCTAACTCCATTTGACTCCAGCTGCACTTAGGAACTTTTGAGGTGATTTTGATAGAAATTTTCAGAATAGAAGGGAGGTAGGGCATGAGGTGATATTTATAGTGGAGAATTAGGATTTGGGAATTAATAATTTGGATTAAAAAGTATTAAAAATGTATTAAATAGTGAAATGAAAGGTCTCTATATGATTGCAGGAAAATCAAACAGTACAGAGGAGTTAAGGGGAGTTGAAGGGACAAGTGTGCAAAGCACGGAGCAATTTGGGCTCATCTTGACCGTCGGCGCCGGCCCATTGATGGGTTTGGGTGGTCGGATCTTGAGGCATTGCCTCGAGATTCGTGCCACGTGTATATTTGGGTGTGTACACCTCATTGCGCCTGTTTGATTTTTCTGAAACTTTTTATTTCTCCGAGTATTGCATATGAAACTCTTGGGTTTCCAAAAATTAAAATGAAAAAATCTAAAAATAATTCGGTCTAATGGTAATCGAACGCACAAGCTATGTCACAGGAGTGCAGGGGCTTTACCAATGAGTTACAAGTTGCTTCTTGCTTTTATTTAACAAAAATAACTTTTAACTTTTACACAGGCTGTAATACTATTTTCTGTACAATAACAAAAAAATTTCTGTACAGTGATTTCAGAGTCATTACATTCTACCCTCCTTATAAAAATTTCTTCTTCGAAATTTACAATTACATAGGGACTAATTT